>OX463848.1:41612374-41703672 GCA_949825065.1 Odontocerum albicorne
ATACTTATATGGGGGGGGGTGTTTTGTAGTATATTGGTATGGGGGGCATTTTATAGTACTCGTATATTGGTATGGGGGCATTTTGTTGCATACTTATATGGAGGGGGGGGGTGTTTTGTAGTATATTAGTATGGGGGGCATTTTATAGTACTCGTATATTGGTATGGGGGCATTTTGTTGTATATTGGTATGGGGGGCATTTTGTTGCATACTTATATGGGGGGGCATTTTTTAGTATATTGGTATGGGGGGCATTTTATAGTACTCGTATATTGGTATGGGGGCATTTTGTTGTATATTGGTATGGGGGGCATTTACAATTGCGTTAATATTGTATGCGGTGCGCAGAGGACAATCAAAGAAAACACGGTCGAGGGTCTCCTCCCCCATTCCAAAAACACTCACAACTTATATATTTTTAATTCTTATTTTAAGTTACAGTGTATCGTTGATGAAAAATATAATGAAAATCATTTACAAAATTCTTCAACGCTCAATCAAAAAGAAAATCAATGTTTTTTTTTTAAGTAAAAGTGAATATAATCACCTGTTTCCTTGAAGCCTGTCAAGGCTGACCTGGATTTTAGTGTTTATCATGAAAATAAACAGTTTGTCTGCTCATGCCTGAATACAAATGTAATTCATTGAATTCACCTCTTGTAGCTTCGCTTCCGTCTCCCGGTTACCGTATCTCCACCCTAATTTACATAGGCTATACAGTTGTGCACCCTTATTCACGATTTACTTAACTGCGGTTTCAGTTAATCTGTAATCAATCGTGTTTCGTAAATATTAAATGAAAAATTCCAGCCTATTGTCAGAAGGTCAATGGTATCTTAACTTTACAAAACAATATATTGTATTGTATTATATTTCACTTTCGTTATATACATACAGTACTTCTTCTTCCCAGTGTCATGTCAGGTCCCCCCAACGTTGAATATCACCTGAGAGTAGACATCTTTGTCCCCGGCAGCCCGAAAAAGATTTCCATCGCCCCTTATGACAGTCCAATCACGTATGTTAATATTAGTCTCCAAGTCTATCAACTTTGGTTCTTTGAAGAACCCTTGTGTTGCTGACCATATCCGTCCAGGGTATCCGGTGCATTCACATTTCAAATGCTTCCAGTCGGTTCATACTACCAACTTTGAGGGTCAATGATTCCACTCCATGCAATAACACTGACCAAACGTAGCATTTGACTAACCGTTGTCGAAGTTTCAAGTTTAGATTATCATCGCAGAATACGTTTCTCATTTTATTAAAAACCGCACGAGATGATTCAATTCTGCCATTGACTTCGGTTTCTGGGTCGAGGTCTTCCACTAGGATACTTCCGAGGTATTTAGTTTTTTTCACTCTCTCTATATCAGCACCGTTCAATGTAAGACGTGCTTCTGCCGGCCAAACACCATGAACTTAGTTTTATTCATGGTCATGTTCAGCTCCAGCCTCACACCGGCTTCATTAATTGTATCTTTAAGCGTTTAAAGGTCGTCAATACTGTCTGCCAGAATAATCGTATCATCTGCGTACCTGATGTTATTGACGCATACACCATACACTTTGACCCTCAGATTCAAGTTATAACATATAGTGCTTCCTTGAAAACTATATTAGAGTACAGATTGAATAACATAGAGCAGTGCTTCCCAAATTGGGGGCCGCGGGATTTCTCGTGGGGGTCGCGAAAATATTCAGTACAAAGTACAAATATTCATGTGAGTATTGAATTGTTTCATGTGAGTATAGTTTTTATTTAAAAAAAAAAGTTTTTAAGCAAGTTCGTATAATTTTGTGTTGAATATAAATATGTGTATTTTAATTGTAATAATTATTGCCAAATAAATCTTCAACTATAAAAAAAATGTTTTTTTTGGGGGGGGGGGGGGGATTAATTACTTCAGATTTAGGGGGCCGTTACATGAAAGTAATTGGGAAGCACTGACATAGAGTACAAACTGGCAATATTATTGGCATGTGGCAATAACTTCTAATCAACCAAAAAGATGTTAGAGGAATTAAGTGAAAACCAGTATAGAAGCTGGATCCACTGAGAATCGAACCCATAACCCCAGGATTGGAAGACAGGCATCATACCAACTTGGCCACGGAGGTCGTCTACGCCATTCACTTCTCTACATCTACGAGTATTACAATCATCATCTAAAACAGAAAAGTGATTTTTGTGCAATAAGATAGTTTAAGAGAGAAAAATAAAGATGCCATATTCATACAACTTTTATTGCAGCGTATTGTTAATAAGAATATTTAAATAATAATTTACGTAGCGCTAATAAGATGCTGTCCTCAAGGGCGCTCTGACTCGGGATTCAAACATTTTATTCTTATAGTTAAATGAAGGAAAACGAAGATGATGACTGCGGACATTATATTAGACACTTAGATTAAGTGTGTGGTGTAGTTTATATGTGTGGCGTTCATATTTTATTATAGCTCATTATTGTAATTTTTTTACTGTGTTTTATTTATGAATTCAACTTTATAATAGTTATGTAATTAAAAATTTAAAGTGTTTAATCTTCTTCTTCCTCTTGGTTTAAGTCGTATGACCTGTTTGTGACGGTGGGCTGTCCTGGGATGATGACGTCCAGCTGTCCTTCCACCTTTTCGGCGACCTTCCTGGTAATCTCTTGCTGTGAGGGTTTTCAGTCTTAGCGATTCTTGCCAGTCTTATATCCTCCATGCGGTCCACATGATCCCTCCAGCGCCTTCTGTTTCTTCTCCACCTCACTATGTGTTCAACACCACAGACAGACCTTATCGTCTCATTTCTGATCCGATCTCTAAGAGTTCTGCCTGCGATGGAGCGTAGGGTTCTCATTTCTGCCACTCTGAGAAGGTTTTTTGTCCTGATGGTATCGGCTCTCACTTCTATCTCATATGTCATGATGGGGCGGACGCATGTCTTATATATTCTGACCATACTTTCGGTTAGCATGTGCTTGTTTCTCCATATAGTGTCCCGCAGGCAGCCAGTCAAAGCTCTCGCTTTATTCGTTTGTACTCGTACTTTATTATATAGGTCACGTTTGCTGGAGATCTCTACACCTAGGTTAGAGAATCGCATGACTTGCTCGATGTTAAATCAATATGGTTATTATATATTTAACCCAACTAGTTTCAAATCATACACGACTCGTTTTAAGAAATCATCCGAATACATGGAATAGTTCGAAATACCCCTGAAGATGAGTCGCATATGACTTGAAACTAGTTTGGTTAAATATAATGTTTAAGTGGATTAAACAGTGTTTCAATTTTTAATAATGTATAAATAAACATGAGTTCTACAGTGTTATTGCTTAAACTTATTCTTAGCATGTAAATATTGCCCTAGGTATGTAAATATTCAATAATCAAAATATGTATTTGGTTCGGTACTTTCTGTTGTTTCCAGCATCCACTGCGGATCTTAACACATATCCGGCGCGAATAAGGGAGGAATACTTTACTTTCAAAACACTAGAATTATCTTTTTTTTACCATCTTTATTCCTTTATTTCGTGCTTTCATAAAAAATACCTCTTTTTTAAAGGCTTTTTAGTAAAAATAATATATTTTCGTATCGAAAAATCTTAAATATTATGTCAAAAATCTAGTAACTATTTCTTACCTAATCCATCAATCGTGAAAAAACAACTTCAGGGTAACTACGTGTCTGAATTGATAGATATTTTTAATCTGGTTTTATTGTTTTAAAGTAATTTATTCCAATCAACCAGGTATTATTTCAAAATGTCGTATCAGTATCCATGATGGTGTTTTAAACATAGTTTTTTTTACCTTTCCCTTCCTGTGCTAAAAAAATCCGTCCGTTCCGGTGCTGTGTATTCAATACACATGTAAATATTAGCAATTTAAAATCGGAAAAATAAAAATATTCATAGTCAATCGCTTAAATTAATTAAATATAAAGTCAAAAGTGATAATAATTTAAATTTAATTGCTGAAAACATGAAAAAAACATCGGCCGACGCCGACATTCACAAAACGGGCGTAGAGACCACCTCAGATGGATGCCCTATTATTGCGACTGAGACTTGAGACGGACTAACACTGTATGTTATACCTCGAAGAAAGAAACACAACTGCAAACTAAGATTCTATTTCTTACGTTCCCATATACCGAAGCAGATTGAGACGTGAATAGCGTCGCTTCCTCACCCATAGCGGTTTTTTTAAATGAATATACCTACGTCACACACTGGCACACGTTTGATTGTATTGGTGAATTTATTCCCGATTTTCACAAAATATCTTTGATGTGGCCGATAAGTGCAAATTATTATTAATATTATTTTTTCATTCAATGTGTAAATGTATTAAGTTTTTTAGAAGCAATGCGTACTAGTTACACATCACAGGGAAGGAAGGGTTAATATAACAATAGAGTAAAAGTAACAAATTAAAACCAATGATAAATTTTAAGGAAAATAGAGAAAATAGTATGAATCGTGCTGGAGTAGGAAACGAGGAGTATTTTGAGATAAGAATGTAAATGAACAAACAGAATGATTTAACACTGAAACGTGGAAAAATCCACACAATAGACTTAAATTATAGTAACAGGCATGTTTCGCTTTACAAAAGCATTGGAGTTCTATAATATGAATACCAAATCAATGTTAGTAAATAAACATAATGATTTAACAACTGAAATTTAAAGTGGAAAAATAAACTTAAAGTGACAGACCTGTTTCGCTTATAAATGAAAATGCTTAAATATAGACGTCTAAGACATAAATAGCAAATCAATATTAGTAAATAAACAGAATACTTTAACAATTAAAAGGGAAAAATAAACCAAACTTAAATTATAGTAACAGGCCTGTATCGCTTTACAAAAGCATTTGTTTAAAAATGTAGTTCTTCAATGTAAACACTTAATCAATAAATATGTCAGTAAATAGTTTTTTTCTTAATGATTTTTAATGGTTTTTCTTAGATAAAATGCAGTTTTTAGTTGCCATAGCTCACGGGCAAGAACGGAAAAAATAAGACTGTCAGCAAAACTACCGTTTTATTTTGAAACGAGGTATTTGGGCCATATTTTTTTCATGATTTGTTTATTCCTTTTATGGTTTGTTTATTCCTTTCATGATTTGTTTATCCCTTTATGATTTGTTTGTTTCTTTTGAAACTCGGTTGTATATCAAAAAATAATACTTCTAACCCCCATTTAAATTTAATTTAACATGAAAAAACAATAGTCTTACATATTTTTATAACGAAAACAGGTCGTAAATATGGCTAAAAGAGGTAAAATGTTTTCTTTTTTTTTCGACCAAATATGATTAAGAGCTTTTGTGCCGTATAATTCATCTTTTTGACAGTTTCAATTTTATTGATTGATTGCATAAAAAAGGTTTAACTCTGGTACCAGTTACGGGTTGTCGTAAGACTGTCATCTTCATTGACTTACGTCAAACATCAATTTAAAAATATTATATTTCATCACTCTTCATTTACGAAACATGTTCCTCCATAACTCCTATTTTCTTGCCCTTTTTCATCTTCCTTCTCGTTTTCCAATCATTGGTGACTTTTGCAAATAAAGGGTCTTTCAAATTGAGCGGTTTTTTTAATACAATTTTTTTTTAATTATTAAATCAAACAATTTGCTATGATTTCAAAAAACTTTATATTCGTCATTGAAGTATAATGTACGACATTTAAATACAAAAAACAATATCTGCCAAATGTCCACCTCTTGCAGTTCCACAGATTTCCACTCTTTTGTCAAAATTTTCGATGACATTTTGGCATAATTGCGATTCTAACTCACCAATAACGCGAATAATTTCGTCCTTCAGCTCAAGAATTGATCGGGGGTCATTCTTATAGACCTTGCTTTTCACGCAGCCCCAGAAAAATAGTCTAACGGTGTCAGATCACATGATCTTGGTGGCCAATTAACATCACCGTTTCCGGAGATTACAATACATAAAATAATTCTCAGTTTGAACGGATTATTGTATTGTATACGATTCCATTTTTATAAATGGCCTACATTACACTTCTCAAATGTCACAAAACCCAGTCAAGTTCGCGACGCCATCTGTGTTTTATCCAAGAATAAAAAAACGCTTAATTTGAAAGACCCTTTATATATTACATAATAATTCCCTTTTTTATATTACTAATCACATAACTGACACTTTTAAACATAGTGGTTTAAGACTTAAATGTAAAAAATTCAACACACTCAACTTGAATGAATTCGACAAGCCTGTTTCAATATTTCAATATTTTCAAAGTGTTGAAACAATATTTCCCATTGTATTGTACCCTTTAAGTACTTACCGTTTCTCGCGAACAAATTGCATAATTCTATTGGAAACATTTTATTACAGAAACATACCATCACGCCCTTTTCCTGTCAAGGTAGGCAAGACAGAGTACTAGACTTGTCTGTCTCGGCACACATCTTTCGCCTCTTCTACACCCATACACCTTCTCATACAACTCCTAAGATGTATCTGACTTTCTATATTTCCTTCTTCCAAAATATCATTCACTTGATACAACCAGACTTTCCTTGATCTTCGTCTAACAAACTTTCCATTCACATTCGTACTATATTTTATTGATCTTTTTTCATTCATTCGTTATACATGCCCAAACCATTGTGACGGTCACACACTCGGAACACTGTGGGCGTCCATACACACGGTCAATGACCGATGAAGTGACCTTTGCATTCCTTAGCAATGCAAAACAAACAATTACAAAGTCCACGTGCCGGCCATTCAACCCGTAGCCGGGAGCGGACCGCATTCCATACTAGAGCGAGAACGAACCACACTTGTCTCGCCAGTTCCGTATTTGAATGATACCTACATACAACATTAATCGTTTTTGCATTCGCAGAAACGAGACGTAGGCATATCGCGAGCGCATTCCCGCGCACATTCTAAAATGATATAAATACCTACGTTACTAATAAAATTCCTCTCTTTCCACATTGCGATCGACAACGTGTTTTATTTATCAACAAATCATCATCATCTCTCCCTCTAGGACACACTCCCTAAACCATCTTAGAGTGCTCATATTCATCTTACTTAACATATCAGCCATAAATCAATATTATATCTAAATGCCTTATTTTATTAAAGCTATTTTATTATACGCTTCTTTTTTATTCCTGCTGGACCTCGTAGTCGAGGCTCCCTTCGCCATTCAAATTTCAATTCAGTTGGAAAGTGAAACTGTGCCATGGAGTTTGTTTTTTGTGAGTGAGTCATTGCACACCAGCAAACTCACCGGCCAAACCGTTGTACTGGATCTGATAGCATACTGAAGTGAGTCGATCGGAGCACTCTGGCATATTTTGTTTCTCTTTTTTAAATAATACATATGACCGAAGTCATAGGTATCCTTAAATGTCTTGTGTTTTCGAGGGGAGAACCACAGCGCGGGGTTTAAACCGGTGGCCTTCCGCACGGGAGTCTAGTGCATTACCGCACGGCCATACGAGTACAGTACGAGTTGCATGGCCGCAAATTGTAGACTAGTACCGAAACAGATGTTTTAGTGGCCAATTGATTTTATATTCTACCACTACACGCCGAAGGCAAAGGCCATGCATCTCATGCCGCTAATAAATAATTATTAAGATAAACTTTTTAACGGAGGGTAGTTTCAGATTATCTTGGTCATGGTGAAGGATTTTACGTTGAATATTTCAGATCATCACATGAGACCCTCTGCAGTATTATTTTATAGAAATTTACTTGAAAATATATTAGGTCGTGTTTGACCTTAAATTTATTTATTTATTTGTTTGTTTATTATTACAGATGACAAGAAATATACAAACTTTGCGAAAAAACAACAGGTAATTTAATTTAGACATACATTATTTTAATGGATCTGGGTTTGTCGCCTTTCATTTGTCGTATCCCTAGTAAACTAGGCTTTTGCCTGTATCTCACTGAGGATATTTAGTATGAAAAAATAAATCAATACTTCTTTCCGATTTTTGATTACACAGAAACAAAACCCCGTTGCACGGTCTCATCAACCTGACAAACAGTGACACTCAACTACAACTGGAAACATCATGCGGAATCAAACTCTGCACACAGCATCACTCCAGAAAGACCAAACTTGTTCATCCCATAATATACCGGACACAATCATAAGAATAAAAATTAACACAAAAGTATACAGAAACACAAATATAAAACAACAAAAATCAAAACAATTAGAAGAAACCCACACTCAATAGCCCACACAAATATTTTCCACACGTCATTCTTCCTGAAAGCCCAAGTACTCAAACTCCTGTCGCAATAACAACCACGCTCCGATCGACTGTCTAAATGGTTTCCCTTCCTTTATCTTTATTAAATTCGGCACGCCATTGTAGTCATGGGAGCCAAATAAGCATATTGTCTTTAGGCAAAAGAGGCTTTAACTCTATTGATGGTGAACATTTCATTAGTTGCCATGCGTGTCATATGTCTGTTTGTCATGTGTCAATTCATGTACATGAATTTTTCAAATAATATGTTTATTATAGTATTGCACTGATTGCAGGGATTATATTGAATAAATTATTGTTTATTAAGATAATTAAAATTACCCGCAATTGAGTTGACTAATTATTGGGATTTCCGTTGAATATTACCATTGACCACGTGAATATCCTTATGCATAATGCAATCCAATTATGTGTTGTTTTGTACGCCACTGTAACCGCTGGGAACATAATAAATAAATCAAGAGAATGCAATTAATGATTCAAAGGAATTCAATAATTGAATCGAAACATTACAACATACGAATAAAAGACTCAATGTATTTAAAAAAAAATCAGGTCCTTTGTGCATTACAGGTTTCCCTAATTCGTACAAGGACCAAACATAACAATTAAAAAAAAAACATGTAAAAAAACAGTTCAACATTTTAAGACTTATAAAAGATATTGTAAAAATGTATATGTTACACTAAAATGTTCACCATCCCTAGAGTTTAAACCTCTTTTGCCCAAAGGCAATATGCTTATTTGGCTCCCATGATGTACAATGGCGTGCCGAACTCAATAAGGATAAAGGAAGGAAAACCATTTAGACAGTCGATCGGAGCGTGGTTGTTATTGCGACAGGATTTTGAGTACTTGGGCTTTCAGGATGAATGACGTGTGGAAAATATTTTTGTGGCCTCTTGAGTGTGGGTTTCATCTTGTTGTTTTAATTTTTGTTGTTTTTTATTTGTGTTTCTGTATATTTTTGTGTTAATTTTTATTCTTATGATTGTGTGCGGTATATTATAGGATGAACATTTTTGGTATTATTTTTATTTCATTTTTGGTTTTACTTTTGTTTTTATTCTTATGATTGTGTGCGGTATATTATGGGATGAACAAGTTTGGTCTTTCTGGAGTGATGATGTGTGAAGACTTTGATTCCGCATGATGTTTCCAGTTGTAATTGAGTGTAACTGTTTGTCAGGTTGATGAGAACGTGCAACGGGGTTTTGTTTTTGTGTAATCAAAAATCGGAAAGAAGTATCGATTTATTTTTTCATGCTAAATATCCTCAGCGAGATACAAGCAAAAGCCTAGTTTACTGGGAATACGAAAGGCGACAAACCCAGATCCATTAAAATAATGTATGTCTAAATTAAATTACCTTTGGTTTTTTCGCAAATTATGTATATTTCTTGTCATGTGTAATAATAAATAAATAAAATAAATAAATAAATAAAAACTATGACAAAATGTAGCATGTAAGGTAATATAAAAAAAAGATTAAATTATTTCAAGTACTACACTAAATAAAAGATATTTTTCCTGAAGGAGCTGAGCGACACATGATTTATATCTATATGAGGACACACACGGTTATACAGTGTGATTGCTCTACCTACCGGCATCTCCAAAGGCAGGTTGGTTCGACTTATAGGTTGATAGAACAATCTATGGGAGCGTTGCGTTGTCTCAAATAATTATTCGAAATAAACAATATGCGCGATTAAATATGAGATTCTGAACGTTTTATTGTATTTGTTATATTATACAATTATTTATTTATTTAACACTTTTATTGCAAATACAATCTGGCGGGCTTATTACCAGGTGGCAACCTCTTCCAGCCAACCAGACAAAAGTAAATGAAGCAAGTTACGTGGTCGCATAAATCATTCAAATGACTATCCATCCCCACGAAATCCATAAACATATACGTGAGCACATGCCCACGAACCCCACAAAGACGGACAGTCACCCGAACATTATTTTTCATATAAAGTGAGATATCATCAATCAAAAGGAAAGGAACGGATGTGGAGAGGAAAGGAAAAGAAAAATATTGAATGAAACACGTTATTTTACTGACTAGAAATTAAGAGGTTTTTCAGTCGTTTCTTAAAACATGCCAAGGACGGATCGAGTCTTATATTGGTTTGTAACTGATTCCAGAGTCTCACTGCATGGACAGTAAAGGACGACGTAAAGAAATTAAACACACGATTAAATATGAAATTGTAAAAAAAATATTATCAAATTATTTGTTTGGTTAATGAGCTTAACGTCTTCAGATCTGAATTAATTCTTAGGTGATAAAAAATATTCTAGCTTGTGATTTACACTAAATGCTACATTACGTCGGATCATTTTAAATTGATGACCCCCAAAACGTTCAAATTCGACAATACAGTATCCTACACTTCATTTCTTATTGTGGCGGTCGCATGCGCGGTCACTGAACCCACGAGACGACCTTTGCACAGCTTCACAAAGCCGATACAAGATGAACAAAGTCCATGCATCGGTCATTCAACTCACTATCAATCGGAGAGCGCATTCCATGTTAAAACGAGAAAGCAACACATCTGTCGCGCCGGTTCCCAAAACAGAATGAATACCCACATCGTATTGTAAATGCAGAAACGAGACAGCGGTATATCGTGCGCGCATTCCCGCACATATTCAGGAATATTATAAATACCCACGTCTGTCAATAAAATTCCTTTTTTACACGTTCCGATTTCGGCGAGTATTTTATTTATCAACAAATCAGCCTCATCATCTCTTCTTTAAGGAACACAGTTCCTAAATTATCATTAGGAACAGAAAAATACCACAAACTGGTTAACAAAGTGCCCATGAACTTCGTGTCCATTAAAATGGACGCCAGGTCTGAAGACAATAAAAATAAATATCAAATAATTTCAACATTAACTTGCATCTATAATTTAACATCCGAGAACTTACTTTTAAATTTTTCCACTTCAGATCGATTGACTTGAATTATGTTAATCTATGGTATAAAAAATAACACTTAAATTTATTAATTAAGTGTTATTTTTCACACTATGTATTGTCACAAACATATTGATAACCTAATAATGGTAGGTTGTCACTCGTTATCTAGTGTGATTATACTGGCCATCCAGTAAATGGAAGATGCTTGCGCATGTATTAATTTATAGTGTGCATGCTGTTTTACTTAAGCCCAAAGTTGCGATTAGAAAGAAGATTAATCTTTCAAGACGACCAGCGGGTCTTGTCTGGTGCAGTTTTCCGTTAGGCAGTTTTATACGGCGCAATTTTTGTATTATTTAATAACATTAAAGGTTTTCCAAGGTTCCTTTAACTGTCCCGCGATTCTAGAAGCACTAAGTTTATATGTACCCAATAAATATAGCCGTGCAAGGAATCACCCTCTGTTCTACATACCAACTTACAGGACGAATATCATGGCTAAACACTCAGTCACGCGTGGTATAGAGATATTGAACCAACTGAATGACACGGATGATATATTCTCGGTACCGCCTAGCAGTATGAGAAGAATCCTGGCTGATATTATTCCTAACGAATAAGCTAACGCTAGAAGCAGACCCTCTTTGTGTAACAGGAGAAATCCGTGCAAAGTGGATAAAAAAAAAGAAAAAAAGCACACAATTTGAATTTATAATAAGCTACAGATAAACATACTCGTAAGTTCAAATTTATAGTCTAAGAACGAAAAAAATCCTCCAGAATAGAAAGGAGGGAGATATATTATCTCTGCTTCACGCCAAACGGCGTGATGATTTTTTGTTTCAGTATTTTCAGTTAGAGACAATAATATGAGTTGCGTAATAATTATTTGAGCGGATATATACACAAGATAAGTACGTCAAGTGTTACCAAACGTACCATCGAAGCCCAAAACTTTTCCGTGATCCGAACAACATAACCCAGCTGATAAGAACTTCCTTCTGCACGCAATTCCTTTTCCAACCTCACCCCCCAACCCTTTCACAGTACGACACTATGTTAAAGCAGGGTGCTGCAATATTCTAAAGGATGATTAATTATCGCATATCCTACACATAGTAGCGTCCCTTATTCCTTGCCTAGAGTTATCAGTCTGAAAGTGGAAATGCAGTGCACTGACACTCGTTGAAAACATTTTCTGGAATTCAAGCACGTTCATGATTGCAATATGGGTAAATTTATGACTTCTGTGAATTTCATGCTGAGTATAAACAACTTTTGTTAACAACTTGAAATTATACACGCATTTAAATGCAAAGTGTTGAAGTTTAGTTCAACCAAATATGTTTTCAATTTGGAAATATTACCATATACAGCTTATTGTGGGCAAAGAAAAAATAACAATATTGTTTATAACACTTTTATCTTATATATTCATTTAACACATGACAAGAAATATTTATAATTTGCGAAAAAACAAAAGATAATTTCATTTGGACACATTATTTTAATGGATCTGGGTTTGTTGCCTTTCATTTCTCGTATCCCCAGTAAACTAGGATTTTGCCTGTATCTCACTGAGGATATTTAGCATGAAAAAAGAAATCGATACTTCTTTCCGATTTTCGATTACACAAAAACAAAACCCCGTTGTATTATACATTCTCATCAACCTGACAAACAGTGACACTCAATTACAACTGGAAACGTCATGCGGAATCATACTCCTCACACATCATCACTCCAGAAAGACCAAAAACGTTCATCCCACAATATATCGCACACAATCATAAAAACAAAAACCAAAATACACTATGCCACTACACCATACGGGGAAAAATAACAACACAATAGTAGTAACAATACTACACATTATTTTTTTGTAAAAACACAGTCGTTATTATACTACTATCCTATATTATATACCACATTCTAAAACACTAGTTGTTACACTTTTATGCCACTACGTCACACACTTAAATGCTGTAAAAGCATTATAGCGAGTTGCTTATGTTTAATTGTCGTGATGATCTTGATTTATATTCAATAAATATAGACTCAGGAATGCGGATATAAAAAAGCGAAAGTGACAACGGGCGATAAATAATACGTCTTGACAGCTGAATGAATGACAATAAAAATGTATGTTTATTTCTCAGAGTGCGGGCAATTTATACCAATGAATGAACCAGTTCGCGATACATATTCTATCTCGCTCTGGCGCATGGACTGGCGGTAGGTTAATTATTTATATTTGGAGATGACTGGACAAATCGCGGGTACTATAAAAATAGTAAATATTGTCGCCGTTCTTGACGTATAGCTATCTATGAATACTTGATCGGTCAATGACCCTGTATGTTTATTATTAACAATAATTAATTTAATTTATTTGTGTTTTAACAATTCACTTATTCATTTTGACAATTATTTATTTATTTATTTATCTGGGTAGGTATTCCTACATAGCTCCCTTCTTAGTGAACGCATAGAGTGCGTGTCTTGCGTGAACGTTAGGTTCCGGTGCATCTGACGTCGGGCTGGTCATCCGTTCCCCGTGTCGAAGTAGGTACGTGGATAACATCAGCGCGTGGCGTTTTTTCCCAGATCTGTCGGTCAGATGGGTGATGCGGAAACAGGGTGTAGGCTTGGTCGTCTCTCCCTAAATTTGAATTGTCTGCGGTGCTTGGTTGGTCGTTGCGTTGATCGTCGATGATTGGTTGTGTGGATCAAGTTGCAGATGGCATCCGATGTGGAAGGTTAATCTGCAGTGGCTTGATGATGATGGTGATGATGTAGATCAAGTTGCAGATGGCTTCCGATGTGGAAGGTTGATCTGCGGTGGCTTGATGATGGTGGTGATGTCTGCGGTGCTCGTTGCTGCAGCGTGGTTGTAGCGTGGTAGCAGCGTGGTTGTATCGTGGTTGTAGCGTGGTTGTGGTTCCATAAACGTTTTTTTAATTTCTCGCTTCCCTTTGCTGCTCGAAGGTGCTCGGCGATCTGCAGCGGAGGGCCTTTTTCCCAAATCTGTTATGGTAGTAGCAGATTGTAGATGCGGCCGGGGAGGGTGTTTGCCTACGTGTGTTGCGTGCCGTTGCTTGGTTGCGGTACGGCGGTCGTTGGCGCTGACGGTCGTCAGGTGTAGTCCTTGCTTTCATTTCCGCCACTTCCAGGTGGAGCTGCTCGACTTCGTTGGTCAAGGCGCGGATGATATCCGATATGGAGGCCTGTGAGGGTGCCGGTGCTTTGGTGCTGGCGGGGTGTGCCGGCACGATGCTCATGGTTGCAACTTCCTGCGTCTGCTCCAGCATCCTGTCGGCCAGCAGTGCGAGTTCGTCGAGGGTGGCAGTTTTGGAGATCGTGTGGCTGATCGCCAGGACTGACCTCACATGGGCTGGCATCAAGTTTATCCACATCAGATGCAGCGTTGCGTCTGGGATCATCTCTCGAGCGTGGCTCCGCATGCGTCGCAACAGCTGTGATGGGCGCTGGTCGCCGAGCTCCATCTCTGACAGCAGTTTTTGGAGCTCTCTCGCATCGCTCTCTTCATAGACGGAGATGAGTCTTTTTTTTATATCTTCGTACTGGTTTACGCTCGGGTTGTACAGGAGATCGGTGATCTGCTCGATGTCCCGCTTGTCAAGCTGGGCGAGGACCATTTGAGCCAGCTGTGTTTGGCTGCGGTGGAGGTCCTGAGTGGCAGCTTCGAAAGTGATAAACCATAGACGCGGTCTATCGCGCCAGAATGGTGTGATTCGCATCGCCAGTGCGATACCGGCGAGGTGCTGTGGGGGTGATATGCCTCCCGATGCGGTCTCCTGATCTTGTTTTGACATTGCTTATCGAGTCGGCGGTATTCGATATAGTCGAGGTATGTATTCAGTTTTCGTGCGGGGTCACCAATATAGCGAGTTGCTTATGTTTAATTGTCGTGATGATCTTGATTTATATTCAATAAATATAGACTCAGGAATGCGGATATAAAAAAGCGAAAGTGACAACGGGCGATAAATAATACGTCTTGACAGCTGAATGAATGACAATAAAAATGTATGTTTATTTCTCAGAGTGCGGGCAATTTATACCAATGAATGAACCAGTTCGCGATACATATTCTATCTCGCTCTGGCGCATGGACTGGCGGTAGGTTAATTATTTATATTTGGAGATGACTAGACAAATCGCGGGTACTATAAAAATAGTAAACATTGTCGCCGTTCTTGACGTGTAGCTATCTATGAATACTTGATCGGTCAATGACCCTGTATGTTTATTATTAACAATAATTAATTTAATTTATTTGTGTTTTAACAATTCACTTATTCATTTTGACAATTATTTATTTATTTATTTATCTGGGTAGGTATTCCTACAGCATAATCGTTATAATAAAACTATGCTCTTTACCATATTAATATATTTTGCATCAAATAGTTGTTACGCTACTATGGCATTTCGCCATACACTTCAATGTAGCTAAAACACAATTGTTGTTACTCGTATACTACGAGTACTTTGCTCTATACTACACTAAAGTGTTGAAAACACATATACTTAAATGTTTTGAAAACACATTAGTTATTACGTCACTACACTAAGTGAAAGTGTCCTGAAATTAGTCGATAATATGTACTGATATAATAAACGTGAAACTCAAGTTTAACCACCAATAAGTTTGACATACTATACTTTTCAATCCTGCAATGCCTACTCCCAATAGTATGTTCAAATCAACGTCAAAACCCAAGTTCACTGGGTAAGCAGAGGTATGTGTTGGAAACATTGTTTCATAGTTCAACGTTTAAACATAATCTAAATGGATTCAAAAAGTTATTCGTTTTCGCGTGATATAATTTTTTTGTTCAAACTTTTCGCTCGCTCACTTTTTGAAAAGGTTTGATTACGCGTCATACATTATAAGTGGATTTTAAGTTTTAAATGAAAAAAATTAGAAGAAAAAAATTTATATGAAACGAAATCAAATGGCGTGAGCAAAAATACTTGACATGAAAAAAGTCTTAAAATGTATACAGGACCTGCTAGGGCTAGTGCCGTCTCTGTGCGAAATACCTACATTAAACTCTCAACGATAAGATATGATTATAAGATTTTTATCAAAATTATTTATCCTGTCTCATTAAGATGATTTTATTAATTTTATAATGACAATAGTTGATCTGTAACAACATAAAGCTTTTATAATGACAATAGTTGATCTGTAACAACATAAAGCTTTTATAATGACAATAGTTGATCTTTAACAACATAAAGCTTTTATAATGACAATAGTTGATCTGTAACAACATAAAGCTTTTATAATGACAATAGTTGATCTGTAACAATATAAAGCTTTTATAATGACAATAGTTGATCTGTAACAACATAAAGCTTTTATAATGACAATAGTTGATCTGTAACAACATAAAGCTTTTATAATGACAATAGTTGATCTGTAACAACATAAAGCTTTTATAATGACAATAGTTGATCTGTAACAACATAAAGCTTTTTGGCCCTTGTTCGTCTTGAAAGATGATGAATGTTGAGTGACTCAATTATTAATAAAATTAAACCTAGAGCTTGTGACTTTATTTCTGGTGATTATGTGGAACAACTTTTGACCCACAAATACAGCCATGCGAATAAGCTTACTACGTTATTTTCGAAAAGAAAAGAAAAACGTAAATACATTTAAACAATTAAAACAAATACAAAAAAATAATAAAACAAAATATTTGTAAAAATTACTATTAAATTAAGTATTTCCCCGCTTTTGCGTATCTTTAGAAAAATACATTTGGTAAGAAAACCGCAGAAAACTTACCAAGGAAAGACGAACTATTGGGAAACCTTTGTAGATCCTCCTATGTAGAAGTTCTATAAAAAAATCTTTTTTTTTTAGGAATTCTGATTTATGTGAAGGGTTTTAGGGAAGTTTTATAAAAAACACAGCAATCCCTTAGTCGCTGCCCTGGGGGCTTACGAAAGTATATCCGATCCACCCTTCCGTTATAAGCACAGGCTTCCGAAGCATTATCTGTTGCCTGACTAGTCCACCTTCAGTATTAGCTGGGACGACCAATGTCTGAGTGAATGTGATGGAATACAAGTAGCCTGAACGAGTGGACTTGTTCTTGCTAAATAATTAGTTGTGAGAATTGTTATCTAGTTATAAGTATTTTGTAGGTGTTAATTATTTATAATAATTCATATATTAAGATTATAAAAATAAAAAGACATGTAGGAAGATAAGATTAAGTAAATTCATAAATTATAACATATAATTAAGATTAGTTAAGTAATAAATGTGTATCATATATAGGTAAAGCCTTGACAAATATTTGTACCTAATATTACTTTGTTTAATAAAAAAAAAGATCTTCCGATATGTGAATCGTAACAAATTCCACTTGATGTGTGAATTGTATTGCATTACACTTTTGTTTTAAACGGTACAATCTGGCAGATTCATTGCCACGTGGCAATCTATTCCAGCCAAGCAGAAAGATGCTGAAGATGCCTTAAGTGAAAATCAGACTAAAATACATATATTTATTTAAATCTGAGTTTAAGCGTGATTTGAACCCAAAATTTGTTTTGGTAGACAAGCGTTTTACCAACTTAGCCACGGAGGTCGTAATGTGTGGGAAGTGTTCATACATCATAAACATAAATTTTGATCAGATCTCCCAAAAACGAATGTCTTCACACGCTACTCATATCTCGCCCATATACGAGTATCTTCCACTTAGATGACCATTTCATGCCAAAGAATCAGTAACGGCAAAACTTCTGCTATAATACTCATCGCTATTGGATCGATTCGGAACAACCCATTTATTCGATGATACGAAATCGATCTTAAAATTCCTATACCTCACCTAATCGACACTGTCATATTACCTTGCCATATAAGCCCAGTACTCATAACTCACCCATTAACCTTGTCACCATATCTCGCTCCACTGACTATCATAAAACATTTCCCAACTGGTCCCGTTATAATACGTCAACATATTGACCTAGTCATAATATCTCGCTCAACTGGCTTTTTCATTACATCGCCCTGCCATAATACCTTACCCTATCAACCCTGCCATAATACCTCACCTTTTTAGCGGGATGCTTAATTTGATACGTCGTGATGATTTTGATTTGTTTTGTATTTAAAATAAAATACGTCGATTCAGGAATGCGGAAAAAGTGAGAGTGAATAATCGATAAATAGTAAACAGCGATGAATGGTCAAGTGAATAATAACAAGTGCTCTTTATTCAACGATAAGTAGGTATATATAGAATTTCAGAACGGGACGCGTGACTGCGTCCGCGGTTTATCTCGATCTCACTCCTGCGCGTGCTGAGGTGGTCGCAAGCGCTGCGGATAATACAGTGGGTAGGATATTTATTGTCGAAACGGCGAGACGGCGTAATATGTTCTCTTTCTACCTTGGAATGCGATGTAAATATTATTTGCGTGTAAACAGTGTTGACGTTTCTGGTATGTGACAATTGTAGATATCCAGAGGTTGATTCATCGGTCGTTGACCCTGCATGTTGACAATATTTTAGGGACGTGGGTACCCTACACCTTATTGCCTTTGTCATAATACCTCGCTCTAGTGACCCTAACAACTCCTCGTTCATTTATTTGTTTATTTAACACTTTTATTGCAAATACAATCTGGCGGAATTATTGCCAGGCGGCAATCTCTTCCAACCAACTAGACAAAAGTAAATAAAGCAAGTTACGTGGTCGCATAAATCATTCAAATGACTATCCATCCCCACGAAATCCATAAACACATACGTGAGCATATGCCCACGAACCCCACAAAGACGGATAATCACCCGAACATTATTCTTCATATGAAGTGTCATATCATGAATCAAAAGGAAAGGAAGGGATGGTGGAGAGGAAAGGAAAAGAAAAATCAGGATTGAAACACGTTATTTTACTGACTAGAAATAAAGAGTTTTTCAGTCGCTTTTTAAAGCATACCAAAGACGGAGCGAGTCTTATATTGGTTTGTAACTGATTCCAGAGTCTCACTGCATGGACAGTAAAGGACGATGTAAAAAAAGAGGAGCGGTGTACTGGAAAGACCAATATACAATCTCTTTTGTCTTTTGTCCCTTTCATAATATTTCGCCCTATTAGGCCTATCATAATACTTCGCCCTAATGAAAGCATTATATCTCGCCCTATGAGATCGATTCGAAATATCAATCATCCAAACCTTCGATAAATTTTAAGAAGAAAGAAAGGGTTTACTCGTGGAAAAGAAAGTACTGTTTCGATTACCTCGAATTTAAAAACATATAATTCTTTACCAGTAACAATTGTACAGACTTAAATAATTTATGAGCACATTCTCAAAATACATTTACACAACTTGGCGTCTGAGTAAATCACTTTGTCCATGGCGAGCAACTCGCCTAACAAAGGTCCAAATCTTGAAATTCATTATCCCCTTTTCTGGTCCATTTCATCCCTTATTTCTCTTTCTCTGGAATCGAAATTCATATAAATTACTCTTACAGTAAATAAAATTGAGTCGGAAAATGTCTTTTTTCGGCTTCAAACTAACTTTTACATTACAGTTATAGTTAAATACGACAGTTTATTGCGGTCTGCTGACTGAAATGGGACATTTTAAATAGCAGTCAATGACTATAATATATGTGGAATCTTGGTTCCAGCATTGGTATATGCAAGCGCAACTTGAACATGCAAAATACTGATGAAAGTAAAATAATATTAAACGATACAGTTTATAATTTTGTATTAAATATGTGGTAAAATAATGTATGACAGAAATAGGAATAAGGGCATCAGGGAAGAACGCATAAGAAAGGAGCATTGAGATGGTTTGGCCACGTATAATGAATAAAATCTGAAAGATTATCAAAAATAATCTATTCGAATAGCAAATAAAGTACGAGAAGATTGGGAAATCCTAGAAAAAATCATACGAAATGTCAAAAGCTTCTTTTATCAGAGTCATTGTTGTCGTTACGAGGCCTTGTAGTCGAGGATTCCATCGCCATCCCAATTGTCGATTCAGTTGGGAAGCGAAGATTTGTCATGTAGTTTTT
Source organism: Odontocerum albicorne (assembly GCA_949825065.1). NCBI lineage: Eukaryota > Metazoa > Arthropoda > Insecta > Trichoptera > Odontoceridae > Odontocerum > Odontocerum albicorne. The sequence continues at coordinate 41,632,712 of OX463848.1, forward strand.
TTTTAAATCAATCCATTGCACATCAGTGAACTCACTGGCAACACTGCTGTATTGGATTTGATGACATGCCTGAAGTGAGACGATTGAAGCAGACTGACATGTTTTTTTTTTAAATAGATATGACCGAAGTCATAAGTATCCTTAGCCCCTATATAATAAGCGAAAAAGATACCTGGGTAATTCGAGAGGAGTTGCACAGCGCAGGGTCCGAACAAGTAATCTTCCGCGCGGAAGTCCTGTGTGTTACCGCGTGATCATGCACCTCATATAAGAGAGCATACATGACAAGCTGTATGTATATCCCAGAAGCGATAAATGTGTGCCAGGATATGATAACTTCCTACCTTTCGATTGATGATATCTCACTTTATATGAAAAATAATGTTCGGGTAATTGTCCGTCTTTGTGGAGTTCGTGGACATGTGCTCACGTATATGCTTATGGATTTCGTGGGGATGTATAGTCATTTGAATGATTTATGCGACCACGTAACTTGCTTCATTTACTTTTGTCTGGTTGGCTGGAAGAGGTTGCCACCTGGTAATAAGCCCGCCAGATTGTATTTGCAATATAAGTGTTAAATAAATAAATAAATAAAGTTGAAATTTATATCTCTGTTTATCCCAATAAGGAAATTACTTGACGGTGATGATGACACTAATAAATTTCATTTCTTTTTAAGATGTTTTTTTTTGCGTTGTCTTATTTTTTTAATGTTAATATGTTGATATTTTTTCTTTTAATGTATAAAATACATGATTTAAGTTTTAATTTTGTCGTTGATAAAAAAATAAATGAAAAAACATTATTTAGATACAATTAAAGAAACAAACGTGTTAGTAATATCACTTTATGATATTTATTCTTATTTTTATTTTTGTAGAAAAAACGTAAATTTTTTTCGGCCCAATGGTTTTCTTTTAAAAATGAACGAGAATTTCATCAGTTAACCCCCGTGATACAACGGGGTAGTTATGAGAGATTGCGATTTTAACCCTTCCATTCAATTCTCTTTTATAACAGCCTCTCTCGTCTCTGGAAATGATCTCTCAAAAAGTTAATTCAATATAAAGGGTGCACTTTCATCTTATACTGAAAGGCGTCTCGAACGTTTCAATTTTCTGTTAGTATCTCTTTAGTGCTGAATTTCACAGGAGAAGCATTCGTAAAAATATTGTATCTTATTTTTCTCCATAATACTAGCAGAAAAGACTTTCAGTCTGATTTTTACAAAAAGCCTCTTTGAAAGCCTTGTAGTACGAGGGTATCAGCAATAGCCTTCTGCGATTCGATCGTATACGAGTATTCGTTGTACATTGTGTAATCGACCAAAACAATTTTTTTTAATAAATTATTATTCTTAATAAAATACATTTTGTTTAATATTCATGCAGTTAATTTAACCCTTCCTTCCCTGTGTTATGTAACGACTACACATTGCTTCTAAAAACTTTAATATCTTTATAAATGCAATATAATAAATACTGGGTTCAGATTTTAGATATTCCTCCGTAATACATTTACGCATTGAATGAAAAAAATAATATTAATAATAATTAGCACTTATCGGCCACATCAGAGATATTATGTAAAAATCGGGAATAAATTCACCAATACAATCAAACGGGTGCCAGTGTGTGACGTAGGTATATTCATTCTAAAAAACCACTATGGATGAGAAACCCTGCAGAGATTACAAGGTTTGTGTTAAGCGCAAGAAGAAAAGCAAAACCCGATTAAAAATATAGACAAAATTACTATTTCAAACAAATATGCAAAGTTTCATGCGTGATGCGTGATATATACATACGTTATGTAATGTATATATCACGCGTGATGAATACATATGATATGTAATTGAGTGTCACTGTTTGTCAGGTTGATGATGATATTTTTTTTTGTAATCATGTGCGGTATATTGTTGGATGAACGTTGTGGTCTGTCTGGAGTGATGAAGTGTGAGGGGTTCGATTCGCGTGATGTATACATATGTAATTGAGTGTCACTGTTTGTCAGGTTGATGGGAATGTGCAACGGGGGTTTATATAATCCAAAATCGGAAAGAAGTATTCATTTATTTTTTCATGCTTTATGTCCTCGGTGAGATACAGGCAAAAGCCTAGTTTACTGGGGTCACGACAAATGAAAGGCAACAAACCCAGATCCATTAAAATTGTGTCCAAATTAAATTACCTGTTGTTTTTTCGAAAAAAATATGTGTATTTGTTATTATGTGTAAAATAAATTTTAAAAAAATTAAAAATATTCTTAATATTAACAGATACAACAATTTTAGTAAACCCTTTACAAAATCAAAATTCCTGAAAAGTCATCCGGGCACTGGGAAAGGCTGTCTTGGTTTTGATCGGGTCTTATTAAATGAGGTTTTCGTTTGGAGAATTGATATGAAATATTTTTATAGACGTTGGAAGTAGTTAGCCCCATGAAAAATTATTGTAATTTATTGCAATGCGCAGTGAATGTAGCATTTTTTTGAGAATACAAACATATATTTTTTGTTTGTAAATTCTCAATCATTACTGTTAAAACGTGGGGAATTAATATTTTAGTTACCAATAATGAAAAGAACAGACTGACAACGTATGCTTTTGAAGACATACATATCTTATTCTTCCCAGTGTCATGTCAGGTCCCCCCAACCTGACAGTAGACATCTTTGTCCCCGGCAGCCCAAAAAAGATCTCTGACACTCCTTATACCAGTCCAATCACGTGTATTGCGGAGCCAGGAGATTTGCCTCCTGCCAACACCTCTTCGACCCTCTATTTTGCCTTGGATGATCAGGTGCAGTAATTTGTACTTTGCTCCTCTAAGTACATTACTAAAATAGGACATCTTTCGGATTTTAATATTAGTTAGCAACTCTCTATCAACTTTGGCTCTTTGAAGAAACCTCGTGTTGCTGACCATATCCGTCCAGGGTATCAGTAGCATTCTCCGGTGCATCCACATTTCGAATGCTTCCAGTCGGTTCATACTACCAACTTTGAGGGTCCATAATTCCACTCCATGCAATAACACTCACCAAACGTAGCATTTGACTAACCGTTGTCGAAGTTTCAAGTTTAAATTATCATCGCAGAATACGCTTCTCATTTTATTAAAAGCCGCATGAAGCGATTCAATTCTGCACTTGACTCCGGTGAAGACAGACATATGACGAGTAACAAATATAAATTGTAAAGATAATTATATTATTTGAAATAATGTCTTCCATCAACCGACAAAACTTAAAATGATAAAGCTCAACAAACTATACAATAGCACCTCTCCTGAAAGCGACTGAACCCTTTGTGTTCACCCAACAAAGGGGTCACGGTTTGATTTCTGTATTTCCTTTTGTTACCTTGCTCAAGAGCTGACATTCAAATCGTTTTCTTCAGGATTCGAAAAGGTATTATTATTAAAATTATCTGAAGATTTTTGTGGCATAGTTGATAAGACGCTTAATTTCCACCCAGGGGTTTCGTGTTCGATTCCCAATGGTACAAACTTACAAGTTATACAATTTTCAATGTATCGCTTCACATTTACAAGTATGTAAACATTTTAGAATATAAACTAAAACAAAAACAATATCCATCGAGTTACGAGGAATATTGAAAGGTATGTAATTTATTTATTTTATTATTATTACACATGACAAGAAATATACACAATTTGAGAAAAAACAACAGGTAATTTGATTTGGACATATAATTTTAATGGATCTGGGTTTGTTGCCTTTCATTTGTCGTATCCCCAGTAAACTAGGCTTTTGTCTGTATCTCACTGAGGATATTTAGCATGAAAAAATAAATCGATACTTCTTTCCGATTTTTGATAACACAAAAAAAAACCGTTGCACGCTCTCATCAACCTGACAAACAGTGACACTCAACTACAACTGGAAACATCTTGCGAAACTCAACTCCTCACACATTATCACTCCAGAAAGACCAAAAATATTAAAATATAATGATTGGAAACAAAGTAAATGGGCCACTTAAACATTAATACTCATATCGCAGATTAGCAAAATCTGCTAAGATGATAGTCCACAGTTGTATTTTATTTTCATCTTTGATGTATGGGAGAAAAAGGTGGATATAGAAAAATATTGAAAAGAGCCGAATGAATTATGAACAAATGCATGGGATGACAATGTATGACAAAATAAGTACCAATGCCAATTCTCTTATCCAATTTTCTTATCCAATTCTCCTTCTTACAGTCACTTAAAAACTCGGCTCCCAGATTAAATTCGATGATCTATTTAATCAAATTGATGCTGACAAATGCTAAAGAAATGTGTGCACTTAGAAAAATACGTGGGGTAAAAATGTATGGTATAATACGGAATAAAGGGAAAAGGGATCGAAGTGAACTTAAGGCTGGTGTGTTGAGTGAGATGTAAGGGAGCACTCTGATATGGTTTGGGAATGTTTATTTTTTATTTTATTTATTATTTATTATTACACATGACAAGAAATATACACAGATTTGGACATACAATTTTAATGGATCTGGGTTTGTTGCCTTTCATTTGTCGTATCCCCAGTAAACTAGACTTTTGCCTGTATCTCACTGAGGATATTTAGCATGAGAAAAATAAATCGATACTTCTTTCCGATTTTTGATAACACAAAAACCAAACCCCGTTGCACGCTCTCATCAACCTGACAAACAGTGACACTCAACTACAACTAGAAACATCTTGCGAAATTCAACTCCTCACACATCCATCACTCCAGAAAGACCAAAAATATTCATCCCACAATATGCCACACACAATCATAAGAATAAAAATCAAAATCAAAACAAAATTAAAACAAAAAAAAAATACACAGAAACACAAATACAAAAACAACCAAAATTAAAACAACAAGAACAAACCCACACTCACGAGCTTACATAAATCCCTTCCACTCGTCATTCATCCTGAAACTCAAACCCAAGTACTCAAAATCCTGTCGCAATAACAACCACGCTCCGATCGACTGTCTAAATGGTTTTCCTACCTTTACCCTTATTGAAGTCGGCACGCCATTGTATGTAATGGGAGCCAAATAAGCATATTGCCTTTGGGCAAAAGAGGTTTTAACTCTAGGGATGGTGAACATTTCATTAGTTGCCATGCGTGTCATGTGTCTCTGCTGAGTCTGCATCTTCCCTTCCTCTCGATGGTAGTGCCAGAGAATGGATTTGAGATGTAAATTGACTATGAATGAAATGTGAAACGCATGAATGAAGAAATACTAACAAAACAATTCAACAATGTAAATAAAAGTAGAAGGCGTGGTAGAGAAAGACCAAGGAAAGTATGGTTGGATCAAATGAATGATATTTTAAAAATAAGGAAATGTAAAATTTCAGAGATAATGTAGGCACGGTATGAGAAGGTGTGTGAATAAGGAAGAGGCAACATTTGTATATAGAGATAGGAAATTCTGGCGCTCTGTCTTATCTTCGTATCCTAGCCGGGAAACGGCATGATGGTATTTATGTGTATATTCAAATAGTATTCAAAGATATACAACCTAACTTTAGTTTCATTTCAAGAGTAGTGGCTGCTTGATAACTAAAATTTGAAAGTTGACGTTGATTTGTGGGCCTGGAAGGAATACGCAAACAAGTTAACAAGTTAGGAGCAGTCAAATTGTGAAAATACAGTTTAAAGCGAATCTAATAAATTCGTCAATTTCATTATTTCTGGCCAGATTGCCAAGTTCTACAATTCAATTAAATGTAAAGACCTTTTTCTTTCACTGAGTAAATCGGTTTCAATTCTTGATAGTACCTGAAAAAAAGCACTGTAAGTAGAAGGCGTGCTTGAGAAAAATATCAAGGAAAGTATGATTATGAAAGTATGAAAGCACAAGAACTGTGTCCGCCCCATAATGACATACAGCATAGAGTCCAGAGCCGACACTGTCAACCAAAAATTTCCTTCGAACCAGCGAAATGAAGGTACTCATGAGTATTGCTGGCAAACCCCTTCGTGATAGAGTACGAAACACAGAAATCCGAAGGATGTGTGAAGTTGAAGATATTGTCAGACGGGGATGACAGAGAAGAAGGTTCTGAAACGAACACGTATCCAGAATGGCGGAACCAAGAGCCGTAAGAATTGCCAGGGACAGTATCCCCCAAGCAAGCAGACCTCCAGGACGACCTCCCAAAAGATGGAAAGACAGCTGGCAGTCGACTTCGCAAGATGCAAACAATGATGCAGGACCATAACAGGCCAACAGGCCTAAAATAAGATGAAGAAGAAGAAAGTATGATTAGATCAAGGGAATGCTATTTTGAAGGAAAGAAAAGCAAAAAGTGAGAGGAATCGTATGAGATTTATAAGAAAGTGTATAGATATGGAAGAAGTGAACTATGTGTATCAAGAAAGGAAATTCTTACGATCTATCCTTTTTGCCTACTCCAACAGACAAACGATATAAAAGTATGTATCAAACTATAAATTGAAACGTTTCAAAAAACAAATAATACACTTTTTTAAATAAACATGAAAATAAAACAATAGTCACATGTTTTTAAATTGATGAATTTTAAAGGGTTTTTTGTCACATTGCGTATTCTGAATGGAAAACCAATATGTACCCAATAATAACTGCAATCAAATTGAAACGTTTCAAAAAACAAATAGTACACTTTTTTAATTAACATGAAAATAAAACAATCGTTACATTTTTTTAAATTGATGAATTTTAAAGGGCTTTTTGTCACATTGTGTATTCTGAATGGAAAACCAATTTGTGCCCAATAATAACTGCAATCAAATTACGGACAAAGTGGGAGAACATCGCTTCGTGATTTCATTGAAATCCGCGCATTCACTAGAGATTTTTAATGGACATTTCACAAAACGTACATTGAAATTTTCGCTTTGCTGCGTTCTTATGAATTAAATTTTTTTAAATTCTAGCGGTGGAGCACACCGAGCCATGGTCAATAATTAATATTAAACAAAGCTCTCTTAGTGATGGAAATTAGACCATGTATTTTTCGGTTATTCTTTGCGTGACATATTTCATTTACTAAAAGCCATATTTTTACCAAGTCCGATGAATGTTGCGTTTCTTCTTTCTTCGTGGAACTTTTCCACTTATAAAGGGTCTTTCAAATTGAGCGGTTTTTTTAAATTCTTGAATAAAACACACAATTTGCTTTGATTTCAAAAAACTTTTTATTGGTCATTGAAGTATAATGTGTGACATTTAAACACAAGAAACAATATCCGCATAAATGTCCACCTCTTGCAGCTCCACAGATGTCCACTCTTTTGTCAAAAAATTTGATGACATTTTGGCATAATTGCGGTTTTAACTCACCAATAACGCGAATAATTTCGTCCTTCAGCTAAATAAATTATTGGGGTCATTCTTATAGACCTGACTTTTCACGTAACCCCAGAGCAAATAGTCCAACGTTGTCAGATCACATGATCTTGGTGGGCAATTAACATCACCGTTTCCGGAGATTACAATGCATAAAATAAGTCAACAATTTGAACGCGTTGTTGTATTGTATACGACTCCATTTTTATAAATGTCATACATTCCTTTTATCAAATGTCACAAGGCCCAGGCAAGTTCACGACGCCATCTGTTTTTTATCCAAGAATTAAAAAAAACTGCTCAATTTGAAAGACCCTTTAGATCGATTGATACATTTTTTAAGCATTTTTTAAATTGGTTTTTTATATTAACTCACATAATTGCATAATGACTTTAATTTTGTGGCACAAATCATCCAAGTTTGAGTGGATTGCCTATTTAAAAAAAAAATCCCCTCTTATCCACGTTTTTATTTACCCGCGGTCAACTGCGAATCAAAGATATTAAATTGAAAATTCTAACGTATCGTCAGAAAGACGAAAATTGCCAAACACTATGTCATCACCTCACTTCACTTATCATCATCAATATCACTATCACAAGAATCACTATCGGCAGACAAGCGTCTTACCACCGTGACCTGGTGGTAAGACGCTTGTCTGCCGATCCGGAGGTTGCGGGTTCGATCCCCGCTGGAACCCAAATTATTTAAAATGAAATTCCAGTCTGGTTTTCACTTAGGGCCCATTTAAACATCTTTCTGGGTGGTCGGAAGAGATTGCCACATGGCAATAAACTCGCCAGGTGGGGAAAAAAAACAAGAATAAGAATTGCATTCTTATCAATGACCTGTATATTTATTGAATGTTTCAATTCTATCTATTTTTAATAATTTACTATAAAATGGATAGAATTTAAATATTCACGAGCTTTTTGTCTATTTACCGGTTTCTCTCAACGTCCATTCTCAGAAAGGCTTCTTAGGGATCATGGTGCATTCTAACAATGCACATTGAATGATGCCGTTCGATGCATGCAGTCAGTAGAATAAAATTGAAAGCTTTATTTGTTATCTTTTTGTACGCGCATATATTTTATTTTAAAAGCTGCACATTTCCCAAAGAGAGTTTTTACTATTTATTTTTATGTGGAGTTTTCAATTAACTGGTTTTCGGTCATTTTTAGGGACAAAAACTAGCTCGTATGATATATTTTTTTATTTATTTATTATTACACATGACAAGAAATATACATAATTTGTGAAAAAACCACAGGTAATTTAATTTAGACATACATCATTTTAATTGATCTGGGTGAGTCGCCTTTCATTTGTCGTATCCCCAGTAAACTAGGCTTTTGCCTGTATCTCACTGAGGATATTTAGCATGAAAAAATAAATCGATACTTCTTTCCGATTTTAGATTACACAAAAACAAAAACCCCGTAGCACGTTCTTATCAACCTGACAAACAGTGACACTCAATTACAACTGGAAACATCATGCGGAATCAAACTCTTCACACAGCATCACTCCAGAAAGACCAAACTTGTTCATCCCATAATATACCGCACACAATCTATATAAATAAAAATGTAAATGTTCGTTAATTATTTGTAGCTAATCTCCGGAAGTTCTCTACCGATCGCTTTGAAATTTTGAGTAAAGTTAATATTCGTCAACGGAAATGTTTTTTGATTTTTATTTTTATATATATATCAGTGTATATAATAAAATTTTTAATTAAGAGATGAATATTTACGCGAACCTGTCGGGGACAAGGATATCAAATATTGAATATCAACTGTCAAATTTGACAGTTGAGCATATTGCATTTTCGAGGTTTAGTAATTAATATTTGATATTCAATGATTTAGTCTATAACCATAAAATATAAAATAATTTTATGTTTGATAATAAATATTTCCTGTTGAATAATAATTTCGTAATTACAGACGAAAAATAGGTTAGAATCCAAGATACGTCAAAATAAAATTTGTGTTAATAAGGATAAGTTCCATATTAAGGATAAGTTCCATTGTGTCATAGCAGCTTGAGAAAATCTTAATATGGCTGAGTCTAGACTTTATAGCGCAATCGCAGGAAATATATTTGGCAGAACTAATACTAAATTTGTAAAAAATATCCAACTATAATTTTATTTGTTTTGAAATATTTTGAGTATCGTTAAAATAAATATAATCGCTAAAACAAATATAGCTTATATGTATAAAGAGATCTAAAATAAATATAACTTACATGTATAAAAAGATCGAGGATCGCTAAAATAAATATAACTTATATGTATAAAAAAACAGATGCGTGATACTCTCGCGTGGTAGAAGTGAAACTTCTTAGCTCCTAGGAAAAGTTGATTTTATGCATTGCTTTTTTTCGATTTGTTAACGATTTTTTTTAGGATTAGGAAATGGTTCTGTGGAATTTAATTCAAGAAAGTCTCTTTTAATTCGATGAAAAAACTATTTTTTTTTATTTTTTATAATAAACAATAATAAATAATAATTTTAATAATAATATAATACACTTAATACAAGAAAATTTATATTTTTTTAATGTTAAATATATTAATATTTTTATATCATTATTAATTATTCAATGAATTATTTTAAAATAATTATTTAATTATTTTAATTATATTATTAAATAATGTATTATTAGAAATGTTATTTTATTATATAATTTTTTTTGTATAGTACCATCTGCGCTAATTTATCCGCCATTTTCATTTCATAATGTGCGTTGTTAACAAACCTACCTCTAAGATTATCTTTTTCACTTAGTTTTTTTAACTTATTTTTTTATTTTTCTGTTCAATTAGCGATAAAATTTAATTGTGTTGATTGATTTTCGTTTAAATTCAAATCATATCGTGAATTGATCTCTTGGAGTGACGCGATTATTTGCTTCACAGAGACAACGTGATGCTGGTATGTACATTTTTGACAAACGTCATATTTATTTTAAACGAACTGACAAATTTTTGCTTATTTGTAACAAGATGTATTAATTTGTCATCATTGTTGTTTTTTGTAATGTATTTACCTAAATAACTTGCTATTTATTAGAATAGATATTTATTGTTCATTAATGACGCGTCCAAACATGTCACATCCAAATTTAATTCGTGCGTAGTTTGCAATGTCTTTCCTTAACATTTAATGAATTCCAATAATCTCTCTCTTTGCTTAACATTTAATTCGTTCCAATTATCTCTGTATTTCCTTAACAATACTCCTATTGGACAAATATTTGACAAATGCGTGTCCAGCTGCAAAACGATCGATCAGCTGAGATATTCTCACATCAATTGCTGGAAATTGGGAACGGAAAGGTGCAGGTTGATATGACCCCAGGATGAATTTCACTGTCTCATAACTTAATGTTTCACAATTTCGAGGAAGCAGCAGAACGACGTGTAGCCGGACTTGAGGATGCACGGTTGCGAGCACGGCGATCGCGTTCTGCAGATTCAGAACTGGTTCGTTCTCAACAGAATGTACGCGACAGGCTGATAGTGGCTGAAATAGGTCATTAGGAATATCAAAAGTATCTTTTTTATATAGAATTTAATTTTATCTCTACGTTTATATTTCAAAATATATCAAATCGTATATAGAAATGGAGATTTTTTAATATGTTTGATATTCATTCGTTTGAATCAGACCAAGCTTCGCTCTGAAGAATACGTTCATTTGCGAGATACAGTTGTAAATGACGGTAATACAACTAACGTTTGAAGACTAACGATTTGGCCATCTTCATATACAGGCAGTCCACGTCATATGCATGAGTATGCTCAATATGCAATTGCGTATGTTCGTCACTACGGGTGTCCAGACCTATTCACTACATTCACATGCAATTCAGCTTGGGACGATATACAACAGCTCATGGTAAAACATGAAGTGTTTCGGTCTGTGCGCTGCTGGATATACTCAGTGGAATAGCAAAAGAGAGGATGGCCACATGCACATATATAGTACTAATCTGGCTCTATAACAAAATCACTTCAAACGAAATCGACAATGTAATGTGCGCTGAAATACCCGATGCCGACGTCGATAAGGATTTGCATGAAGTTGTGACGAAATATATGATACATGGACCTTGCGGTACACTGAATCCAAATTCACCATGCATGATAGACGGAAAATGATCTAAGCGATATCTTCGAGCATTAGTATCCAACACGGTTACAGGAAACGATGGATATCCTTTATAAAGAAGAAGATCAACAGAAGATGGCGGGAAATTAGCAACCATACAAATGTGAAATGGTGACATCAAAGTAGACAACCATTGGGTTATTGCATATTCGCTTTTGCTATCAAAAGCATACAAAGCGCACATAAACGTGGAATACTGTAACCCCGTTAAATCGATCAAATACATTTGTAAGTACAATACGTGAATAAAGGCAGCTACATGGTAGTTTTTGGCGTGCAACTAGAATGCGGGATGGGAATGCGGTCATACATATCGATGAAATCGCACAGTATCAGGCTGGAAGATACATAAGCAGCAATCAAGCTGTATGGCGAAATCTTTCATTTCCCATACATGAACGAAGTCCAGCTGTTGTTCACTTAGCAGTACATCTAGAAAATGGACAACGCGTTTATTTCACAGCTGCAAATGTGCAACAAATAGCCCTGAATCCACCGGCTACAACGTTAAATGCTTTCTTCACGTTATGTCAAAATGACGCGTTTGCGAAAATACTGCTGTATCAGTGATTGTGACATCAAAAGAAGAATTGGTTGAAAAAGTATTTACCAATATTCAAATCAATTATAAAAATCACGATTGGCTGAGTGAACGAGCTATTGTTGCCGCCAAGAACAAAGACGTTTACGAACTTAACAATATTATTCAGTTCCTTTTTTAATGTTTCGCAATTTTATATGTTTTTGTTATAACTTTCTTTCTTCTTTTTCAGTGCAATCGATCTTTCATTTGAATTCAAATCATATCGTGAATTGACCTCTTGGAGTGATGCGATCATTTGCGAGCACGGCAATAAACGCGACAGACTGAGAGTGGCTGAAAGACATAAAAAATATTGTATACCCACAAGCATTGTGAAATTAAACATATTAGAAACGTGTGCTTTCTCTTTTCTTTATTTTCCATTTAACCAGACTGAGCCACAGCAACGCGTGGCCGGGTACAGCTAGTCATAAGAATAAAAATTAACACAAAAATATACAGAAACACAAATACAAATACAACAAAAATCAAAACAACAAGAAGAAACCCACACTCACGAGCCCACTCAAATCTTTTCCACACGTCATTCATCCTGAAAGCCCAAGTACTCAAAATCCTGTCGCAATAACAACCACGCTCCGATCTCTGATATATTTTATCATTTGCACGTTTAAAATTACTTTCCTCATAAAAAGATCTCTTATATTATGAAAAAAAGCATAACTTTTGGACAGTCTCGGGATTTAAACACGTGACGAATCAAAATATATATTTTAAAGTTTTTTACTGGCTAACCGAATATGAAATAACTATTTTTCGGTTATTTTGATTTTTTTAAGATAACTGGTAAACCAATTTCGGTTTAAAACGGTTTGAAAGCCCTATTCGTATTGTATATTTAAACATATTCAAATTGGCATTGACATGTTGAAGAACATGGCAGAAAAAAAGCCTTTTTTTCGACCCTATTAAAATTATTTCAGGTTCATAACCAATCACTGAATTATGCACGAAATTCGCAGTTCGTTATCGCACGTTTTGGCGATGATGCCTCACTTGAAAATGCAGTAACACTTGCACATGTCTAGCACGTGTGATTATTGTTACAAGACGAATTCTTAGTCATTTTTTCTCTGATACTATCAGAATTCGAACCCTAAACTCTTTAATTCAAGTCAAACGTCTTACGAACTAGGCCTGAAAGTGATTATTAATAGACTTTTAACAAAACACCCCTTTGTTGTCACAAATTTTCACGTTGCAATGTAAAAGAAATTAATCGCTCGCTCACTGTGTGATTTGGTTCGGGGATTGCGTGCAAATTATTTTCGAAACAAAGCCTCTTTGATAAGCTGAGGTGAAAATGAAATAGGCTTCCTCACCAACACGCGCTTTGAATGATAAATGGTCTATGTCCACGAAACACGGAAATACTCGTACATGCAAATCGACTATTCCTTATTTATGGAACTCATTGCGATATTTTAATTAATTTTATTTTCATACAACGTAGTAGATTTCAAACATTTAAAATACACATAAAGCTTTTGTAATTTGTTTAGTCAAACACTGTTTATTTCACGGTATAATCCTACCGGTTTCAAGGTTTTCACTTAAACATCAGGGAAGCAAAAACAAAACTAAATTATGTTCGAAATAGAATCGACAAATACACGCATCTTCTTCTTAAACTTTATATAGACTCAAGAATCTGTTACTGCAGGATTATCCTCCTGTGATGCTGAGCTCCAGCTATCTCTCCATCGTTTCGAGGGTCTCCCTGGTGGACGCCGTCCATCCGGCACTCCATGCAGAGCCATGCATCTGCGTCTCCTTGTATACGTTGTCAAACTCGTTCGAGGAGTTGTGAGCTGTCCAGCATTACTACAAAGATAAGCGTTAAATGTTCTTAATAATTACACTAGACTGCGCCGGCAAGAACTGTTCTCAATAACATACGCAAGAACGGGTCTTCCAGCCGCTATGCCTGTTGGAAGGGCCTTAACTCTTCTGAACGGGACTGCTTCGGATATTGACTTATTTCTTATCACATTACCAAAAGCAAAAGTAAATTTTCTTCTTAGATTGAGCGCGTTAGAAAGTACTCATCAACATACTTAAGTGACTGAATATATGTGTATCATATGTTTGTGTGTACTCATATATACTTGTTTGTATGCATATGCATTGTTTTTTATTTTATATAATTTTAAAAGAAAATTCTATGTAATTTTTCTTCTTTTTTAATGACTTGTATTTTTCAAAGTAATTGTGTTAAGCCTGTTTTTTTTTCAATAAATAAATAAAAAAATAAATGTATGGAATTCTTGTGAAATTGATTCTCTGTACATGTTGGTACCAGTATCGGCGACGCTGTCGTCCCCATCTGACCACATCTTGGACTTCACAGACCTCTCGGATTGTGGTGTTCCTTACACGATCACGCAAAGTCTTCCCAGCAATAGCACGTAGACACGCATCTAATAGTAAAAAATCAGGATGGGGATTGTGGGTGGAGGGAGGCAGGAGACAACTTTAACAAGCAGCGTTGAGATCTTGGGAATATATGTGTTTGCCAGATGTTCATTCTAATGTACTGACTTGGGTATTTCTAGGGTCTCTAATCTGACCAATTAATTTCCGTTACTATTGATATTTTTCATCATTGATACAAAATATATGATTTTCTCGCTGACACTGATTAGCCATTTTAAAATAAATTAGAGGTTTAGTTAAAGCGGATTTATGTTCACGAAGTCCCTTTCAAAAGATCTTTCCATCTTTACAATATAGAAATTATCGCAGCCAGCCCATAAAAGTTCATACACACCCCTGTTGCAAAGTTTTCAATTTTTGTCTCTCCCGTTGAATGCAAGTTTTCGGATATTGAAATTAGTGTTAAAAGCTGGCTTTACGCGACTCAAAAGTATTTTTGAAAATTTTAACTTTATGTTTTAAAAATAGGAAACACACACAAGCAATCTCACAGCAGGCCAAGGCGCAGGGCGGTATCTTACGTATGGAAGGACTCTAAAAAATAACCGTGAATTAACAAAAAATGGTTAAGAAATAAACAAAAGCAAAAAGTCACTTATATTATGGAAACACACTGATATAATTCAAAACCATAATCAAATATCAATAAACAATTTAGAAACAATGAAAGGACAAAACCCACACATACATTAACATATAAACTGTTATAATAACATTTTAAAACCAAAACAAGAAAAAAGCAATTAAAAAATAATTGAAATCAGTTGAAAACAAATACATACACCAATCTCAAATCATATTCTAAGCGTAATAAAAAAAATGGAAACAATAAATGACCATCATAGCATAAATAGGCCAAAACCCATACGACGGTTGTCGCCAAAGAAAGAATACGAGAATTGAATTTTGAATACAAGAGAGCGAGATAGGAATACTTGGATTCTCTCCGAAAGTAATTCTAAATTTGAATCTCGGCGGGTCCGTGATACTGAACGAATTTTAAATACCAAGCTATCAAGTTTTGAACCGGTGTAAAAGGGGACAATGCATAAATGATATATATAAACAAATTTTACATTAATGAATATATATTTTCATAAATGTAGAATTTCTTTTACTTCCGTGAATATTTCACGGGTTGCAAATAGTAAATATAAATACACATTATTCAAATATGCTGCAGTTTACCTGACACAGAAATATTCCAACAAATATCATGTTATATTCAATGCTCTCCCTTTCTTAGCAAATGAATATCTTTTTTTCATGACAACCTCTGTGGCCTAGTTGGTAAGACTCCTGACTCGCCAACTATTCGAAGTTTGTAGGTTCGATTCTCGTTAAAACCCAGGTTTAATTATTTTTTTTAACCCAGTATTTTTTTCTCTTAAGACTTCTTCAGCGCCCTCTGGTTAGTTTAAAGAGATTGCTACACGTCAAAAAGCCCACCAGATCGTGTTGTGTACAGCAAAAATGTAATACAATCGTCGTCATCTTTGCTGGTCTCGTAGTCGAGGACCCCCTCGCCACTCTAATGTCAATCTTGAGCTGGTCTTCCACATCGATCATGTGATCTTCTGTGAGAAAACAGCCCATTCCTAAATGCGAACTCCCTCCCCCCTGGGCAGATGGCAATGCAGACGCATGTTTGCAGCACTCGGAGTGTTTCTTACAACAGATGGCTCTCCATCAGCCACAGTCCTGAGCCACCTACTCTTAATAATTAGACGTCACACACAAAGTCAGCGACTCGCGCAGCACTTTATTTGCCCACCAACTCTTCGCTTGTCCACTACTTCCCCGTACAAGACGCATTTTGGGAGCCTATGATTGCCTATGCTTATCACATGTTCAGTTCATCGCAATTTCGTCTTCACAACCATATCCTCTATAGGCTTAGTTACAATCAGAGTATTGCAGGACCGAGACATTGTTGACAAGACACGATACAATGTGTGACATTGATAGTACTGGGCTAGATCCGCGTATCTTAAATCCGTGTAACGAATTTATATTCATATAAACTTATCTACGATTTGATTATTTAATTTGATTTATTTATTTATTTTACACATGTCAAGAAATATATACTATATAATTTGCGAAAAAACAACAGGTAATTCAATTTGGACACACAATCTCAATGGATCTGGGTTCGTTGCCTTTCATTTGTCGTGTCCCCAGTAAATTAGACTTTTGCCTATATCTCACTGAGGACATATAGCATGAAAAAATAAATCGATACTTCTTTCCGATTTTTGATTACACAAAACCCCGTTGCACATTCTCACCAACCTGGCAAACAGCGACATTCAATTATGCATGAACAGAATGCACGAAAGAAAGGAAATTAATCCTAAATAGGTCATATGTCAGCTGTTCATGTGGCATGCAATGGTCTACCTCTGATTGTTAGAGATATGGGCGAAGAACTTGAAGGCAATCCTCTTTAGGAGGTAGTATCAAAATTGATGATTATATAATATATGTACACTACACACCAGAACACTACACTTATGTGTAATATTTTGAGTCAATACAGGAACAAATATTTCAAAAAAGATTTTGGCCATTGATTTACAACACCCGGCGGAAAGTAATACACATCGTTTGTAGAGCGTCGTCTCTGTCGCACGATGCGCTAACAGTAGTCCGGTATTGTAGTCACGATGCGGTTAGCGCATCGTGTGACAGAGACGACGCTCTAAAAACGATGTGTATTACTTACCGCCGGGTACTATATTTCGCCTCTAATACGTCGAAAGTAACCGTCTTAATGGCTTCTAGTCACGATCTAAAAATTGCATGCAATTTTCCAAATTAGTTTTACATTGTTTTAGAACACGCTCAAATATTTATTGCATCAATGGTCTATGCCTGCCTCAACAAAATATAAATTTTCTTTTATGCAATTAATGTTATACCATGAAGTTGTCAAATAAATAATTTGTATGGAATCATGCCTGACAGGCATTGAAAAGTTATAAAAAATATTTTTAAAGAATAGATATGACCGACGTCATAGGTATCCTTATACCCTCGAACACTAGGCGGAAATAGTGCATGTGTCGTTCGAGGGGAGTAGCACAGCGTGGGGTTCGAACCGACGACCTTCCGCAAGGAAGTCTAGTGCGTTACCGCGCGGCCATGCACCTCGTAAAATACATACATACGTACCACCACGCAATTACTCGGGTTAGAGAGGGAGAGAGAACAGAGCAACAGATTTTTATATCGCAATACAATTTTTTGACTCCTTTACGTCCATACACCTTGTCATAATTTCTCTGACTTTTTAAATTTCCTTCTTTCGATTTCGTCGTTCCTTCTTCTTTCTTTACATCATTTACTTAATCCAACCACACATTTATTAGCCGCCCTCTACCATGACATTCGGTCGCATTTGCACTGTATGTTTGTGTGTCTTTCCTCTTTCATTAATTTATTTGGAACAAATGAATAAAGAAATACTAACAAATTATACATTGCAACTGCAAATATACATTGCAACTGCAAATATACATTACAACTGCAAATATACATTGCAACTGCAAATATACATTGCAACTGCAAATATACATTGCAACTGCAAATATATATACATTGCAAACGTGAATGATAGGCGTGTTAGAGGAAGACTTAGGAAAAATACGATGGATCAAGTGAACGATATTTGTAAAACGTCTGAGAAATTGTAGGAGTTGTATGAGAAGGTGTTTAGATATTGAAGCGGCAAACCATCTCTGTCGAAATTGGAAAGTTTAGCACTCTGCACCTTCCCTGACAGGGTAATGGCGTGATGGTATAGGGGGAGCACGAATGTTGCTACAAAAAAAATTTACTTGAATGTTGCAACAAAAACAAATTACTTTAGTTCATAATACAGTTGCAGGATTTTTAAATGAACAGGTTTGAAGACGTAGATAGAATACGAGTGGTGCAACTGTATTATGAACTAAAGTCGTTTATTTTTGTAATTTTGTTTTTGTAGCAACATTCAAGTAAATTTGTTTTTGTAGCAATATTCGTGCCTCGCCCTACATATATAATATTTATGAATTTTGAAATATTTTTTTTCGTTTACTCACGAACTAGTCATAAATCTGAGTTGTGATTCTTTAATTGTATAATATATTTTCTTTTAGTCAAGCCATAGCTACTTGGCAAACCTTACCTGTTTAATTCTTAATTGGAATTGTTGTTTTTCATTTTTTTAGTTTTCGTGTTTTATTTAAGATATTGTAATAATGACATAACTTTTAAAAATGTAATTGATAGCATCAAACTAAAATATTAATATTTTGCACTGCCAACGTGAAAATAAAAAGAAAATAAATAGTCCAAGATGGAATCCTTTTTAAAAATAAAATAGCTTGGTTCCAACGGGGATTGAACCCCCAATCTCCGGATCAGAAGACAAGTATTACCAACTAGGCAATGGAGTTTTTTGCAGTTAGATTAGTATATATTTTCCTAGTTTTTCATGAACTATTTTTCACTACATACATATACAATGCCCTACATGTATTAAAGATCATAGACTCCAAATGTTTTAAATTTGCGAAAGAAAAAATTCGCTGTTATGAGACGAAACAAATTTACAATTTAGCAACACGTTATATACAACGCTCTCATTTTATCGCATTTGTTACCATGTTTTTTGCAATATCTAAGCTTCATTAACAAATCACTTTGTTGGGACCTAGATTCCATAATGAGCAGTCAGCTTTGCCTCCCTTAGTCTGCTCCGGTCGGTAAACACACTGTTTTACCGACCAATCACTTTGCCGACAGCTACTCTTTTTTCAATATCGCACATTGCGTGAATTCAAAGATACAAAATTTCAGAAATGAACATGCTACCAAGATTCGAAATTTCAGATGTGAACATTTTTCCAATATACAAAATTTCAGACGTAAACATGCTTCAAAGATACAAAATTTCAGATGTCCACATGCTACAAAGGTACGAAATTTCAGATGTGAACATTTTTCCAAGATACAAAATTACAGACGTAAACATGCTTCAAAGATACAAATTTTCAGATGTCCACATGCTACCAAGATACGAAATTTCAGATGTGAACATTTTTCCAAGATACAAAATTTCAGACGTAAACATGCTTCAAAGATATAAAATTTCAGATGTGCACATGCTACCAAGATACAAAATTTCAGATGCGCACATGCTACCAAGATACGAAATTTCAGATGTGAACATTTTTCCAATATACAAAATTTCAGATGCTAACATACTTCAAAGATACAAAATTTCTGATGTGAACATGCTACCAAGGTACGAAATTTTAGATGTGAACATTTTTCTATTATACAAAATTTCAGACGCAAACATGCTTCAAATATACAAAATTTCCGATGTGAACATGCTACCAAGATACAAATTTCAGACGTAAACATGTTTCAAAGATATAAAATTTCAGATGTGCACATGCTACCAAGATACAAAATTTCAGATGTGAACATTGAACATGCTTCCAAGATACAAAATTTTGGATGTAAACATGTTTCCAAAATACGAAATTTCAGACGTAAACATGCTTCAAAGATACAAAATAACAGTTATCAACATGCTTCCAAAATACAAGATTTCTTTGAACTGCTCGTTTTCTTATTTTCTGTCTTAATATCATTAACTTTTGACATTCTTATTTTTCGTTTTACATCAATATTCAATACGGTTTCTACAAATGAATATAATTTTCATATTCCTTTCTCATATTCGATAGTAATTTTGACTGAAATACTTAAAATGAGGACTGTTCCTCAATAATTCACAATTATATAAGAATCTTCAAAGGTTTGGCAGAAAGAACCGAAAATCCTGGATAATTCGAAATCAAAGGTATTAAAATCTTTGAAAAATTACATTAAAAGGAATTTAGTGCAAATTAAACTTTCCAAAAATATGTGATACTTTTAACGTAACTCGAAATATTTTATCATAACAAATCTAACATAATTGATTCATTCATTCCCAAAGTGCTAATCAAAACATCGAGATAAGCGTTGGAACATGTTTTAGAGACCTCCATGGACGAGTTGATAAAACGCCTATCTCCCAACCCAGAGCCAGCTGTTTCAAATCCCGCTGGAACCCTGATTTAAAAAAAAGGATTCCAGTCTGGTTTTCACTTAAGGCTTCTTTAACATATTTCTGGTTGGTTGGTAGAGATTGCCACGTGGCAATAATCTCACCAGGTTGTACGGTATACAACTAAAGTGTAATACACTTAAAGAGCATGACCGAAAGATAAATTTCTCTACGACCTTATAAATTGCAATTTGGCATCAAAACCACTGCAATAGGGATGGATCTCGCAGTTCATCATTGTAATGTATTGTTTTACACTTTCGTTGTACATTACAACCTGGTGGACTTATTGACATGTGGCAATTTCTTCCAACCGACCGGAAAGATGTTAAAAAGGCCTTAAGTGGCAATCAGAAGAAGAAGAAACGATTTCTTTGGCTTATATTGGATTTTAAAACTTTTGCATTTTATTGCGCCGTAAATCTTTTTGTCAGTGATTTGAGGGAATACCTTTTCCACTGTTGTGTCATATGTATGTGCAGTGTTATTTATCCGTGTATACTTATATTAAGTATTTTGTGTCTGAGTTTATCAAGAATTTTGTCTCTCTGTATTTCATTCTTGTCAACCATAGTTGGGCATGGTGACTATCTCCAAGGGTGTTCGAACGCTCATGTCAGAGGCCCTGGTGGCGCAGTTCAGGTTAGGCGTCCTCCCGCCCATCCCCGAGGTCTCAGTGAAGCGACGATGGTAAAGACAATGGAGTTAAGGTGACGATGCTGGAGAAGACGGCGAAGAAGGCGCAAGGACGTAGCGTGCGGCGAGGCTTCATGAGCTTTCTTTGCTCTTTATCTCACTACCACTTTGTACTTCACTACCATCTGAGGGACTGTAGGCTGATGACCGAAGGGCGCAGACAGTAGCGACGACATTAACACATTCAACAGGGAAATAAATACATAAATTTATAAGATCAGGTGTAGGTGTAGAGTGTAGGGATGGGAAGGTATCGGCTGCGGCCCGCGTGATTGGAGCTTCCCCGCATTTGCGAATGTATTGAAGACATATTCGGAGAGAAAACCGCATAAAACTCACCGAGGGAAGTAAGTTGCAATCAGAGTGGAATCCTTTATTAAAAAAAATCTGGGTTCCAGCGATATTTGAGGCAGCAACCTCCGGGTCGGAAGACAGGCGTCTTACCAACGAGGCCACGAAGGTCGTCATTACATGTGTTTGTAATTCGACCACTTACGTCTTGCAAATAAAGAACCAACGACACTTACTCACATTCGGCATCTGCGAGTTTTGTTACCAAATTAATTATTTTATCAAACCTTATAAAAACAAAACACTATGGGTCAATTGAAAATAGTTTTTCAAGTGATACTGAGAGGTATAAAAACAAGGGCAAAAAAAATAACCCCTTTTAAAGAAAAATAAGTTTCGTACTAACTTAATCAACCCGATAATCGGCATTAAAAATATTACGAAAAAACAAAAGTAACTTTATTTAAATTTAAAAAAAAACGATTTATTTAATATTATTTCATTATTATTTTATTAACATATGTTACATGGGGTAATAAAAAAAGAACAATAATTTTCATTTTTACCAAAAAGTATTTATTTAATTATTATTATTAATACTGTCTCTTTCAAAGTAGCTCGTATAGGTCGACACATATATCAACATTTTTTCCAATTCGCAAAACATTTTTGAAACGCACTTTTTGAGTTAGTCATTCGCTCACCCAGCGATTTTGCCTTTATCTCCCCTATTGCCGCAAAACGTCTAATTAGTGTCCTCTTCATATTCGAAAAAAGAAGAACGTCGCAGGGGAGGGGGCATACTGGTGAATACGGTGGCTGCGGCATCAAGACGGTGTTGGTTTTAGGCAAAAATTCACGAATTACTGGTGAAGTGTGAGCCGGTGCATTATCGTGGTGTAAAATCCAATTGTTTACTCACGATTCTGATATGCCCGAAGGGTTTTTCAATTCACAAGAAAATGTAAGAGTTTTTGAGTTTAAAAATAATAAGATTATAATTTTTATTTATTTTTATTATTTACATAATTTTACATTACACAAGATAAACGGTCTGTATTAACCCGTTTTCTAGACTCGTTGCATGTTCTGAGAAAAATTACTTATACCCGCAAAATGTTAACATAAGTTGTGTCCGTTTTTTTCCAATTTAAAAATGAGCATCAAAAGTAAAGTAAAATGGTAAACGTTATACGTCATTCGAAAGAAAATTTTCTGCTCTACAAGACATTGTGTTTGCTTTTACGTTACATATATTATTTTATTTGATTACAAGCCTTCAAAATGGAACGTCAAGTAGACGAAAGTGAGCATTTTCGACACCTCCAGTGGACTTCGATGAGGACCGCTTAAACCATATTATTCATGAAGATCCCCTTCAAACTACCGTAGAATTGGCTGAGCAGATGAATTGTTGTCACATGACTGTATACCGCCATCTTAAATCAATAGGAAAAGTCCAGAAATTCGGCGCTTGGGCTCTACATGTTTTGAGTGAAAACAATTAAAATCAACGTTCGACAATTTCTGCTGGTTTGCTCGCGCGTCATCGAGCTACGCATGGCCACAAACAAAGGTTCCTTTACCGCATCATTACTGGTAATGAAAAATGGTTTAAAAATGGTGATGAAAAAAAATATGGTTTAAGCGGTCCTCATCGAAGTCCACTGGTCGTCCGGAACGCTCCATGTCTTTCAGGTCGAAATTACCGTCTTTGAAACGCAAAAACCATCGACGAGCTGTCCTTTCATTCATAGCATCTTCACCGTACACTTTGCAAATATCGCAAGCAGCTTTGGCAGCTTTATTCCCTCGATTGAACGCGAACAGAAGGAGGTGTCGAAAATGCTCACTTTTGTCTACTTGGCATTCCATTTTGAAGGCTTGTAATCAAATAAAATAATATATGTAACGTAAAAACAAATACAACATCTTGTAGAACAGAAAATTTTCTTTCGAATGACGTCTAACCTTTACCATTTTGTTTTACTTTTTGTGCTCATTTTCAAATTGAAAAAAAAACGGACACGATTTATGTTAACACCTAATACATACGTAAAGACACAAAAAAATGCTGAACTATGCTACTCGTAAGATTTCACAACTCTTAGTTAAAAAAATAATGTATATGTTGGCGCAATTTGAGGAAACATCCTCGTCAAACAAATATACAATTTGCGCATTTACCTGGCATACAGTCAAATTTGTCCTTGCACAATAATTGCATTTTCACATTTCACAGTTATAAATTTGTCCTTGCACTCTCCTCGCAGGCAATCAAACTGTGGACTCGAACCCACTATTATTAAAGAAATCACGTCTGACAACTATAGCAGCGTCTACCGAATCATGTACCCATATAACATTTTCTTTGTACACAGTACAACTTCGTCAAATTATTGAAATGTGGCAATCTCTTCCAACCAATCAGAAACCTATTTATGGGGTCTTAAGTGAAAACAAGTCTAAAACCTTTTTTTTAAATCTGGAAAACAAGACTAAAACCTTTTTTTTTTAAATCTGGGTTCCAGCGGGAATCGAACCTATAATCTCCAAGTCGGAAAGCATCGTCTTATCAACTAATCCATTAAAGTCGCCACAGAAGTTTTCCGTATTGAAGGTTTTCGAATTATCCACATAATATTATACCAATATATGTTATCAAAAAAGTATACGATGATATAATTATGTTCACATCGCGAAATCGTCGATCAATTATCCGTTCATCAAATTTGATATCGGAAATTAAACATTGATTCGATTTTATCTTTTCCTGCACGATCAAAGGGAATTAAATATGAGGTAATAAATTATCAATTCCAAAGAATTAATTATATTTCGATGTCTATCAAATATTTCTCTCGAGACTAAAGGTAAGCTTTAAAGACAAAACAATCAATCTTCGACTTTAGTTTATTCGATTTTCTTTCATATATACCTTCACGCGTTTCCCTGTTGGAGAAAGCAGAAAGGATAGATGGCTTAACTTTCTTATCACGACATACTACCTTCGCCTCGTTATACCCATACATATTCTCATACTACTCATTATTTTATTCTCAATCATAATATGATGACCGCAGTAGCCTAGTTGGTAAGATGCTTGACTTCCAGTCCGGGAGCTATGGGTTTGATCAGCGGCGGCTGGTCCGGAGGTGCGTTGGTGCGCTGAACTGTAGAAATAATTCGCAATAATTAAATTATATATTCGCAAACATGACTGCCAAAAATTTTTAATATTTGTATAGATTAAATATGTATAAGAATACTGACACGAGTATTTTTATTTAAGTGAAAATTCAAAAAAAATTAAAGTAGAATTTAAAAAAATATTCCTTTCAAATTTACCGGCCAAGTTTGCCAATACTACCGGAGCGATCTCCAATACGCACCGGGCGGGAACGCAAATTCATATAGGGCAAACAGAGAGATACAGTAAACCGTGAGACAGTGATATTTCATAATCGCTGGGCTGGCCCCGAAGTGCGTTGGTGCTCAGCGTACCAACGCATCTCGGGGCCAGCCGCCGCTGGGTTCGATTCCCGTTGTAATCCAGTTTTTTTTAAAGATTCCAGACTGGTTTCACTTAATATCTTTTTAACATCTTTCTGTTTACCAAATGACACATAAGCCCGCCAGTTTATACTGTATACAACTAGAGTATTATTCAATAATAATAAGAGGTCAATATACATTCTATCGTTTAGAGAATTAACTCTCCCCAAAGGCGCTCTAGCTCAGGATTCGAACCCGTTTTCCTTGTCTTGTTTCAAAGTGATATTTACTTGATCCAACCATTTTTTTCTCAGTGCGCGCATTTCCAATGTTTATTTGATTTCTTCAATTTTTCACGTCCACGTTTCACTCCCATATATTGATACGAATACACTATTGTGAACCAGCTTGGTTTGAATATATGCCCCATTGACTTTGTCTTCTATTGCAACTTGCTACTCAATATCTTGTTCCAAATTTCTGTCATTTGAGAACTGTCAACTCGCAGCGTAGTAAATATACCTATAAATCGACATAAGAACTGGAGTTCAAACAGCCCGGCTAGTTGTCTGTACTTTCACAGAAAATTTCAAACGCAGACAAGTATCCTTGACGCCACTAAATCGAAATAGTCAATCGCTCCAAAGATAAGGTTGGATGGAAATCCCATCGGAAATGGTCGAATTGATCAACATTGCCGTATCCCGAAATATGATCTGTGAATTGATACAGACGGCCATGAAAATTACAACAGGATGAAGGCATAAGATTGAACCTAAAATATTTGCAATTAAAGCTCATATGACCAGAGAGAAATCTTCTTTTTCTTTTTCTTCTGGGTTACAATCCTAGGATTGGTCTGCACCAAGCACTCGATCCCTACATTCATCTCTGTCATCCGCCAGTCTCTTCATCTCCTGGTAGCTGCCACAGCGCACATCCCGGATCACCCGGTCCATGTAGCTATATCTAGGTTACAATCCTAGGATTGGTCTGCACCAAGCACTCGATCCCTCCACTCATCTCTGTCATCCGCCAGTCTCTTCATCTCCTGGTAGCTGCCACAGCGCACATCCCGGATCACCCGGTCCATGTAGCTATATCTAGGTTACAATCCTAGGATTGGTCTGCACCAAGCACTCGATCCCTCCACTCATCTCTGTCATCCGCCAGTCTCTTCATCTCCTGGTAGCTGCCACAGCGCACATCCCGGATCACCCGGTCCATGTAGCTATATCTAGGGCGGCCTCTATGGTTATCACCCTCAATCATTACCTCGACGATGATAAGGAACAGGCCTGGGTGCCTGAGGTTATGGCCTATCCAACTGGATCGTTGTTGGGCAACTCTATTTAGGAGTTGCCTTGTTTCTCCGAACCCGCTCAATATCTCGTCGTTTCGGATGTGATCTGACCAATGGACCCTGACCATGCGCCTATAGTACCACCTCTCAAAGGCAGCCAGACGCCCGGATTTACTCTGGCTGAGAGAAATCAAATAGTCCAATAGTTTAGAAACACCCACGGGGAATTAAGGTGCACCCTAATGCAACAAAATAATTTAAATGTCTGTCTTCTCACGGGAGATTGACGACCATTGATATTGCAAAGTTGACAACTAGGCCTCAAGGCAGTATTAAAGAATCACGCGAGGGTTCATCCCTAGCAAGGATTGAGAGCGGAGATCATCTATCTTCGCAGATTGATCTTTACTGAGAAGAATAATCGCGGCGCGACTCTGGACTTCTCTACTCCAATGAAATGAGCCGCGTTCAAATCGAAAGGATTTGCGCCAAGCGTGTTCTATAATATTTGGTGATAGCCAACAGCGTCTACCATTGACCACCGATCGGCATCATTTTGGCAACTGAGAGCCAAATGATTTGAGCCCAACATATTCGTAACAGTATGTATGTATATACCGCCCATTTAAAGTATATTGTATGGTATTATATTACACTTTCGTTGTATACAGTACATTCGGCGGGCTTATTGCCATGTGAAAATCTCTTCTAAGTAACCAGAAGTATGTTGAAGAGCCCTGAAGTGAAAACTGGACTCAAATCCTTTAATTTTTTCATAGTTCCCGCAACCCATGGACTGGAAGACAGTCCTCTTATAAACTAAGCCACAGATAAATTTATAAAATACAAACTACAAATTGGATAACTCGTTCTTTATCATCTCGAACAATATTTAATTTCTTAGAAACAACAAAAAAAAAAGTCGTTTATATTTTTTTCTCTCTTTGAATTGCGAAACTCCCTGAAACAAAATTGAATTTCGTTATCTTCTCCACGATCTCGTCTCGAGTTCAAATCAATAAATTGCTTCCACTTTGTAGTAAAGACTGAAGAAAAGTGTCTTAGGTTTAAGAAGTTACATGCATTTGATTTTACCCCTCTCTTGAGTCATCTCCCTTGATATAAAATATCACTCTTAAATCGAGTTAAGTAAATAACCCTCAGACTCTGTAAAGGGGTTGACAATATTTTTTTTTTATTTTACAAACATTTCAATTCACTAAAACTATATATTTGAATAGATAAATGATTTTGAAAACTATACGAAATTTTACATTAGTCATATTAATATTTCATTATTATCATTTTCTTTTAACATATATCGTTTTAGTATTCTCGAGTAAGATTTTTTTTATTCAATATATGTATAAGAAAGTGGCTTAAAATATTATAAACCGAAATATTTCATTTATTTGTATCATATTGTGCATGTAATTTTTTTATTACACTTTGCAATTAAAATATAAAAATTTACAATTTGGTCGCGTGTCAATGGTTGTGTGCTAACTTCATAATCCTTTCAATTTAAAAACCACTTAAGAAAAGTCGATCCCATCAGGACGCGTCCTTTCAATAAAATATTTAAAACCTATTATTCTGGATAACTACATATTTTTGACAAATTTTAATGGAAAATCAATGATTTTTACTAGAGTGCTTTGTAAACTTAGACCAAATTAATATATGTTTAGCATTGCATCTTCCTTAGCCTAGTTTGTAAGACGCTTTACTACCACACCTAGGGACTTCCAGTTTGTACGACACTTTACTACCACACCTAGGAACTTCCAGTTTGTAAGACGCTTTACTACCACACCTAAGAACTTCTGTGTGTAAGGCGCTTTACTACCACACCTAGGGACTTCCAGTTTTTAAGACGCTTTACTACTGTGGCGGTCGTCGCGGAATATTGTCGCATACATACGGTCAATAAACGATGAAACGACCTGCGGATTCCTCGATAAATTATAGTAAACAGTCCGAAGGTCACATGCCGGCCATTGACGCCGGCCGAGCGACCGCACCACACGCCAGAGAGAGAGAATGCACCACGGCTATCTCACCAGTTCCGTATTTAGATGAATACCTACATACGACAATAACCGTTTCTGCATTCACAGAAGCGAGACGTAAGCATATCGCGAGCGCACTCTCGCGCACATTCCAAAAAGATATAAATACCTACGTTACTATAAAAATAAACATTCTCTCTTTCCGCATTGCGATCTAACGTGTTTTATTATTTATCAACAAATCATCATCATCTCTTCCCTATCGTACATTCTGCTAAACTACCACACCTAGGGACTTCCAGTATGTAAGACACTTTACTACCACACCTAAGGACTTCCTGTTTGTAAGACGCTTTACTACCACACCTAGGGACTTCCAGTATGTAAGACACTTTACTACCACACCTAGGGACTTCCAGTATGTAAGACACTTTACTACTACACCTAGGGACTTCCAGTTTGATTCCGATAGTACCCAAAAAAAGTATTTATCTAATAAAAGAGTTCGCCTGGCCAAAATATTTTTACATTAATTTATTTAAGGCTTCGTTGTACAACAATCTGGTGGGGTTATTGCCAACTATAAACCACTAACAATCAATCAGACGAAAGGAAATTACATGGTCGCTTAAGTTCTTCAACTTGTTATTGAGTGCAGAATTCGTAAGAAATATAAATAACAACAATAAAAATAAGATATCATAAGGAAAAGGGAAAGGGTAGCGTAGAAGAGAGAAAAAATGGGGATGAAACAAGTAACGTAACTGGCTAATGTTAATTTATGATTTTTTAATCGCTTTTAAAAATAAACCAACGATGAAACGAGTCTTACATTAGTGAGTAATTGGTTCCAGAGACTCACTTCATGTACAGGAAAGTACGAAGCAAATGAAACAAAAATAATATGATTACAAAATAATCTATGGATATATTATGTACACAAAATTATCTATAGATCTGATGTGTACGCAAAATAGTCTATGGATCAAATATGTACGCAAAATAATTATGAATCCAATGTGCACTCAACATAATTTATGGATCCAATGTGTACACAAAATAATCTATGAATCAAATATGTACGCAAAATAATTATGAATCCAATGTGCACTCAAAATAATTTATGGATCCAATGTGTAAGCAAAATAATCTATGGATCAAATATGTACGCAAAATAATTATGAATCCAATGTGCACTCAAAATAATTTATGGATCCAATATGCACGGAAAATAATCTATGGATCAAATATGTACGCAAAATAATTATGAATCCAATGTGCACTCAAAATAATTTATGGATCCAATATGCACGGAAAATAATCTATGGATCAAATATGTACGCAAAATATTTATGAATCCAATGTGCACACAAAATA
Source organism: Odontocerum albicorne (assembly GCA_949825065.1). Classification (NCBI taxonomy): domain Eukaryota; kingdom Metazoa; phylum Arthropoda; class Insecta; order Trichoptera; family Odontoceridae; genus Odontocerum; species Odontocerum albicorne. Next base: position 41,662,575 of record OX463848.1, read on the forward strand.
ATTTATGGATCCAATTTGTAAGCAAAATAATCTATGGATCAAATATGTACGCAAAATAATTATGAATCCAATGTGCACTCAAAATAATTTATGGATCCAATGTGTAAGCAAAATAATCTATGGATCAAATGTACGCAAAATAATTATGAATCCAATGTGCACTCAAAATAATGTATGTATCCAATATGCACGGAAAATAATCTATGGATCAAATATGTACGCAAAATAATTATGAATCCAATGTGCACTCAAAATAATTTATGGATCCAATGTGTAAGCAAAATAATCTATGGATCAAATATGTACGCAAAATGATTATGAATCCAATGTGCACTCAAAATAATTTATTGGTCCAATGTGTACGCAAAATAATCTATGGATCAAATATGTACGCAAAATAATTATGAATCCAATGTGCACTCAAAATAATGTATGGATCCAATATGCACGGAAAATAATCTATGGATCAAATATGTACGCAAAATAATTATGAATCCAATGTGCACTCAAAATAATTTATGGATCCAATGTGTAAGCAAAATAATCCATGGATCAAATATGTACGCAAAATAATTATGAATCCAATGTGCACTCAAAATAATTTATAGATCCAATATGCACGGAAAATAATCTATGGATCAAATATGTACGCAAAATATTTATGAATCCAATGTGCACTCAAAATAATTTATGGATCCAATTTGTAAGCAAAATAATATATGGATCAAATATGTACGCAAAATAATTATGAATCCAATGTGCACTCAAAATAATTTATGGATCCAATGTGTAAGCAAAATAATCTATGGATCAAATATGTACGCAAAATAATTATGAATCCAATGTGCACTCAAAATAATGTATGGATCCAATATGCACGGAAAATAATCTATGGATCAAATATGTACGCAAAATAATTATGAATCCAATGTGCACTCAAAATAATTTATGGATGCAATGTGTAAGCAAAATAATCTATGGATCAAATATGTACGCAAAATGATTATGAATCCAATGTGTACTCAAAATAATTTATTGATCCAATGTGTACGCAAAATAATCCATGGATCAAATATGTACGCAAAATAATTATGAATCCAATGTGCACTCAAAATAATTTATGGATCCAATGTGTAAGCAAAATAATCTATGGATCAAATATGTACGCAAAATGATTATGAATCCAATGTGCACTCAAAATAATTTATTGATCCAATGTGTACGCAAAATAATCTATGGATCAAATATGTACGCAAAATAATTATGAATCCAATGTGCACTCAAAATAATTTGTGGATCCATGGGGTAGGGAAAATTATATGTGAAACCAATGTGTACGCAAAACAAAAGCAAACCAAATATACAAAAGTCAACCGTTTTTTGTAATGTTATCAAGCATGCAACATTCGATTTATCAAACTAAAACTATCGTCATTTTTCCAGAATGACTTCTAAATAAAATATCATTGAAGATATTTCAAAAGTTTATTTTGAGAAAAATATTGGAAAGATGTACAAATAAAATACAAAACAAAAATACATGTCCCGCGTGCAGCTGTAAAATTGCATTTCCTCTCAAGCATAGGAGTGCACTTCTGTGAACGGGTCGCACCGCTCAAAAGAGGCGATGCAATTTGCTACCATAGTTGCATTGAATTCTCTAAAGATCAACTGACGCAGAATACCTGTCGTCGATCTATATACTCGTATGATAATGTTACTGAAATTTTCAATTTTGCTAAATGTATTTTTACTACATTTATCTATTCCCAAACTTCTCATAACTTAAAACAAATAAATAAATATAAGTTTATTAACCCTTCCTTCTCTGTGATGTGTAACTAGTACACATTGCTTCTAAAAACTTTAATATCTCCATAAATATAATAAATACTGGGTTCAGATTTTAGATATTCCTCCGTTATACATTTACGCATTGAATGAAAAAAATAATATTAATAACAATTAATACTTACCGTCACATCAGAGATATTTTGTGAAAATCGGGAATAAATTCACCAATATTATCAAACGTGTGCCAGTGTGTGACGTAGGTATATTCATTCTAATAAAACGCTATGGGTGAGGAAGCGACGCTATTCACGTCTCACTCTCAATCTACTTCGGTATATGGGAACGCAAGAAATAGAATCTGAGTTCGCAGTTGTTTCTTCCTTTGAGGTATAACATACACAGTGTTAGTGTTCCGAGTCCCGTCTCAGTAGCTCGCGGGCATCCATACGAGGTGGTCTCTGTGCCCGTGTTGTGAACGTCGGCCGATGTTTTTAGCAATTAAATTTCAATTATTGTCCATTTTGACTTCAAATTTAATTAATTTAAGCGATTGGCTGTAAATATTCTTATTTTTCCGATTTTAAATCGCTCATTTTTACATGTGTATTGAATACACAGCACCGGAACGCGCGGATTTTTTTATTAACAGCAACATAGAATGTATATATACACATACTCGTATATCTTAGGATAATGTCGAAGAAGATACATTTAAGAGAGGAGCTATCAAAATGTTTCGGCTTATCTTGATAACATTCCCCCAGTCAAGATATACCTCCACCTATAGAAGGCGAACCCGCCTGCGATGACTTCTACACTACTTGTTTAAATTATTTTTATGATTATTTCATCAATCGTTATTTGTGTCCAAACCATATCAATGCTCATTTCTTCATCTTAAGCACTGCATCTTATTTCGATCCGCATTATTTCCTAATGTCCTCATTTTATCATAATAATAGGAAGCGATATAAGAACTGCCCTTATAGGAAGCGCTATAAGGACAGTCTGCGAGAGTCACTTACTTTGTGCGGGGTGCCTGAGGACTGGGAGCGGGTGGCTCAGGACCGTAAGGGGTGGAGAGCCGTATGCTCTCGGGCTGATGGCGTCTCAGCGGCTAGACGTATGAGAAACAGTCAGTGAGCTGCGAACATGCGTCGGCATGGCCAGGCGGCTCAGCAGGGTCCACATGTCTGTGGCATTTGCAGAAGGGAGTGTGCATCTAGGATTGGGCTGTTTTCTCACAGAAATTCACACGATCGACGTGAGAGAACGGTTCAAGATTGATGTTGGAGTGGCGAGGGGATCCTCGACTGCGACGACGACTATAATAATACTAACGTGAACGACGTTACGACTATGACGTGAACGCTAATCTTATTCACCCCAGGCCCAAACAAATGCTTCGAATGACCCCCCGACCCCCTATTCGGAACGGTAGGCGCCGAATAGTATCCAGTGCACATACCCGCACTTCATAAGGCATCTATCTTACCTCCTTATTTATATATGTACAACTATTTATTCTAAAGTCACAGCGTTCTCCCCCACCCCCATCTTCCTAATATATTTATAATTATTCAAATATCTATGTCTATGTATACATCACTATCCTTTCTTTCTCTGTATTCATATTTATCAACGCTCGTGACATATAAAAATATAAGTATATTATTATGTTACCTATATGTATCTATAACCTTAATGTATGTACCAAACTCTATCCCTCCTCTCTATACAAAAAAATTTCTAACAACCCCACCAAACAATCCAAAATTAATTTCCCAAAGTCCGTTTTTACACAACCGATGAAGGAGTAAGGTGTCCGACAATCGGACCGACACTCCGAGCAAACCATCAACTTGGAGAATAATACTAATAATTATAAAATGACAAATTATATAGCGCTGTTTAAAGAGCAAGGTATCATCCAAAGAGTTCTTACTCGGTTCTGGAATCCACTATCAGATTAAAAATATTACATAAGAAATATAAAGGTGTCTCATTAGCAACAACATTTTTTAAATATAATTTATTTTCTAATTGATAATTTATACACGAATTTTACAAAGCGCATTTGTAATATCCCAGTTATTTCCTAAATAAAATTGTATCGTTTTCTACGCGTTTTACAATCGAGTAGTGCTGCATAATTAATTTCTCATATATCTCGATGGTAAAATACGGTTGCTGTAGAGTTGACAGTTTCGAAATGGCGCGCAATTTGGAAGTAAAACTTCATTTTTTATTGAGACATTCTGTATAGTTGAGTGTAAGAATATAAATTACCTTATCTAACGTCCGCATGCATGTCTGCGCCATTAAATAAGGTAATTCTTCGCATCTTTACATGTTCAAAAGAAAACGAACTACTCGTATAAAGAAACCATTTTAGATCTTACGATATGTCATATTAAGACATTTGCCATTGATATAAAGTAGTGTTCACACAACGTCATAAATTTCAAACATTATTTGTGAACAATTTATGATATACTATAATTAAAAAATGTATGCATTAAACACAACAATTAGGTCATCAGTATCACGAATATCAATAGATAACTACCAAAGCCACTATGATTAGAAAAGGGGGAAACCTCGACAATATTATTGAAATTAAATTATATTTGATTTCGTAGACAATTTTTTTTTTGTAAAATTAAATGTTTCGAAAAATAAATTTACGATAGTGAGAAGTCGAGTAAAAAAATTGTGAAATGGGGGAAATTGATAGTAAATTATAGATCTATGGAGGAAGTGTGTAATATAAAACATTTGGGAATTATTTAAGAGAAGCATTTGAAATTTCATTAAAACACTGAATTTCTAACTAAAAATGGAAAAAAGATAGTGTTTCTCAGTAGATAAATTATTCAATCCAATTGGCATATGATACAACTATAGCATCACATCAGAATTATTCTTCGAGTGTTCTTTTTGTGGATAGCAAAACTCAATCAAGAAAACTTTAAATTGTGCAGTGTAAAGGGATGAAAACAATTTTAAAATTAAGGAAATATAACGGAATTAAGGGTATGTTATGTAAAATATTGTACATACTCGTATATGTGTACGGTAAAATAATCTAAATTTCTAAAAGTTTATGGTCCCAAGTTTGTTAATGATTTGTTACAAAAGTATATTCAAAAAGGTTTATTACAAAAGTATATTCAAAATGTATATTACAAAAGTATATTCAAAATGTATATTACAAAAGTATATTCAAAAGTATATTCGAAAAAGTATATTCAAAAATAATTTGTCACAAAAGTACAATATATACAAACAAATTTACTCACTTTTTTTTTAGTTAAGGCAATTCACCCTCCTGATAGTGCTTTGTGATAATACGAGGCATATCCAGAAAGTAAGTGTACTGAATTTTTGTAGGTTACAATTTTAGAAGGTTACAATTTTTTTTATTTAAACAAAAAAATTACGTGGTTACCGTAGTACATATGTAAGCTATTTTTCGACATAGTCGCCATTCCTCTCAATGCAGGTGGTGAAGCGGGGTATCAACTTTTTGATGCCTTCTACGAAGTAGTTTCCCGCCAACCCCTCCGTCCACTTCTCCACCTCCTCCTTTACCTCCTCGTCGGTTGAAAACCTTTTTCCACCCATGTGCAGCTTCAGGGAGGTAAAGAGATAGTAATCTGAAGGTGCTAGGTCAGGGGAATGCGCGGGACGGTTCAGGACATCCCATTTAAACGAGGCGAGCAGTTCCTTCGTGGCGTTGGCCGTGTGTGGTCTGGCATTGTCGTGCAGCAGGCAGACTCCCTTTGTCAGCATGCCTCTCCTCTTGTTCTGAATCACCCTCCGCAATTTTTTTAGGGTCTCACAGTATCCTGCAGAGTTGATGGTCTCCCCTTGAGGCATATATTCAATTAAAATTATGTCTTGACAGTCCCAAAACACGGATGCCATGATTTTCTTGGCTGAAATTGTGGTTTTGAACTTTTTGGCGGAGGGTGAAGAGATGTGACGCCACTGTTGAGACTACCTTTTGGTTTCAGGCGTGTAGTGTGCAACCTAAGTTTCATCTCCAGTAACGATGGAGCGGAGAAATTCATCTCCATGGAGTTTGCAGCGCCTCAAAAACTCTTGCCCGGCATTATTTATTTCGTATTTGGCGGGAGATTGGATTGACATTTTTCCCAAAACGTGTTGTCGCGTCAACACTTCTCAACGTACTGACCTCGAACCTGTCTCGTTGCGGAGAAGAAGAGTCAGGCTACACGGAAGTGTAGCCAACATGTCGAAAATAAAATCCATCCGGTCGTGAGAGCCTCAGTACACTTACTTTCTGGATACGCCTAGTATATTCATAACGTCTATTGAAAACCCACTTCACGATTGCAGAATTCTCAGTTTATCTTATGCTGACAGATTAAAAATACGTTTCAGCAGAAATTAAAATCTTTTGAAATTAAAATCAGGTAAATATTGACAACGGTTAAACGAATGCTATGTTTGGTCAGTTTTATTGCATGGAGTGGAATCATGGACCCTCAAAGTTGGTAGTATGAACCGACTGGAAGCATTCAAAATGTGGATGCACCGGAGAATGCTACGGATACCCTGGACGGATATGGTCAGCAACACAAGGGTTCTTTAACCTTTCCTTCCCTGTGTTGGGTATCTTCTACACGTTGCTTCTAATAACCATCAATATCTCTATAAATATAAAAAATACAAGGTTAAGATTTTAGGTATTCCTCCATAATATATTTACGCATTGATTTAAAAAATAATATTATTAATAATCAGAGTTTATCGACTACATCGAGGTGTTTTGTAAAGATATCGGAAACAAATTCGCATTTAAACGCGGCGCTGCCTCGTCTTGACGATAGGTGAATAGTATGCGGGAAGCGCGACACTATATTTGCATCTCACTCTTGCATACTAGACTGAATTGCGAGAACCTGAATTGCCTCAACGCCGCAAGCATATGCGTAAGCGCCGGGGTATGCGACTGTATTCCGCGCCGCTAGTAGCTTCTAAGCTTGCAAATAGGTTGGATGTACGCCCGTTCCGTGAGCGGTGCCAGATGGTTTTTTAATGTTTTAAGCAAATAAATCTCAATTTTTATAATTTTTAACTTCAATTATAATTAATTAAGGGGATTATCTATGAATGTTCTTATTTTTCCGATTTAAAAATCGCTAATTTTTTATTGCGTACTCACTACCCAACACCGTAACACGCGTTTTATTTTTATCACCGTAAGGGAAGGGTTAAAGAGCCAAAGTTGATAGAGAGTTGCTGACTAATATTAAAATCCGCAAAGTGTCCTACTTGGGTCATGTACTTAGAGGAGCAAAGTATAAATTACTGCACCTGATTATCCAAAGCAAAATAGAAGGCCGAAGAAGTGATGTCAGGAGGCAAATCTCCTGGCTCCGCAATATACATGATTGGACTGGCATAAGGGGCTATGGAGATCTTTTTCAGGATGCCGGGGACAAAGATGTCTACTCTCAGGTGATATTCAACGTTGTAAAGACCTGACATGACACTGGGAAGAAGAAGAAATATTGACTTCTTTTGTGAAATAAATGTTACAATTTTATATTTGATTAGCTATTTTATATTATAAAAGTATGTAATTGGAAATACCGTTTATATCTGAAATTATTTTCAGAAAGCGTAGTAAAAGCATTTTGTTTTCTTTTCATCTAAAAATGAACAACGAAAATATCGGAACTGCTAAAAATGTGAAACCGTTCGATGGATTTCTTCGTACTTCCTGGTTTCAAGGAAAATGAATATTTTCCTCGCTTTTCTTTCAATTCACCTGAAGGGGAAAACGTGATGGAATTTTACTTCTTAAACGGCGAAGCTGAAAAGAAAAATATATTACCGATAGAAAATATTTGATCACACATAAAGATTGCGTATCTTGAAGGGGAAAAATAAAAATATTTTTTTATTATTTTCACATATCACAAAGTATTATTCTGTGAATATTTTTTATGTTATGTTCATTGTATTTTGCCTTTTATTGAATCTTATTGTATTATATTCTCAGTTACCATACACATTTTCTCTTGAAGTAGAAATACGATAAGTGGATATTTCTTATTTACAAGAAAAATACTGACACTGAAATTCAAGAAGACTAAATTTTATTTTATTTAACACTTCATATTGTATAACAATCTATTGGTATTATTCCCGGACGGCAATCTCTCCCAACCAACCAGACAAAAGTAAAGAAAGGTAGTAATCAATCGCAATTATTAATCATTAAAGTAATTAATCGCAAAAAATAATTATTAAAGTAATTAATCGCAAAAAATATTTAAATAATTATACTAAATATATTATTTATAGTTAAGGAGGTTTAAATACACTGTAATTTGTTTTATCAAACACTGTTTATTCCACTTTTTGTAACTGTATAACCCTACCGGTTTCAAGGCTTTCCCCTCATCATCAGGGGAACACAAACAAGTCAGTGCATCGGGGTGAACATCTGGCAAACACATATATTCCAAAAATCTCGCCGCTGGTCACTAAGATTGTCTCCTCCCTCCCTCCACCCACAGTCCCCAACCCGAATGTTTATTATTAGAAGCGTGTTTGTCGGTACCAGTTCGGACAAAATTCAGTCTTGTTTGTGTTCCTGATGATGAGGTGAAACCGGTAGGGGTATATCGTTACAAATAGTCGAATAAACAGTGTTTGATAAAACAAATTACAAAATGTAAATAATTATTCACCATATTATTTAAAGTTATTTATTTATTTATTTTTTCAAAACAGGCTTAGCCTAATTACTTTGAAAAATACAAGACATGAAAAAGAAGAAAAATTACGTAGAAAATTATTTCAAATAAAAATTATGGCATATGCGTACATACGAGTATATACACACAAACATATGATACACATATATTCACAGTTACTTAAGTATTGTATGTTGATGAGTGCTTTCTAACGCGCTCAATCTAAGAAGAAAATTTACTATTGCTTTTGGTAATGTGATATAAAATATGTCAATATCCGAAGCAGTCCCGTTCAGAAGAGTTAAGGCCCTTCCAACAGGCATAGCGGCTGGAAGACCCGTTCTTGCGTATGTTATTGAGAACAGTTCTTGCCGGCGCAGTCTAGTGTAATTGTTAAGAACATTTAACGCTAATCTTTGTAGTAATGCTGGACAGCTCACAGCTCCTCGAACGAGTTTGACAACGTATACCAGGAGACGCAGATCTCTTCTTACGCTCAAGGAGTTATACCCGAGCATGCCCAGCAGAAACTGAGTAGGATAAAGTCATGGATAGACACCGAACTCTCTCATATAGAGATATCGTAGATATTTTTTTGTACTTTCTCCACCATGAGCGAGTTCTGCGCCCCTACCGGGCTCCAAATGCAAGCATTGCTTTCTAGTTTGCTTCGGATCAATGAATTAAAGAACGTTTTGAGCACCAATTGGTTTTCAAACGACTTAGAGGTTTTATTTAGTCAAACACTGTTTATTCCTCTTTAAATAACGGTATAGCCTTATCGGTTTCAAGGTTTTTACCTCATCTTCAGGGAAACACAAGAATCTTGTTTGTTTATTTGTTATACAGTTATATAAAGTGGAATACATATTATTTGTCTAAACAAACTTTAATAATTATACGTCTATACAAAATTCATGAATAATATGCAAATTTAAATTAAATTGGGAATTTTTCAGATAAAGCAATCAAAATAAATATTGTTTCCAAGTTCAACCTAATATATCGTATGCCGCGCCACATTGTTTGATCTACTCGTATTAAACTAGTGGTTTCCAGAGTGTGCGCCGCAGAATATTGCAATATTTTCACTGAAATGCAACTTACGTGGTTTTTTAATCGAACCATCGATATGCTTATTCAATAATATGATTGTATGTACTTATTAAATAAACTTTTTTGTGAATTTTAAATACATTTATAATTTATTTTTTATCCTAACTATGTAACATAACCGCACCAACTTAAGTGCAATTGTTAGGTATGTTCTGACTTTGGCACCGTAAATTATCATACATCAACATCATTGCTTGGCCTCGCAGTCGAGGATCCCCTCGCCAATCCAACGTCAATCCTGAACCATTCTCTCACGTCGGTTGTGTGATCTTCTGTGAGAGAACATCCCTTATCCTGGAAGCGCACTCCCTCCCACAAATACCACAGACATATGGACCCTGCTGAGCCGCCTGGCCATGTTGACGCATGTTCGCAGCGCGCAGACTGTTTCTCATACGTCTATCATCATACACTAAGGACACCGTGAACCGATAATGTTTGAGAGTCACTGCATCTAGGATTGAAAATAAACCACAGATAGAAATTTGAAACAGGGTTGTGCCAAAATAAGTTTCCTAGTTGTTTTCCTTATTACTTCTGAAGAAAATGAAATAAATAAAATTCATAGTTTTCTTTCACCTCTTGCATCTGCCTTTCTCTAATCCCCGTTACTCAAAATATTGAAACAAGCTTTGACTTGTAGGCGCAGAAGGACATGTTGCTACGTTAAATTATTGCCTGTATTATTTTTGAGCAGGAATAATTCATTTGTTCTCGCAGCCGGGCTCACCCTCAATTGATGGGGGATGTTATGAGAGGAGCCCAAACCTTTCAAAAGCTTATCTCTTAAATGCGTGTTTTATGTGTGTATATGCAGTTTCAGGATATATGTATATGTACACACTATGTTGTTATCAATAAACCTGTATTTAAAACTTAGTGTTTTTTTATGTTTAAAACTTATGGTTATGAACATAAATCGTGACAATTTTTACACATTTTGTTATTGTTAGTCACATTTCTTATTTTAAGCCTGTAATGTAAAAAAATAACAATTAACGAAACAATTTTTTTTAAATCATATGAAAATATTACTTTGCGCCTTCTTGAATTCATAAATCGCTTTTTTAAATCATAATATTTTGGTCGCAAACAGTAAAATCTCTTTCAACCAATCAGGTAGGTGTTAAATAACCCTTAAGTGATAACCAAGTGAAACCTTCTTTAAAAAAAATGGGGAATAACGGGAATCGAACCCGCAACTCCCAGATTGGAAGACATACACGTCTTTCTAACTAGGACATGAAGGTCGTCGATAAAGGTTTTTTTCTTCTTTTAATTGAATATCTTTAAATAATGAAACCTGGATCTTTTAACTTCTAAACGTATAAACTTTTATTACAATTTACAAATAAAGTTTTATCCTATAAGTCACAAAAAAGGTTTGTTTAAAATGTTAATCCCACCACTGATAATATTACGAATTCGAAGCGTAAATACCGCTTCTGGAATTCGAGAAGCGAAGGAACAAAAAACCTGGTAGGCAGGAGCCAAGCCTTATTGTTCGGCCTGTGAGTGATTTCACTGTTGACGATGAAAAATAATTTTCTTCGTTTAGGAAAAATCGTCACCGTTTTTGTGATGACGTCGTTGTTACACGCTCATTATATTCGTTTCGCACAAAAATATTTTTCTCAAGTTTTATTTACGTTTCTAAATATATAATATATTTTGGGTTTATTTTTGGCCTAAAAAAAGCATAATCCGAATATCATACCAGACTCCAATGGCATAAGACAGTGAAAAAAATCTTCACAATGTTGAACAATCCAAGCTGTCTTCAGTATCTGCGTGAACAATTCATTTTTTTTTTCTAAGAATGGAATATCTCTCAGATCTAGTGATGGCTGAATATTTCGTATACCAACACATCGTCTTTTGCGATCCACTCCATTCAACTTATGAATATATTCCTGGTTCAGTCAGATGTATTTACATCCTTGTTATATTATTTAGCATTATGTTATTTCTAGTTAAGGCATTAACATTGTGGAGGTTTCAGGGGAGCACAAACAAGACTTATTGTTGTGTGAGAATGTTAACGTTTTGAGTGTCTTAAATATCTCAAATTCTAGCCATTTTGATCGGCCATCCACAAACGGATTAGAAATGGCTCTGTATATTATACTCAATATATACCCTACCGGTGCTCCCTGATGATGAGGTGAAAGCATTGAAACCGGTAGTGCTATATCGTTACAAAAAGTGGAATAAACAGGGTTTGATAAAAACAAATTTCAAATTATGTGGCATTATTTATCTCAAAATATTCCTCATCTTTAACTCTCACACAATTCTTATCAGAATCTCTATTTTACTTTAGTGTTATGGCTTTTTGCAACGAAAACACTTTTAGAATTTTAACTGTGTACTTTTATTTGTATAATCGTTGAATTACATTGAAGTATAATATTAACAGTATTATAGAAGTAATAATAACGATGATGTTAACATCGTAGTGGCTTTAAGAATAATTATTCTGCCTCTGATATGACGTCCTATTTAAAGCAAAGATAACCATACGCACGACCCTTAGATAGATTAAGAAGGAATTTGTCGGATATGTTAACATTGCCCTTAAGGTCAAATCGATATCAGGCAATTTATCTGGAATGTATCGTTCGCTGCTTACATCCATTTAGTGATATGAAATCTTTATTGAATTTGGATAGTAGCAGCTCGTGATAATTCAGACAGATGATAAGTTTAAACATAATACATTGAGTTAAGTTTGACATACACGTGATAACACTAATATTTATGTAGATAACATTGAACAGATATGGTTAACATTGATAAGCTTAACATTGGTTTGCATGATAACTTATAATATTTATTGGATGTGGATAAGATTATATGATAAGATTAACATTATAACATTGGTAGGGATACATTACATAAGATTTACTTTTATTTTCATTGTTATTAGTTTTTTTAGTGTTTTTTCATACACTATGTAAAAGGCATGGTCATGGATAGCAATAATAATTATGACACAAAAGCTGGTTGATTGGAAGAAACAGCATCAAAACAATAAATCCATCAAATAGATTTTCGTGATAGTTTGAAATAAATTTGTAAAAAATCAATTTATATCTATTATTTATTGTGAACGTGTATTTGATCAAAAAATAAGTAATAATAATGTTTTACTCAAAAAATTTACATTGCACAATAATTTGTTTCAGAAGTGTACTAAAAATAAGTGATGTTCAATAACGAGGTCCATACGAGTATTACCCCGCAAGAAGTCGAACTGACTTTCGACTTCCAAAAACCAAAATAACAAAAAGTCTAAATAAAATATACGAGTACTATAAAAATTTCTAATTTGTAGTGATTAATATAGCGTTACTAATGCGTACTATTCCCAGGGGGCTCACTATTCCAGTGAGTTACGGGTATGGCACACCCGGGATACCTGATGCTGGACGCTGATCAGTCCTTTAACACTTCCATCCGGTCAGCGCCCTCCCAATCCTACACCTACCTTCCTATCTTAATTCCTAGTTCATACCCTTTGGTGATCCTATACAAAATACTCCTTCTCCCCAAAACTGGTAGGGTCGCAGTGAGACACACTCTGCTGGAGGGTGTGTATCTATAAAATGCTGCGTAACGCCTAGTTGCATCCCATCGGCAACACTACCAGTAAGTCCTATCCATATGGGTAGGGCGATGGCGAGTCTCTGGCGCCAGAAAACGAGAGACAACCAGCTAAGGGAAGGAAATCCCCGACAGAAAAACCCTGGTCCTCCAGGTTGGGGGTTGGGCGTGGTGTCAACAGCTCCACCCCATAAAAAGCCTACCGTTACGAAACCTAAAAGAGATATAGCCGGACTGAGATTGCACCGACCTAGCAAACGGAAAAAGGACGATGATTTGAAAATTGCTACATGGAATGTTCTTTCTTTATACCGTGCCGGAACACTGAGAATACTTTTGGATGAACTTAATAAATACAAAACTGACATAACAGCCCTTCAAGAGGTGAGGTGGATAGGAAAGGGAGTAATGGAAGAGCGCGACTGGACCATCTTTTACAGTTGTCATGAAAAGAATCATGTATTTGGAACGGGTTTCATTGTCTCAAAGAGAGTGAAGCACCTTGTTATCGGATTTAATGCTGTGGACCATAGAATATCGCATCTGAGAATAACTGGAAAGTTCTTTAATTACAGTATAATTAATGCTCATGCTCCTACAGAGGGGAAGAGCGACATTGAGAAGGAGGAATTCTACAGTAAGCTAGCAAAAACATACCAGGACTGTCCAAAACATGATATTAAGGTGGTAATTGGGGACTTTAATGCTAAGATCGGGAAAGAGTCGGTACATACCTCAATAACCGGAAAACATAGCCTGCATACTGTGACGAGTGATAATGGTTTAAGACTTGTTGATTTTGCAGCCTCTCACAACATGATAATAGGCAGTACATGCTTCCCACGAAAGAATATACACAAGGGAACGTGGAAAACCCCGGATGGAAGAAATGTCAATCAAATAGATCACCTCTTAATTGACGCCAGGCATAGATCCGACTTAATGGATACACGAACATATCGCGGAGCAAATGTAGACTCTGACCATTACTTAGTAATAGCAAGGGTTCGATGTAGGATTTCCAATGCGAAAAAACGGAGGGGTACACGTTCAACCCGGATTAATACAGACCATTTAAAAGCACCAGAAACTGCAGAACAATTCAAAACATTGATCGGTTCAAGATTGGACGATGCCGACATGAATATGAACCTGGACCAGGATGATGTCAATACACACTGGGAGACTGTTAAATCTGTAGTCACCTCCACTGCTAATGAGGTTCTGGGAAATAGGCAGGCACCACTACGAGAAGAATGGTTTGATGCTGAATGCCAACATGCTACTAATGAAAAAAATGAAGCATATCTCAGGATGCAACAACGGCATCATACACGACAAGCTGTGCTGGAGTATAAAGAGTTAAGGAGGAAAGAGAAGAAATTGCACAGAAAGAAGAAGCGTGTATACCTGGAAAACCAAATAAAGGAGGCAGAACTGTCGCATTCACAGAATAACACCAGACTTTTCTATCGTAAAATCAACAACCAACGGAAAGAGTTCAAGCCTAGAACAACTATGTGTTATGATGGTCGGGGAAATATTTTAAACGACAGGCAAAAGGTTCTGGATCGATGGGTGGAATACTTCGACGTCCTTTTGAATGGTAACCAACATGGAGCAACAAGCGGGAACCAACAGGTAGAATACGACACCACTGATGTTGATGATAATGAGCCATCCCCAACCTTGGCTGAGATTTCAATTGCCATAAAGAATCTCCATAATAACAAAGCACCTGGATGTGATAATCTACCCGCTGAGGTGTTCAAGCATGGTGGCGAGGCTCTCCACAATCATATTCACAAAATCATCTGTGACATCTGGCGCTACGAAATACTACCAAATGAGTGGAATTGTGGTATAATATGTCCCCTGCTCAAAAAAGGAGACCCCATGAGTTGCTCCAATTATAGGGGTATCACCCTTTTAAATATAGCATATAAAATACTCTCAAACATTCTTTGTAATAGATTGCAGAAATACTCCGAATGCATAATTGGAAAATACCAAACTGGATTTCGTAGGGGAAGGTCAACAATAGATCAAATGTTTTCACTTAGACATATATTGGAAAAGACTGTAGAGTTCAACATTGATACATACCACCTCTTCATGGACTTTAAGGCTGCCTACGACACGGTCAATAGGACAAAACTCTATGAAGCTATGGCTGAATTTAATATTCCTGTCAAAATCATTAACCTAGTCAGGCTTACAATGTCCAACGTTGAGTGCCGTGTCAGAGTGCAAGGGGATCTGTCTGAACCTCTTAAAACATTTAATGGACTTAGACAAGGAGATGCTTTGGCGTGTACGCTGTTTAATATGGCTTTGGAAAAGGCCATTAGGGATAGCGGCATACAAACAACAGGCCATATATTCAGTGAATCTGTGCAGCTCCTGGCTTATGCTGATGACATTGACATCATAGCGAGGTCGGAACATGAACTTATAAATGCCTTCCGAGCACTAGCAGCATCAGCAAAAAACCTAGGCTTAGTAGTCAGTGAGACCAAAACAAAATATATGCCCGTAAATGGACGCCAAAACCCAATAAGTCTACAAATAGACAACTTTACCTTCCAAACCGTTTCTGAATTTGTGTATCTCGGTACCATGGTGACAAATAAGAACGATGTTTCCACTGAAATAAATCGAAGATTAATAGCTGCAAACCGATGCTATTTTGGACTGCAGAGGTACATGAAATCACGACATCTCTCTAGAAAAACCAAAACTCTACTTTATAAAACACTCATCCGACCTGTGCTCACCTATGGCTCAGAATGTTGGACTCTAAGTAGAGTGGACATGAGGGCTCTGGGGACATTTGAGAGGAAGATTCTGCGCAAAATATATGGCCCCATTTGCAATAACGGAGAATGGCGTATCAGGTATAATCAGGAGCTGTACGGTCTGTATGGAGACCCTACCATAACACAGGAGATTTTAATTGGGAGACTCAGGTGGGCTGGACACGTGCAGCGAATGAGTGAGGAGGACATTCCGAGAGGGCTCTTGAATGGCACACCGGGGGGTCGAAGAAGGCCAGGAAGGCCGAAGCTTCGATGGCTGGATGGTGTCAATAGGGATGCGCAGCTCATTGGCATCCAGAACTGGCGAACAGCAGCACAGGACCGCCAGTCATGGAGGCGTGCTTTAAAGGAGGCCAAGACCCGACCTGGGTTGTAGAGCCACTGTTGATTGATTGAATGCGTACTATAGCGTATTACACAAATTTGTTGTGATTACTATAGTTACTATTGTAGTGATTACTATACAAATTTATAGTGATTACTATAGCGTACTATAGCATACTATAGCGCACTACACAAATTTGTAGTGATTACTATGGTTACTATAGCATTACTATTATAGTGATTATTACTACGCAAATGTGTAGTGATTACCATAGCGTTACTATTGTAGTGATTATTACTATACAAATTTGTAGTGATTACTATGGTTTACTATAGCATTACTATAATAGTGATTATTACTATGCAAATGTGTAGTGATTACCATAGCGTTACTATTGTAGTGATTATTACTATACAAATTTCTAGTGATTACTATAGTGATTCTAAACACGAAAGCCCGATTAATGGAGCCGAATAAATTGTTTTTTTTCTAGGATACGCCCTTCAATACCTCGACCTATTCGACCAAGATTTTATTAAAAAGAGAATTCCAGTTTGGTTGTCCCTTAAACCATGTTTTTTGTATATTTAACCTTTTTACGGCGATGGCTCGAGTATCTTTCGTGTGTCCCACAGGCGGCGGTGTTTTACCTCAATAAATTTATATTGTATCTACATAAAAATATGACTCACCATTATCCCGAATCTGATTACTGTGGAACTGTGCGCCTATGCATTTTTTAGCTGATACTATACACACGTAATATTATCCAAATCAAAGCTATAAATATAGTGCGACAATATAAGAAGCAATAATCGAAGAAAACAATAATCCATAAACAATGAAAAAGGCAATTAATTCAATACGCAATACGCGTACTTACAAAAAAAATATCGACGCAAAATACGTCATATTGATCGGGAGCAATCGTCATTAGAAACATGACCTTCAACACACCCGAACGTGTGGCGCTAATATTTAAAATGCTTTAAATTTCGACGGCCTCAAATCGGTCTGTTTAAATCCTTCTTATGGATCAAGTACTTGAAGTTTTGATGATTTTAAAAGAGATGTCACTAGAGGACACGTTTTGTATTATATTCAAGTTAAAAATTTTAAAGAAGATTTAATTTTGACTGAGATATCGACACGCAAAGTTAGTGGCCACTTAAATGGCCGCTCGCCAGGACGGCACGTATTATGTATGGGCCAGTTAAGTGGTCCCCCGCCGTGAAAGAGTTAATAAAGCAATCTATAATATTTATATTTGCTAAAGGCCATACCTACATATAAATTGGTTTCTTAAGAACTATGTAACTAATATTATAACTATAAGCTAAGTAAGTTTTGATTTCTTACGTATATTTTTTTTGTTTTTAATATTTCATTTCTTAGAAATAGTTAACATCCCCATACTAAATTATAACTAGATAACAATTCTTAATACTTATTATTTAGCCACGTACATGTCCACTCGTTCAGGCTACTTGCATTTCATCATATTCACTCAGACCTTGGTCCTCCCTGCTAATATAGGCGGACTAGTCAGGCAACAGATGATGCTTCGGAAGCCTGTGATCATAATTGAAAGGTAGGTCAGACTTACTCTTGTAAGCCCCCAGGGCAGCGATTAGAAGATTGTCGTATTCCAGTTTTCTTTTATGGAACTGCACGGTTCAAGCGAGGATGTGATATTAGAGGATTTCTTCGCGGTGTTCAGCGTGAAGTCAAGAAAAGTTGGTTCAGGGATAGGTGTCTTATATAATTTTTAATACCTTTCTGGTTGTCTGTTTTCTGGTTGGACAGATTGTCACATTGCAATAAACCCTCCAACTTGTACTAAATACAACGAAAGTATAATATAATATGTCCCAATCACCAATATGGTTATGATGAAGGAGACCATGCGAATACAAAGATATTGTATTACGAGATATACACAGAACTTATAAAGACAATCCACCTAAATCTTAGTTCCATCAAAAAAAGTTTTACATCCCGTATTTACAGAATGCGAAAAAGCCATTGTTCGATACATTTGTATTATTTAAGACTCCAAGTCCTCGTACGATTTGAGGGTGTGGTTTATTTATTTATTTATTTTTCCAAAACAGGCTTAGCCCAATTACATTGAAAAATACGAGACATTAAAAAAGAAGAAAAATTACAGGGAATTTTTTTTTTTTTTAAATTATATAAAATAAAAAATAATGCATATGTATACAAACGAGTATTTACACACAAACGTATGTTACATATATATTCAGTCACTTAAGTATGTTGATGAGTGCTTTCTAACGCGCTTAATCTAAGAAGAAAATTTACTTTTGCTTTTGGTAATGTGATATGAAATATGTCAATATCCGAAGCAGTCCCGTTAAGAAGAGTTAAGGCCCTTCCAACAGGCATAGCGGCTGGAAGACCCGTTCTTGCGTATGTTATTGAGAACAGTTCCTGCCGGCGCAGTCTAGTGTAATTGTTAGGAACATTTAACGCTAATCTTTGTAGTAATGCTGGACAGCTCACAACTCCTCGAACGAGTTTGACAACGTATACCAGGAGACGCAGATCTCTTCTTACGCTCAAGGAGTTATACCCGAGCATGCCCAGCAGAAACTGCGTAGAATATAGCCACGGATAGACACCAAACTCACTCATGTAGAGATATCGTAGATATTTTTTTTGTACTTTCTCCACCATGAGCGAGTTCTGCGCCCCCACCGGGCTCCAAATGCAAGCATTGCTTTCTAGTTTGCTACGGATCAATGAATTAAACAACGTTTTGAGCACCAATTGGTTTTCAAACGACTTTGAGATTCTCATAACAAATCCTAGAGTTTTATAAGCCGAGTTGCACATAACTTCTATGTGAGGACCAAACGCGAGATTGCTGTGGAACAAGACACCCAGATCTTTAATATTATCTGTGCGGGGTATAGGTATAGATTCTAGTGTATATCTATGGAATTTCAAGACGTGTGAGCGATGATACGACATAATTTTGCACTTTAATGCATTGAAATATAAGTTTAGAAAATGAAGCCTTCCTCCTTAATTAACATGTACAACCTCCTTGTTAAAATTACTCACTGTTCCTCCCTCAATATAATATAAACGTATATCATATGTTGTCCAATAATAATTGAAATATTCTAGCCGTATTTTCAAATCTGATTTCAGACAGCGAAATCTTAATTTAACAAAAAAAATTAAATCCTGCATTCATGAAATTAATCATACAAAGAGCATAAAGCACTCTCAGTGGTGGTGAATTATCTTCTCTCTGGCTCCATCCCAACTCATTGTCTGCGAAGACTGTTGGGGTCAGCTCTCCTCGTCCTCAGGTTGTATGCTCTTCTGTCCCGTACCACGTCCCCCAGGCCGTGCCTCTGCATCAGGTTATCTTTTTGCACCACCCATTAATTATTTTTTCTTCCTCTGTTTGCTATTCGAGGAAGATCCATATGGAGATTGCCTGGTTCACAATGTGATCGGGTGCTCTGCGTCCAACGTGCCCATACCATCTCAATCGCCTCTCTTCCATCTTGCTGTTGATGGCTGTAACACTGGTGGGGAATTATCTAATATAAAAAAAGTAAATAATAAAATTAACAAGTAAATTTAACATTTGTAAGTTCAAATAAAATTTGATCGAAATATTTATCACCTTAAATAACAGTTTCTTAGAAGAACGATCGAAAAGAGTAGAGCGAAACAAACAGAAACTTAGTATTCCTAACTAAACCAATAAACTTGCGAGTTAAACCGAAACCCACGAAACCACTTCTCGTTTGTTTGTTAAACCCATTCACGTTTCCCATTATTGAGAGCCTTGCTTTTTTCTCGATCTTGTCTCTGAAATATGAAATATATTTCCTTTTTTCTTACGTGATATTCATATTTTGTTTGTTTTACACACACACTCTTTTCTCAATTCTTTTTCTTTTATATTTAATAAAAATAGTCTACTGTTTTATCAAAGATCTAAACCTTGTGTAATCTAATTGATCAATTACTATTCTTATTTTCCTTTACATTCATTGTTGTTTTTCATTCAAATCTTATAAATCTCGAGTAGGGGTGGGTGATTAGATGGCAAGGGTGGGGTTTCTTATAATAATAAAATGACAATTTATGTAGCGAATTTTCGAGAGCAGGCTCTTTTCTGTTATGGCCTTTTGCAACGAAAACACTTTTAGAATTTCAACTGTGTAATTTTATTTGTATAATCGTTGAATTACATTAAAGTATAATATTGTAATAACAATATTGAGGAATTAATAATAACGATGATGTTAACATCGTAGTGGCTTTAATAATAATGATAATGTTAACATCGACGTGGTTTTAAGAATAATTATTGCTGCCTCTGATGTGACGTCCTATTTAAAGCGAAGCGTCTTCCGGTGACGTACCCTCGACCCTTAGACAGTATTTATCGGTGCTCTTAAGGTCAAGTCTATATCAGGCAACTAATTGGAATGTCTCGTTCGCTGTTTACTTCCATTTAGTGATATCAAATCTTTATTGAATTTGGATAGTAAACAGTTCATGACAATTCCAACAAGATAATAAATTTAAATATAATACATTGAGTTAAGTTTGACATACACGTGATAACACTAATATTTATTCGATGTAGATAACATAGGACATGATATGGTTACCATTGATAAGCTTAACATTGGTATGAATACGTTACATGATTACTTTATAATATTTATTGGATATGGATAATAGAGTATATGATAAGATTTACTTTGGTATGGATACATTACACTTCAAAGACGCTCGAACTCGGAATACGAACTCAATATTTTTGACGGATTAAAAATATTACAAAATAAATATAAAAATGTTAAGTATTAGGATAGGAAGGTGGTGGCTGCGACCGTTAGATTTGGAATATTATGAATACATATATGTTTAGAAAAATATAATTGGTAAGAAAACCGCAAAAAACAAACCAAATTAAGACGAACTACAAAGAAACCGTTTTAAATATATATGTTATGGCCTTTTGCAACGAAAACACTTTTAGAATTTTACTGTGTAATTTTATTTGTACAATCGTTGAATTACATTGAAGTATAATATTAACAGTGTTGTGGAAGTAATAATAACGATGATGTTAACATCGTAGTGGCTTTAAGAATAATGATTACTACCTCTGATATGACGTCCTATTTAAAGCGAAGCGTCTTCCGATAACGTACCCTTAGATAATTAAGAAAGAATTTTGGTTGGGTATGTTATCGGTGCCCTTTGTAAGGTCAAATCGATATCAGGCGACTTATTTGGAATGTCTCGTTCGCCGTTTATTTCCATTTAGTGATATCAAATCTTTATTGAATTTGGATAGTAACGGTTCCTGATAATTCCGACAAGATAATAAATTTAAACATAATACATTGAGATAAGTTTGACATACACGTGATAACACTAATATTTATTGGATGTAGATAAAATAATACATGATATGGTTAACATTGATAAGTTATAATATTTATTGGATGTAGATAATATAGAACATGATATGCTTAACATTGATAAGCTTAAAATTTGTTTGAATATGTTACATGATTACTTATAATATTTATTGGATGTGGATAACAGAGTATATGATAAGATTAACATTTGTAGGGATACATTACATATCTTCTGATATGTAATAGTAACACATTCGGATTAAGTGTATGTGTGTAGTGTTTAAATACAATCATATTTTTTATACGACCTCCCAAAAAGAGTTGTCTTCAAGTACTCCCCAAAGTCGCCACCGTTATTTCAAGCATTTTGAGACAGATAAAGATCAATCCAGTTGAAATACTACCCGTACTTGAGTTAACAAACTTAACCAAAAATTAAGTTCATCAACTCATCAAATATAACAGAAGAACAATTTAACTGTTGCTATGATAAAATACGGATAATCACATAAAATGACAAAATATACTACGCTGTTGACTAAAACCAATCAAGAACGATGCAGGGTGACCCAGAATAAAGATCACTTTAAAAAATCATAATAAAACAATTGTGCTCCCCTGATGATAAAGTGAAAACGTTGAAACTGGTAGGGGTATAACGTTACAAAAAATGGAATAAACAGTGTTTGATAAAACAAAATAAAATGTATTTAAACTTCCATAATGTTGATGCCTTAACTATGAATAATATACAAAACAACGATTTGTTGTAATCAACTTAAATTATATCAAAAATATATGAGAAAGATAGGATTTTTTCAAATAAGGTTATCGAGATTATAAATAAGGTCACCATTGCGTCAACTGCATTCTTATAATCTGGTTTGAAAATTTTGAATTACGTAACTGCATGTTTTCCGAGGTATTGTATCCATTGCATCGTAGTCTGGATCATGACAGAAGTGACTAGGAATAAATGTAAACTTAAGACTGGTGTGGTGAGTAGGTTGAAGAAGAGCGCTCTGAGCAGCGGTGGCCGGTCTAGAGGTGCGCTGGTGTGCTGAATCGGAGAAATAATTCCCAATTAATGTTAACCATATCATGTACTATGTTATCTACATCCAATAAATATTAGTATTATCACGTGTATGTCAAACTTAACTCAATGTATTATGTTTAAATTTATTATCTTGTTGGAATTATCATGAACTGTTTACTATCCAAAATCAATAAAAATCTTATATCACTAAAAAGAAGTAAACAGTGAACGAGACATCCCAAATTGTAGCCTGATATCGACTTGACCTTAAGGGCACCGATAAATACCCGACCAAATTCTTTCTTAATTATCTAAGGTCGGGGGTACGTTATCAAGAAGGCGCTTCGCTTTAAATAGGACGTCATATCAGAGGCAGCATCATTATTATTAAAGCCACCTCGATGTTAAAATCATCATTATTATTAAAACCACCTCGATGTTAACATCATTATTCTTATTAAAGCCGCCACGATGTTAACAACATCGTTATTATTAATTCCATAATACTGTTGTTATTATTATACTTTAATGTAATTCAACGATTATACAAATAACATTACACAGTTGAAATTCTAAAAGTGTTTTCGTTGCAAAAGGCCATAACAGTTTTTGTAAGCACAGTTTTTTATTTCTTTGTAAGATTTATGTACATGTTTTTTAATAGGTAATCCACCCAAATAAGGTTGATTTGGGTCACCAAATTCAAGTCATTCTGCAATTATATGAAGAAATATAATAAAACCCTGTTTTAAAAACTAATTTCACTTATGTATAAAATTCATTCACACCGATAATATAAGTTGGAATAACAGCCCGCAATTTAGTGACTTGTGTGAAAATTTATGACTTTTTTATACTACCGGATTTTTCAGTTAAATAGTTCAATAGCCAAACGAACAATAAATCTGTCTGGAGAAATGGGCAGCGTCGGTTTAATGATTTTCCCAATAAATAGCGAACACAGGTTAATTGCTCGTGCATACCCTCTCACATTGTTAGTGATACACACCCTCTCACATTGTTAGTGATACAATTAACTAGATGTAGTTTATATCACTAACCAAGCTTTATATCACTAACCAAGCTTTCACAGTAATTAAAATATTCCGTAGTTTATATCACTAACCAAGCTTTCACAGTAATTAACATATTCTGTAGAGCCAAACGTACGAATTCTTGAAAGCAAAATAAATTTAACAAGTAAATCCTTTATTTTATATGTTCAGCTACAATATTCAAACACGAATGTCTAGAGGGAAAAGGAAATTCAGAACGTTTGAAATCGACTTGAAAATTTAATATACTATAAACAGATTTCAAACTTTAGTATTTTCGATACGGATTTTACAATTAACATGTTCGATACCGATTTTTACTATATATTTAGCATGTTTGACAAAAAAATCATGTACTTAGAGGAGCAAAGTACAAATTACTGCACCTGATCATCCAAGGCAAAAAAGAAGGTCGAAGAGGTGTTGGCAGGAGGCAAATCTCCTGGCTCCGCAATATACGTAATTGGACGGGCATAAGGGACGTTGGAGATCTTTTTCGGGCTGCCGAGGACAAAAATGTCTACTCTTAAGTGATATTCAACGTTGAGGGGACCTGACATGACACTGAGAAGAAGAAGACAACAAATTTTAAGTGTGTTCGATACCGATTTTGAAAATTAGTACGTTCGATATCAGTTATGAATTTTAGCAGGTTCGATATCGATTTTGAAAATTAGTACGTTCGATATCAGTTATAAATTTTAGCATGTTCGATAACGATTTTGAAAATTAGTACGTTCGATATCAGTTATGAATTTTATTATGTTCGATACCGATTTTAAAATTAATACGTTAGATATCAGTTTGAATTTTAGCATGTTCGATACCGCTTTTGAAAATTAGTACATATGTTCTATACTGATTTTGAAATTTAATATATTCGATTCCGATTTCAAAATTAAGTGTGTTCTATGCGGATTTAAAAATTAAGCTTATTAGAAGCAAACATTTATTGTTGCAAAAGCTGCTCACAAATCCTTTGTCTCTTATATTATCTCCTAATATTCAGTTTCCGTGAGTAAGAACAATCCAATAATCCAAGAAAAACTGGATAAATTGAGCCAACTGTAAGGGGAAATGGAATAAAAATGTCAAGACTGAACACATGCTCAAGAACTCACGTATCAGGATACGGGCTTTGTAACGATAAAACTCCAATTCGAAATCCTACTAAGGACAAGTTTTTTCTTAAATATTTTGGCTCAATCATTATAACAGATGGGAAGGAAATAGGACATAAAAAGCAGAATGAAAATTAGCTGAAATAAATTGATAGAAGCGGGGGGGGGGGGGGGTTATGCGCGACAGAAGACTACCAATATAACTTATGAGCAAGATCAACAAGACAGTGATCAGGCCCACTTAACTACATGGAGCCAAGTGTTGGTCTCTAAATAAAATGAAGAACAACTGTTTCATGTCACGACGATGTGCATACTACGGTGGTTACAGAGCGTCACTAGATTGGACAAGATCCGAAATGAACGAATTCACGGAACAATTAAAGTGGTGTCAATAGTGTATTAACTCTTTCTGTCATGTGATTTGTAACTAGTACACATTGCTTCTAAAAACGTTGATATCTCTATAAATATAATAAATACTGGGTTCAGATTTTAGATATTTCTCCGTAATACATTAACGCATTGAATGAAAAAAATAATATTAATAATAATTAGCACTTATCGGCCACATCAGAGATATTTTGTGAGAATCGGGGATAAATTCACCAATACAATCAAACGTGAGCCAGTGTGTGACGTAGGTATATTCATTCTAAAAAACACCATGGGTGAGAAAGCGACGCTATTCACGTCTCACTCTCACTCTACTTCGGTATATAGGAACGCAAAAAAATAGAATCTCAGTTCGGTCGCTTCTCTCGTTTAGTAGCCAGCCGGCTTTCGTTCGAAGTGGCCGCTTCGCCCGTTTTGTAAACGTCGTCCGATGTTTTTTTTCATAATATCATGCAATTAAATTTCAATTAATATCACTTTTGACTTCAAATTTAATTAATTTAATCGATTGGCTATGAAAATTCTTATTTTTCCGATTTTAAATCGCTCATTTTTACATGTGTATTGATGTTTTGTCGGATGTTCTTGAAGGACGTGCTGATGATTTTGATTGTTTGGTATTTAAATAAAATACGTCGATTAGCAATGCGGAAAGTGAGAGTGAATAATCAATGAATAGTAAACAGTGATTAATGATTAATGATGCTTTATTTATCGGTAAGTAGGTATTTATACATTTCAGAACGGGCGCGAGAGTGAGCCCGCAATATATTTTTATCTCGCTTCTGTGCGAGCAGAGATGGTCGATTGAAATATTGCAGACGTCGCGAATAATATTGTGGGTAGACAATTTGTTGGCGAAAACGGCGAGACAGCGCGATGCGTTCTCTTTCTACTGTGGAATGTATCGTAAATAGTATTTGCGTGTAAACAATTTAAATGTTTTGGTATGCGACCTTTGGACATATCCGAAGTTCGTTTCGTCGGTCGTTGACCGTGTATGTTGACAATATTTCAGCGACGACAGTAGTTCCTAGAATGTGTATTGAATACACATCACCGGAACGGGCGGATTTTTTTTTAGCACAGAAAGGGAAAGGTTAAACTCGAGAAGCACTACTACACTGGTATGGACAAGTGCAACGGCGGGATTAAAAGTCTCCGCTAAAGACAGTCACGAATTGGAAACTCCCAAATGGACGCAGAGGGAACCCAAGAAGAGCATATGTAAGAAAGTGGAGAAAGACATGATGAGATTCAGACTATCCCAGAGTGAGATCGAGATAGATAGAGAACAAAGGTCCAAGCAGTCGACCCCAAACGGATGAGATAAGGTAAGGAAAAGAAGGCGAGGGTTCAATGTCGATGAGCGTGGTATTTTCTAGTGACCAGATCATTGTAAGCTAGCTGCAAATAAACTTGAAAAAATAGTTCATTTCTTCCCTTAACCTGTTTGATCAAGTGTAAGCCTACTTATAATACTATGGACAGCACTAATGATTTATTTATTTAACAGTTTTATTGCAAATACAATCTGGCGCGATTATTTCCAGTTGGCAATCTTTTGCAGCCAACCAGACAAAAGTAAATGAAGCAAGATATATTGTCATGCCAAGGACGGAGCAAGTCTTATATTGGTTTGTAACTGATTCCAGAGTCTCTCTGCATGGATAGTAAAGGACGATGTAAAAAAAGAGGAGCGGTAAACTTGAAAGGCCAGTAAAAAATCTCTGTTTTAGCGTAGCGCTAATCCATGATTGGAAAGACGCTGAAATTTTTCGGCGAGATAAGAGGGGGTGGCGGGACAGTTAATGATATTATACAATAAAGACAGTATGTGAATTTGGCGTCTATTTCTAACATTCCACCAGTTTAATGCCTTCTGGTATGAATAATGTGATCGTACTTTCGTAGGTTGAAAATAAATCTTAGACAAACAAATGATCTGATGGATAGCAATATTACTTTTCGTGTATAAGGGGTGGTACTTAAGATTGATTATTTATTCACAGTTTCATATAAATACAAGTCGTGGATTTATTGGTTTCGAACAACGCTGAGAAATTACGGACCGCAGGTCATACACGGCCCATCCCGTATTTTAATGTGGCATGCATACTGCAACCAATGTTTATCTATACTGAAAATTTATTGTGATTTTATGTATAATTATAACCTCCATCTACTGAAAAATCATATAATTTAGCCCCGAATCACATTATAAGTGTAAATATATGAGTAGGATTTGTGTGACTTGTGTAGCCGTATATAATGCATAGCCATCTACTTATTCTACTTCAGTTTCAATCCTTGGGATTGGTTAGCAGCAAAGCCCCGCATCTCCTCCTCCACTCCGCTCGGTCTTCAGCGATCCACTTGAGCTCTGTATAGGAGGTGCAGTCCATATCATGGCATATTTGCTCCAGATACTCTCGGCGAGGACGCCCTCTGCCAATCGATCCCTCAATCATTCCCTCCAGTATATTGTGCAGGAGATTTTCATGTCACAGCATATGACCCATCCATTCTGCACGCCTTTCCGATATGGTGTTTGAGAGGTGCCTGGTTTCTTCGATCTTGCTCATAACCTCGTCATTTGTAATGTGGTATCTCCAGGAAATCCTTAGGATTCGTCTATAGGTCCACATCTCGAAGGCCTCCAATCTTTTTCAATCTCTTTTGCATATGCACCATGTCTCGCAACAATACATCGAAATACTCCACACATATATTTTGACCAATTGCTTGAGGAGCTTTAGGACCATGTTGTTGGATTCGAAAATCTTTGATTTCCTATTAAAGGCGAGTTTTGCTTGGTGGATGCGACTGTCAACTTCTCTTTTTGTACGGCCATCCCATGTGATTTTGCTTCCAAGATAGACAAACTCTTTGACACTTAAATGTATATTCATATGTCATACTCCCCAATACACAATCAATCAAAATTTCATATTCGCACTTTTTTATTTAGCTGTCTAACTCTTTTTTTAAGCAAAACAATTAGTCTTCAAAAAATCTTATTTTATTTAGCGACCCGTTTTTATCTTTGACCGGTTCACTGCCACGAGCGCATTGACGCGCTCTCCGATTCAGTGCTCGCCAGGCCGGCCATACAAAATAAACGCGCTCTCCTTTGAGCTTGTCACAAGCTTATATCAAATCTAATTGTAATAATTTATAAATTGTAACACATAGTGACATCTATTGGGATGGTCAAGAAATATTTAAATATTACAATTTACCGATATTATCAAAGTTACAGTCATCTTTATAAAAGCTTTCATTGACAGTCAATATGTGTCTCTGATACAGGGTTACCGACTACAGTTTTTTGCGACGTAATTGCGAAGATATATAATGACTTCAATTGTAGTTTTCTTCAATGGTTGATTTTTAACTTATTTTTGTTAATTTTTCAAAGTATTTATTTTCAAAGTGTGTTTTCATGTATTATTTGGTTATTGGCGGTAGTTTTGCGGCATAATACGACGTTTATATAGACTTTTTACGGTTTTATTGTATAATATTTTATAGTTTATTTACCTTTTGTGCTTTATTATACATCATACAGATAATTTGTTGATTTTACTTTACATAAGTATATTATATTCCACTATATTTATAAGTTAACACGTTTTCTGTGTTAAGTTGTGACAACCCTGACATTTTGTGAATATTTAAACTGTGTTTTTCTGAGTGAACGGCAGCTCAAACGCCCCACGGTGTATATATTTAGTAAGTTTTCATAATATCCTTTATATCTGTATACAAAAAATATAATTTTTTAGGTTTTATTTTATTTATTTTTGTTGAAAAAATCCCGGCCTGCTGGGTACGGCCATACTAATAACTTCCGGCATTTAAAGGGCTAAATTCTTAACGCGACCCTTCAGCCAAAACATTTGCTTTAAAGCAATTTCTTTCAATCAATCAACCATGTCGCTGATTTATATTATCAAAACATAAATGTCAAAAATATAGGAATAAAAATTGGAAATGTTTCAAGGGCCAAGAAATATTATAAGATAAATACTGCGACTTTAGTTTTAACTTAAATAAAGGGTTTATATAACAGCAGTTTTATTTTTTTAAATAGTTCAACAAACGTTATATTGCTCGCGCCATTTACATCCTTTATCATTATCTCGAATTTATTTTTGCTTTACTTTGAATAAAAATATCCTTTCAATATTTAATACAATATAAGCTCGATACACGTAAAGCACACCTTTCATATAAACGCGTACAATCGTATCACGTTCTGCAAACATTTGAACTTAATAATATACCATATCAAATTTGTTAAGCTAGAGTTAGGTGAGAAGAATGAATTGTAAAAGATTGTGCATAACGAGATGGATGAATTAGAAAGAGACGAAAGTTGTTTGCTTGTACGAGTATATAATAGTTTGGAGATATATTATATTTGCCTTCCCCGCAAGGGACATGGCGTGATGATATGTATCATATATATTATGTATCATATATATTTGTATACTATATATTTATATATTTGTATATATGTATATATTTATATCATTATCATCATAGTCAACCAGGGTCGATCCACTGCAGGATGAAGGTCTCCCCAAGTTGACTCCAAATAGTTCGGTTCTTTGCTCGTTGATGCCATGGGATGCTGCCATGCTTCCTGATTTCATCTATCCAGCGTACCTTCGGCCTTTTTCTGGGCCTCTTTATGCCTCTTGGGTACTATTGGATTATTTCGGATGTCCATCAGGAGTCTGACATTCTGGTTACGTGACCTGCCTATTGTCACTTCATTCTTTTGCACACCTTTATAACGTCTTTTACCTTTGTCATATTGCGAATCCAGGTGTTTCGTTTACGGTCTCTTTTAGTATCTCCCAACATACATCTCTCCATGCCCCTTTGTGGGGTCTGGAGCTTTCGTGTGTTCTTTACTGTGAGCGTCTATGTCTCGCAGCAAATGGATAATTTAAAACCACCGTTTAGAGAGCAGACTCCCCTCAAGGGCGTTCAAACTTAAGATTTAATTCAATTAAATTCCAAGGACAATTCAATTCATCACCATTTAGGGTGCAAACTCTCATTAAGGGCGCTCTAGCTCGGGACTCGAACTAACTATTATTAAACAATGAATGTCTAATTTACACCACTCAAGTCAATCATGTGTGACACTTACTTTGAATACTGCTAAGCGGCAATTCCCTCCATTTTACCAGAAATGTGTTTATGAGGTCTTGAGTGAAAGCTAGAGGGAAAACGTTTTTCTTTAAAAAAATCTAGGTTCGATCGGGAATCGAATCAGCAACTTTCGGGTCAGAAGACCAACTAGACCACGGAAGTTGTCGAAAATGTAGTACACTAACAATACAAGTGTTTTGTTTGCTCGTCTGTATCTCTTTAATGAAAATGTCACTTAAAATAATGTTCTAACTAACCATAGTTAACAGAACACCGATTGTATCGTGTAAATGTACATCTTTCCCCGAAGGAGCATTTATTTAAATGTCGCAGTTCTTTACGGAAAATTTTCAGGCATCGAAATGGGAACAGATATATAGTAAGTGACGGGAAAGGATTGTAAGAGATATTTTAACTTCACACATTTTATGTAATTTTGCCAATAAATCTCACCGATTGTAGGAGGTACAGTCGGAAAAATAATGAGTTGAAATTTAAACTCCATAAAAGATTTCTCAACTGTATTTTTGTTTGAAAGAAAATAATCATTATAGTAACTATCCATCTACGAAAAACAATGGAGATGTAGGGAATACCGTCGTCCCTAAATATTGTCAACACGCACGGTCAACGACCGACGAACCGACCTTCGGACATGTACAAAGGTCGCATACCAGAACATCAATATTGTTTACACGCAAGTAATATTTACGTTACATTCCACGGTGGAAAGAGAACGCATCGCGTTGTCTCGCCGTTTTCGCCAATACATATTCTACCCACTATATTATCCGCAACGTCTGCAAACACCTCTGCACGCGCAGGAGTGAGATAAAGTATATATTGCGGGCGCATTCACGCACATCTATAAATACCTACTTATCGACAAATAAAGATTATTATTCACTTGACCATTCATTGCTGTTTACTATTCATTGATTGTTCACTCTCACTTTTTGCATTCCTGAATCGACGTATTTTATTTTAAATACAAAACAATCATAATCATCACGACGTATCAATAAAGCATCCCGCTAAACTGGTGACCCCGAACGAAAAGGAACACAGAATTCGACTAAAGCGAATACAGCGATGTCAACAACATCATCATCAGCACGTTCCACTACGAACATCCCGCTAAAGAGACTTAGTATCCACTTTAAGAATCAGAAAGTTGTGCAGATCTAAATTATTTCAGATTAATATATGGATTCTCTATCTGTTAAGTCCATCACACACAATGCACATCCATAATGGTCCGAGGGCCACGTCTGAGATCGACTGCTTGCACTGTATCCTCCTTTCCAGCCCCCTTGACCAGGTGGTGTAATAGACAACATTTTTCGTTTAGAACATCTCTCTCAATTTACGTCGGTTTTGAGCAAGAGACTCCCACCCGTCAGCGTTAATTACAAAATCATCGAGTTCTGTTTTAAAACCTTCTTTAAAATTGAAACGCTAACCTTCTTGAGATCTCTTTTAATTGCAGACATCTCAGTTAAGAACATTCTTAAGCAGTCGGCCGTCTTCC
Source organism: Odontocerum albicorne (assembly GCA_949825065.1). Lineage (NCBI taxonomy): Eukaryota > Metazoa > Arthropoda > Insecta > Trichoptera > Odontoceridae > Odontocerum > Odontocerum albicorne. The sequence goes on from OX463848.1 coordinate 41,694,712, forward strand.
ATATACCTCAGGTGTCCCATCCAGCGCAATCGCTTCTTAAGAAAAGCAAATGTAGGAGACATATTGGTACATGTCAAGACACATTTATTGGCGCCATAAAACACCAAAAATTAGTCTAAAGCAACTCAAATAAAAGGCATTTATCATAATAATAAAAGTAGTCTGAAGCAACTCAAATAAAAGGCATTTATCATAAAAATAAAAGTAGTCTGAAGCAACTCAAATAAAACGCATTTATCATAAAAATAAAAGTAGTCTGAAGTAACTCAAATAAAAGGCATTTATCATAAAAATAAAAGTAGTCTGAAGTAACTCAAATAAAAGGCATTTATCATAAAAATAAAAGTAGTCTGAAGCAACTCAAATAAAAGGCATTTATCATAATAAAAAAATGACAATTAATATAACATCGTTGAGAGAGTAAACGCTCATCAGGGACGCTCGTACTTAGGAATCGAATCCACTGTTATTGACAGATTAAAAATATTACACAATAAATATGGATACGTTGAGTGTAAGGAAAAGGGAGTAGTGACTGTGTAAGGAAAGGAGAGTAGTGACTGTGTAAGGAAAGGGGAGTAGTGACTGTGTAAGGAAAGGGGAGTAGTGACTGTGTAAGGAAAGGGGAGTAGTGACTGTGTAAGGAAAGGGGAGTAGTGACTGTGTAAGGAAAGGGGAGTAGTGACTGTGTAAGGAAAGGGGAGTAGTGACTGTGTAAGGAAAGGGGAGTAGTGACTGTGTAAAGAAAGGGGAGTAGTGACTGTGTAAGGAAAGGGGAGTAGTGACTGTGTAAGGAAAGGGGAATAGTGACTGTGCTCATAAGACGAGATACTTACACTTATCTGCATATGTTCAAAGTATATATTTGGTAAGAAAAATAGAAGGGAAGATGAACTACAAAGAAACCAATGTAGATCTTCCGATATGTACTGTATATGTGTAGTGTTTATATATTCTTCTTCTCAGTGTCATGTCAGGTCCCCCCAACGTTGAATATCACTTGAGAGTAGACATCTTTGTCCCCGGTAGGCCGAAAAAGATCTCCAACGCCCCTTAAGCCAGTCCAATCACGTATATTGCGGAGCCAGGAGATTTGCCTCCGGCCAACATTATTTTAGTGAACACATAATCGAATTCTTCTTGTGAACGCATGAATGGTCCTTCTAGTGAAAAAATAAGTGCCATATAAAACACGCTTACATTGATCGTATCGATCGTTCCTCTGTAATAATAAAATAACAATTTGTATAGTGCTGTTTGGAGAGTAGATTCTCCACAAGGGTACTCTAACTCGGAATTTAAAGCCTTAATTATTGACATTAAAAATATTTTTAAATAAATATACCTTTACAAGTATATAAGTTTACAGTAAAAATAGGCTATCTTCTTCTTCCCAGTGTCATGTCAGGTCCCCCCAACGTTGAATATCACCTGAGAGTAGACATCTTTGTCCCCGGCAGCCCGAAAAAGATCTCCAACGCCCCTTATGCCAGTCCAATCACGTATATTGGGGAGCCAGGAAATTTGCCTCCTGCCAACACCTCTTCGGCCATCTAAGTACATGACCCAAGTAGGACACGTTTCGGATTTTAATATTTGTCAGCAACTCTCCATCAACTTTGGCTCTTTGAAGAACCTTCGTGTTGCTGACCATATCCATCCAGGGTATCCGTAGCATTCTCCGGTGCATCCACATTTCAGATGCTTCCAGTTGGTTCATACCACTTACTTTGAGGGTCCATGATTCCACTCCATGCAATAACACTGACCAAACGTAGCATTTGACTAACCGTTGTCGAAGTTTCAAGTTTAAATTATCATCGCAGAATACGTTTCTCATTTTATTAAAAGCCGCACGAGGCGATTCAATTCTGCACTTGGATTCGGTTTCTGGTTCGAGGTCTTCCACTAGGACACTTCCGAGGTATTTAATTTTTTCCACTCTCTCTATATCAGCACCGTTCAATGTAGGACGTGCTCCTGCGTGATCTTGCCGGCCAAACACCATGAACTTAGTTTTACTCACGTTCATGTTCAGCCCCAGTTTCACACCGGTTCCATTAATTCTATCTATAAGCGTTTGAAGGTCGTCAATACTGTCTGCCAGAACAACTGCATCATGTGCGTATGACAATTAATTTTGTAGTGTAACAATGTAGTGTTCATATGCAATAAGGCTCCCAAAGAGAGTTATCTTTCTAAAGTTCCACACATCACCAATATCTTTAACACTTAGAGGCAGACCATTCCACGCCTCAGAAACAGAAAATACCCTTCGATTGGAACGTAAAAGTGTGCTCTTTACTGGTTTATCAAAATCCGTCGTCTCGTTTCCAATGCGGCAGTTTATTTTGAGATGTTTCCAAAACGTTGAAACTTTCATTTTTATGGCTTGATGGTAATCAATTTTGCTGTGTGATATCACGGATGAAACTCTGAAAATGAAAGTCGTAAATTTTTCAAAACGTCGGAACTTTTGGCAACAAAATTGCTGGAAAACCCGAAAAAAACTATCACCAGAGATAATAATAACCGCGGAAGTCTACAAACCTTTATGTTGAAATTTAACACTTAAGAAGGGTGAAGAGTATTTAACGTTCACAGTTCGTCCCAATAGATAAAAACCTTTGTTGAAAACGTATATGAAATAGATATAACCTAGAAACTTTGCTGAAAACCTATATGAAATAGATAAAACCTGGAAACTTTATTGAAAACATATATGAAATAGATAAAATCTAGAAACTTTGTTGAAAACGTATATGAAACAGATAAAACCTAGAAACTTTGTTGAAAACGTTTGTGAAATAGATAAAATCTAGAAACTTTGTTGACAACGTATATGAAACAGATAAAACCTAGAAACTTTGTTGAAAACGTTTGTGAAATAGATAAAATCTAGAAACTTTGTTGACAACGTATATGAAACAGATAAAACCTAGAAACTTTGTTGAAAACGTTTGTGAAATAGATAAAATCTAGAAACTTTGTTGACAACGTATATGAAATAGATAAAACTTAGCAATTTTGTTGAAAACGTATGTAAAATACATAATATCTAGAAACTTTGTTGAAAACGTATATGAAATAGATAAAACCTCGAAACTTTATAACTACGTACTTCTATAAAAATTTATTTCTTTTTAATGTTAACATTTTTTGTATTTTTCAATGTACGAGTAATTGGGCTAAGCCTGTTTTGAGAAAATAAATATCATCCCACCATATTCCTTGGAGGGTATCCAGAAAGAACATATATTTTATCCATTTCTCTCCACGCACACCACTTTTACCTTCTTCGCATTCTTACATCCGGCCATGTACAATCTTCAATAATTTATACTTCTCAATTTCCTTTCTTTCAAAATCTGTTCCATTTATCCGTCCACGTTTACCTTGATCTTTTTTCTTTCACACACATTAGCACTTCTGACTCGTTTATATATACTCGCTTAAATCATTCTCTCCACATGTCTAAACCATCTTAACATTCCTTTCTTCAAATTGCTTAAAACATCTTTTTTTTTCTTTACATTTACATCGTATGTCTTCTTTCCACCCTTTTTCATACATTAACATACTTTATTTTTCCCTAAGTACACATTCTTGTCAAATTTAGGTTTCGCTTCCATACGTCAAGGTTGACCTTTATGATGGGAAAAACATCTGCATATAACTTAGATGTTTAAAAAAAACAACCATACAGTATAATTCATTTTTATAAGACATTATTTTAATTAAATACAAATAAAAGTATACATTATTGAAGGATAAATTCAAACAACCTTTTTTCCCCAAATAAACTTTCTCATAAATAATAAAAAGCAAAACTACATCAAATCACAACACTGGAACATGGCTAGAATACAAAATAGTACAAACAAAACATAACTAAAGTAAGGTTGAAGCCCCGCAGGGATGATTCCTGTGTCCCGTTATTTACTACCTGTGGTAACCGACGTTGACTTAACCTCCGTGCAAGGCAGATTTTATTTTATTCCCCGACATAAAAATGCACTCTCCACCCCAGCACTCAGAAACCCTCGAGTCTTATACACCACCGAGAGTAAACCTTCCCTTAATTGTTAAGCACACAATATGTTTCTTTGCTGAGCATTTCCTGAATCCTGAAAATAATTAAAAGGCCTGAAAACTGAAGAAAAAATTAAATACAGGTATCCCTCACTTTTGCCATGTAATTGGTTCTAGTAAAAATTGGGCAGTGAATAAAATGCGTTAAAATAATTGATTTTAATGTGACTGAGAAACAGATTGATTAAAATGAGAAAAAGCCTCGATTTGGTAAAAAAATATATACATTTTTATTTTCAATTTTAAGACCTACATAAATTATTCCTTTCAATAGGGTAACGAATCGACTGGGTTTGGCGGATCTGGGTCATTATTCCACTGCTTTTCTGATCTCTATAAAGTTATTTGTAGTAAGCAAAGAAACTTTGTCGTTAAAAAAAAGATTGGGAAATTCAAATCGGCTTTTAATACTTTTTTAATATTATTTAAATTACGTTATATTGAAATCACGTAAAGCGGGATCGCATATACGAGATACCTTTTAATGTTATTTAAATTACGCTATATTGAAATCACGTAAAGCGGGATCGCATATACGAGATACCTTTTAATGTTATTTAAATTACGCTATATTGAAATCACGTAAAGCGGGATCGCATATACGAGGTACTTTTTAATATTATTTAAATTACGTTATATTGAAATCACGTAAAGCGGGATCGCATATACGAGGTACTTTTTAATGTTATTTAAATTACGTTATATTGAAATCACGTAAAGCGGGATCGCATATACGAGATACCTTTTAATGTTATTTAAATTACGCTATATTGAAATCACGTAAACCGGGATTGCATATACGAGATACCTTTTCTTCTTCTTCTTCATGTGTCCTGCCGGGTCCCCCCGACGTTGACGATCACTTGGGAGAAACCTTGTCTGTCCTGGGCAGCACGGAACAGCTCCTCCACACCTCTCATCCCGGTCCATTCTCTAATGTTCCGAAGCCAGGAGTGCTGCCTTCTTCCAACTCCTCTACGACCCTCAATCTTCCCCTTTATGACAAGTTGTAGGATTGCATACTTTTCATCTCTCATTATGTGGCCAAAATATGAAGTCTTACGGAGCTTGATTGTTGTGAACAATTCTCTCTGTGTATTTGCTCTACGCAATACTTCAACGTTGCTAATCATGTCAGTCCAGGATATTCTTAGCATCCTTCGGTGGATCCACATTTCAAAAGCCTCCAAGCGGTTAATGATATTAACTTTGAGGGTCCATGCCTCGACACCATAAAGCAAAACCGACCACACATAACACTTGATCATTCTTTGTCTGAGCTTCAAATTTACATTATCGTTGCAGAGAAGATTTTTCATTTTATTAAAAGCTGCACGAGCTGCTTCTATTCTACATTTAATTTCTATATCGGGGTCCAGATTCTCAGTGATGATGCTGCCCAAGTACTTAAACTGCTTTACCCTTTCAATATTGACACCACCCAGCCGAAGATTTGCATTTGGATGACTTTCTCGACTGAAAATCATCAGCTTAGTTTTGTTGACATTAATGTTCAAACCATAATGCTCACCGGTGGAACTGATCCTATCCAAAAGCTGTTGAAGGTCTTCTATACTATCTGCCAGTAGAACCGTGTCATCAGCATATCTAATGTTATTGATGACTACACCGTTGACCTTGACGCCGATATCTATATCAGTCAGCGCCTGCTTGAAGACAAAGTCAGAGTACATGTTGAACAAAGTAGGTGAGAGTACACATCCTTGTCTAACTCCACGCTGAATGGGAATACTTTGTGAAGTGGTCCCATTTTCAAGTCTGATAACAGCGTTTTGGTCCCGGTACAGATTTTTAATCACTCTCACATCTTTATCATCTACATTACATCTTTGAAGCAATTTTTGAAAGGCAACAAACCCAGATCCATTAAAATTGTATGTCCAAATCAAATTACCTGTTGTTTTTTCGCAAATTGTGTATATTTCTTGTCATACTCGTATGTAATAATAAATAAATAAATAAAATATACTTTCTATTACATACCACTTCGACGTTTTCCTTCAATATATATTTGAAAAATGTACTTGTATGATATACATACATACACCTTTATTTCCCTGTCGCGTTAGGCAGAAAGGACAAACCACCAGACTGTCTTATCGAGACACACTTCTTAAAAATTTTCTACATCTGATTCTCTGACTTTTTACATTTATTTCCTTGCTTCAATTAGTTAATTCAATTGATCTAATCATATTTTTCTTCGCCTTCTTCTACCACGCATTCCTCACACATTAACACTATATTTATTTAGATATACTTTCTTCATTCATTCGTTATACATGCCCTTACCATCTCAGAATGCTCTTTTTCTTTATTTGTCAGTCTTAAGTTTACTTCTATCCACAATCACTTGATTTCTTATTCTAAAATTGAATATACATGTAACATATAACACTGCGTTTCTTACGGGGTAGACCGAGTGAACAAATCTAATCCCATTCCGGTTAAATAATTCGCCTGATAATAATAATTGGATGCGCTAGAAGTGTGCTATTTTTATTACCTCTTAAGTTTTTCCAAAACGTACGACGACAAATTGTGAGTTACTAGCCTACTCCAGTGGTTCTTTAACACTTGCCTTACTGTGCTAAAAAATTCCGCCAGCCACGGTGCTGGACGCTAAACATCCAGTAAAAAATGTATGTTTTAAAGTAAAATTATGCAAAATCAGCTAGGTGTTTTTTTGTAATTAGCTATAAAAATAATTTTACTATGTATTAAAACGTCAAATAATCAAATAAAGTATAAGTCTTGGTCACAAGCTATCCATCACAGGGTGGCAAGAGTTAACCAGAACGCTTGATTACTGACGCAGAAGACAATATTGTCTTCCAGCCACACTTTTCAACATATCTGCATCATAAATTGGGATATGTCGAGGAATATCATACGAATGAATGAATAAAAACTTGCAAATATATCAACATTTTTTATTTTAAGAATGAATGAACGAGGCAAGCAATAAACCGCAGAACATCACAATATTATTCCGTTTCACATAGTATTCAATAGGTTATTTGTCAAGGAGACCTTCATCTCATAATCTCCCCTGAATCTGCGAGAAATCCCTCCAGCATTGAAAGCATCGTCTTGTATCGATTGAACGGATCTACTCACAACCCCCTGACGCACGCCAGCAGATGCTTTTATTTTTCCTATATCCCACCGATGAATTCTGGATGTATCTAGGGAAATTCTTACCATGTAAAATTTTATATAAGATATAGATTATTTTGTTTTTAAAAACAATATCTTTCTATTATTTAGGTACTATTTTTTCAGCATGTGACGAGGGGTATTCAAAGATGTAAAGCAATAGGACACAAAGTCAATCGGGCATTAAAAAATGTACAACGTTTTAGTACCAACTTTGATGTATTGTAGTAAAACGGGGACGTCGAAAAGTACTGAAAGGATCCGAATAAACCCTGTAAAAATGCGGGCACTGAGAAACGTACATGGAGTAATTATTTCTTCTTCAGTTTCAATCCTGGGGATTGGTTAGCAGCAAAGCTCTGTAGCTCTTCCTCCACTCCGCTCGGTCTTCAGCGATCCTCTTGAGCTCTGTATAGGAGGTGCAGTCCATATCGTGGTATATTTACTCCAGACACTCTCGGCGAGGACGCGCTCTGCCTATCGATCACTCAATCATTCCCTCCAGTATATTGTGCAGGAGATTTTTATGTCGCAGCACATAGCCCATCCATTCTGCATGCCTTTCCGATATGGTGTTTGACAGGTGCCTGGTTTCTTCGATCTTGCTGAGAACCTCGTCATTTGTAATGTGGTCTTTCCAGGAAATCCTTAGGATTCGTCTATAGGTCCACATCTCGAAGGCCTTCAATATTTTTCGATCCCTTTCGCCTATGCACCATGTCTCGCAACCATACATCAAAATACTCCACACATATATTTTGACCAATTGCTTGTGGAGCTTTAGATCCATGTTATTGGATTCGAGTGGAGTAATTATGTATGACATAATACAAAATGATTTAACTAGAGTGCAGAAGAGCGTTATGATATGGTTTGGGCGTATAGAACGAACGCATGAAGAAATATTTACAAAACTAATGTATAGAGAAAAAGAACGATCTTTCTGACCAAGTTACTAAGATACTTGTCTTTTAAACCAGAGTTTGTGGGTTCAATTCCTTCTGGAAATCGGTTTAAAATTCCAGTCTTGTTTTCACTTAAGACCTCTTTAAAATATTTTTGTTTGGTTGGAAGAGTCTGATTGGTTGGTGTAGGGCATTAATGAAATTTATTATTTATGATATTTTCATTTAATTGATTTTTGATTTCTAATTAAATATTTGGCTGCACAATATTTTTGATTTTTTTTGGAATGAAAACACGTGATTATATTATATTTATAAGTTCTAGAAATTTATTGTATGGGTAATATTCACGTATACCGCATGGTAATTATTACGGTTAATATGATGAAATCCATTTTTATTATAAATATTATAGATAGTTTTAGTATTGATGACCTGTAAATATCATTCTGTGTTCAGAAATCTATTTTAATAATTATCTTGGGGGATTACTTTGACCACTTATTGGAAATGTTATTTACCACCTTGATCAAACAGTTTTAGGACCGGCCACCGTGTGGCGCTGTCAGTCCTCCGATTGGAATTTTCTTTTTTTGTTAGGTTACCACATCTATCATTGACACTTCCATCTAAATTTCAGCGTCATAGCTTGACATTTGTAAAAGTTACGCTGTACTGAGTACACCTCCATTATTGCGTGTTTTCGATTTTTTACAAGTTTGAAAATGGCATCAACAGTGCATCAACGAGTTTGCATTAAATTTTGTGTGAAAAACGGATTTAA
>OX463848.1:41703872-41978923 GCA_949825065.1 Odontocerum albicorne
GGGCTATGTGCTGCGACATGAAAATCTCCTGCACAATATACTGGAGGGAATGATTGAGGGATCGATTGGCAGAGGGCGTCCTCGCCGAGAGTGTCTGGAGTAAATATGCCATGATATGGACTGCACCTCCTATACAGAGCTCAAGAGGATCGCTGAAGACCGAGCGGAGTGGAGGAGGAGATACAGAGCTTTGCTGCTAACCAATCTCGAGAAAGAATTACTCCATGTTTGTATGTTTCTCAGTGCCCGCATTTTCACAGGGTTTATTCGGATCCTTTCAGTACTTTTCGACGTCTCCGTTTTACTACAATACATCAAAGTTGGTACTAAAATGTTGTACATTTTTTAATGCCCGATTGACTTTGTGTCCTATTGCTTTACATCTTTGAATACCCCTCGTCACCTGCTGAAAAAATAGTACCTATAGTAAATAATAGAAAGATATTGTTTTTAAAAACAAAATAATGTATATCTTATATAAAATTTTACATGGTAAGAATTTCCCTAGATACATCCAGAATTCATCGGTGGGATATAGGAAAAATAAAAGCATCTGCTGGCGTGCGTCAGGGGGTTGTGAGTAGATCCGTTCAATCGATACAAGACGATGCTTTCAATGCTGGAGGGATTTCTCGCAGATTCAGGGGAGATTAACAGATGAAGGTCTCCTTGACAAATAACCTATTGAATACTATGTGAAACGGAATAATATTGTGCTGTTCTGCGGTTTATTGCTTCCCTCGTTCATTCATTCTTAAAATAAAAAATGTCGATATATTTGCAAGTTTTTATTCGTTCATTCGTATGATATCCCTCGACATATCCCAATTTATGATGCAGATATGTTGAAAAGTGTGGCTGGAAGACAATATTGTCTTCTGCGTCAGTAATCAAGCGTTCTGGTTAACTCTTGCCACCCTGTGATGGATAGCTTGTGACCAAGACTTATAATTTATTTGATTATTTGACGTTTTAATACATAGTAAAATTATTTTTATAGCTAATTACAAAAAATAACCTAGCTGATTTTGCATAATTTTACTTTAAAACATACATTTTTTACTGGATGTTTAGCGTCCAGCACCGTGGCTGGCGGATTTTTTTTAGCACAGTAAGGCAAGTGTTAAAGAACCACTGGAGTAGGCTAGTAACTCACAATTTGTCGTCGTACGTTTTGGTAAAACTTAAGAGGTAATAAAACTAGCACACTTCTAGCGCATCCAATTGTTGTTATCAGACGGATTATTTAACCGGAATGAGATTAGATTTGTTCACTCGGCCTATCCCATAAGAAACGCAGTGTTATAACATGTATATTCAATTTAAGAATAAGAAATCGAGTGATTGTGGATAGAAGAAAACTTAAGACTGATAAATAAAGAAGAAGATCATTCTGAGATAGTAATATCATGTATAACGAATGAATGAAGAAAGTATATCTAAATAAATATAGTGTAAATATGTGAGGAATGCGTGGTAGAAGTAGACGAAGAAAAATATAATTAGATCAAATGAATTATATTATGAAGCAAGGAAATAAATGTAAAAGGTCAGAGAATCAGATGTAGAAATTTTTTTAGAAGTGTGTCTCGATAAGACAGTCTGGTGGTTTGCCCTTTCTGCCTAACGCGACAGGGAAATGAAGGTGTATGTATGTATATCATACAAGTACATTTTTCAAATATATATTGAAGGAAAACGTCGTAGTGGTATGTAATAGTAAGTATATTTTATTTATTTATTTATTATTACATACGAGTATGACAAGAAATATACACAATTTGCGAAAAAACAACTGGTAATTTGATTTGGACATACAATTTTAATGGATCTGGGTCGGTTGCCTTTCATTTGTCGTATCCCCAGTAAACTAGGCTTTTGCCTGTATCTCACTGAGGGTATTTAGCATGAAAAAAATAAATCGATACTTCTTTCCGATTTTTGATTACACAAAAACAAAACCCCGTTGCACGCTCTCATCAACCTGACAAACAGTGAAACTCAACTACAACTGGAAACATCTTGCGAAATTCAACTCCTCACACATCCATCACTCCAGAAAGACCAAAAATATTCATCCCACAATATGCCGCACACAATCATAAGAATAAAAATTAAAATTAAAACAAAAAAATACACAGAAACACAAATACAAAAACAACCAAAATTAAAATAACAAGAAGAAACCCACACTCACACAAATCCTTTCCACTCGTCATTCATTCTGAAAGCCCGAGTACTCAAAATCCTGTAGCAATAACAACCAAGCTCCGATCGACTGTCAAAATGGTTTTCCTCCCTTTATCTTTATTGAAGTCGGCACGCCATTGTATGTAATGGGAGCCAAATAAGCATATTGCCTTTGAGCAAAAGAGGTTTTAACTCTAGGGATGGTGAACATTTCATTAGTTGCCATGCGTGTCATGTGTGTCTGCTGAGTCTGCATCTTCCCCTCCTCTCGATGGTAGTGCCAGAGAATGGATTTGAGATGTAAATTGGCTATGTTCAGGACCTGATATTCTCTGAAAAGCTCCGCCGTGGGATACCGAGCAGGAAGTTTATTAATTATTTTTACAATAAATTTTTGGGAAACCTGCAACATGTGTTTTTGGGTTAAGGTGCATCCCCCCCAAACTGACATACCGTAAGAAAGTGCTGACTGACGTAAGGCGAAGTATATACTTTTAAGAATATTTTCACTATTAATATTATACCAGTATATTCGTCAAACTGGCCGTCTCCCTATAGGTCAGTGCTATAAAATGCAAAAGTAATTCTACAGCATGATGTGACAGTGGTTCTGCTCGCAATGCTTCCATTATTCCATTATTATGAAGACACTGGATCGTTATTCCACACCGGCACATCCTCCCCTAACTCCAGCACCCCAGTCCTCGGACAAGTATAACGATGCTTTTTTTTGCAGGTTTCCACATTTCGCTTTTTCCTGTTTCTGTCAACATTTATGTTGAGAACCCTTCTGTTAACTTAGTTATTAATACAATAAACGACATTTAAGCCTTCTTTACATGGTAAAACTTAAAATTTAAATAGGTAATGTATCAATATCTGTAAAACACATACAACTACATGACCACACAAATATAGCTATTATATTTTATTCTTAGTATATCTAAGTGGAATCGAATATATTTACTAACGAAGAAAAATTAAGCCAAAAATTAAATACACGAAGTATTTTTCTGCCAGTAAAAACTTTAAGATTTACAAAAGTATTAGGACTTGATGTCACATTATGATGAATAGATTTACGAGTATCAACCGATAAACGTATGCTTTTTTATAAATAATTTCTTACAAATTCATCGGAAATATTATGAACAAAACGTCCTCACATACATATTACTGATTGCCTATAAATGAGTAACTTGGCGGGTGTAAGTTATTAAGTCATAACGCCATGAGTCAATTACGGCGTGTTTTTTTTTGACACGTTTTGTTGTCATACAACGTCAAAAGTGATTTATTTCATTGAAAATATATTACAAAAAAAAACATATTTGAGTATAACTCATCCCATTTCTCATTTGCTATGTGATAAAAATAATTATCCCGTAGGATGCAATTACTTTATTTAAGAATGTGTTTCACAAGTATCTATGAACCAGTCAACAACACTTGGCTGTTGAGTTGGCTAATATGTTTGAAAAAAATGTACGACGTTAACCCTTCCTTCCCTGTGATGTGTAACTAGTACACATTGCTTCTAAAAACTTTAATGTCTCTATAAATATAATAAATACTGGGTTCAGATTTTAGGTATTCCTCCATAATACATTTATTTATTTTTATTTAACACTTTTATTGCAAATACAATCAGGCGGTTGTATTGCCAGGTGGCAATCTCTTCCAACCAACCAGACAAACTAAATTAAGCAAGTTGCGTGGTCGCATAAATCATTCAAATGACTATCCATCCCCACGAAATCCATAAACATATACGTGAGCACACGCCCACGAACCCCACAAAGACGGACAATCACCCGAACATTCTTTTTCATATAAAGTGAGATATCATCAATCAAAAGGAAAGGAAAGGATGGTGGAGAGGAAAGGAAAAGAAAAATCAGGAATGAAACACGTTGAATGAAACGCATTGAATGAAAATAATAATATTAATAATAATTATCACTTATCGGCCACATCAGATATATTTTGTGAAAATCGGGAATAAATTCACCAATACAATCAAACGTGTGCCAGTGTGTGACGTAGGTATATTTATTCTAAAAAAACCACTATGGGTGAGAAAGTGACGCTATTCACGTCTCACTCTCACTCTACTTTGATATATGGGAACGCAAGAAATAGAATCTCAGTTCGCTCGCTTCTCTCGCTTCAATAGCTCTCGGGCATCCATTTGAAGTGGTCTCTTCGCCCGTTTTGTGAACGTCGGCCGATGTTTTTTTTCATGTTTTCAGCAATTCAATTTCAATTATTATCTCTTTTGACTTCAAATTTAATTAATTTAAGCGATTGGTTATGAATATTCTTATTTTTCCGATTTTAAATCGCTTATTTTTACATGTGTATTGATGTATATTGAATACACAGCACCGCAACGCGCGGATATTTTTAAGCACAGGAAGGAAAAGGTTAACAAAGAGAATAAACAATCAATCACCCGAATCCAAGAAGATTCGATGGCGGAATGACTTTCAGAGAGACCTGAAAGTTTTGAACACATTTTGACGGAGCAAACATTTGAAAGATAAAAAAAGAGCCTTAAAGTGGTATATCGAGCTTAATTTTACAAAGGGCCACGAAGCTAGCCATTTGTGGAATTCGGCATGCATGAAAGATCTAAGAAATATTTATTTTATATTTTTTCAGATATATTCAAAGTAAATTGTCGTACTATATTTTTCAGGTGAAATTATTTAATTCAGACCTCTATCAATCCTGACATATAGTATCTAATAATATGTCTTCGATGTATTGTAACATATATATTGAGTATCCATATTGCAATATTAACAATTTAAATAGTTTTAATGAAAATGTGAACCATGGCGATTAAGTAGATAACACTGAAAAAAAAACATTTCGTGAATATAGAAAATCACTCCATTTAACAAGGCCGCGACGGTTAGATACTTTTCTACATTTAGATATGTTTAAAATATCATATTTCTTTGTAATTCTTATATTTTTTTTATCCTCTTTGTACGGATTTCTCCTGTTACACAAAGAGGGTCTGCTTCTAGCGTTAGATTATTCGTTAGGAATAATATCAGCCAGGATTCTTCTCATACTGCTAGGCGGTACCGAGAATATATCAACCTTGTCATTCAGTTGGTTCAATATCTCTATACCACGCGTGACTGAGTGTTTAGCCATGATATTCGTCCTGTAAGTTGGTATGTAGAACAGAGGGGGATTCCTTGCACGGATATATTTATTGGGGACATATAAACTTAGTGCTTCTAGAATCGCGGGACAGTTAAAGCAACTTGGAAAACCTTTATTAGGAATATCGCAATGGATTCTTGCCTTCTTGTTTCGAGGCTTCTATAGTTACACACCGTGAGAAGTTCGGCATGGTGAACATATTTTGGGTAATCGCCCTTTGTTCTGTACCATATATATCTGAGGATTTTTTTTTTGTATTTGTTGTATATTGATTTATATTTGAGCTGATGAGGAGCCCAAACAGTAGATGCATATTCTAATTTGATTCTAATTATATAAGTTTCGGAGGATATCGGTGCTGTTAAATTCTCTTGATATTCTCATTATAAAACCGAGTAGTTTGTAACAGTCCGATATCAAACGTGAGACATGGTTAACGAATGTGAGTCCGACATCAAAGGTTACGCCCAAATCTTTGAATTCAGAAACTCTGTTTAGTGCCACTCCCTGTATGGTATACTAATGGTGGATTGGTGAAAACGATCGACTATAAGATGCACAGACACATTTATTAATGTTGAACAGAAGATGATTTTGCTCACTCCAGGAGACTAGGGAGTCTAGGTCCTGTTGTAACTATGCACAGTCGTCAGGTGAATTGATCTTTTTGAAAATTTTCAAGTCGTCAGCGAACAATAAACATGTCGAGTGACTTATGGAATTTTGAATGTCGTCTATTAATATGAGGAATAGTAGGGGACCTAAATTGGATCCTTGTGGTATACCAGATCTTGCGTTAAATTCCACAGAAGAAAGATTAATCACAGAAGAATTAAACCAATTACAAAAAAAATCTTTGTAGATCTTCCATATGTGGCAGTAAAATATTCGACTTTAGGTGGAGTGTAGTGTAAAAATGTAGTGTTCATATGTGTGTCGACGCTTTTCAAACCCAGATATGTCCACATTATGAAAATGTTGAGATAAATATACCAAAATGTAGCTTATGTAGTCCTGGATAAATCTGCACTTTTTCAAAATAAGTTAAATCAATGCAAAATAGTGATTGAAATGAGAGTTTTTTTCAAACTCAGATATGTCCACTAGGTTGTTTTTATCAAAGTCAGACATGTATATTTAGACCAATCAGAGAGCGCCATCATTCAAGATGGCCGATCAGTCGAACTGTCAACAAAAATCAAACTCGGGTATGTCCATGCGGTGTCGTATCAAAATCACGCATTTTCAATGGGCGTTTTTCAAAAGTGGGTATATCCAAATTGAAAAATGCTTTATGTATTTTTTCTACTGACTAGAATTTCTAGGATTTTTTTAAAACACAATGTCATCTATGAAGGAATTCTTAAAAAGACACATCATTTTTATATACATAGTTTTCAGTGATCAGGGACAAAATACCGTTTTGCTCGGTTTGAACTTGCGTCGACATACCTGGGTTTGAAAAGCGTCGACACATATAATCAAACATTTTGATAAGACTTCTCAAAAATAATTGTATTCAAGTGCTTCCTACTACTGCACACTTTGAGGCAAACGAAAAGCTAACTGAAATAACATCATGAGTTCTACCGTATTAACCCGATTATAGGGCGACCCTGATTATAAGGCGACCCCTATTTTTTATCTGCTTTTTGGGGAAACAAACATTTCCCTCACCATCATAATATAATGAAAAATAAAACTCGAATATAAGGCGACCCCCCTATTTATGTGTCGCCTTTTTAAATAAAACCTTGCCTTATAGTCGGGCTAATACGGTAGTTATTTTTAAAATAATAATTTTGGTTCAATAAAAATATCATACCGATTGAAACGTTACTTAAAAAAACGAATATTTACCAAAAATAAAGGTCATTAATTAATTAAACATTTCGCAACGTTAATATGACTATTACAATAACAAAATAAACGCATCAAAATGACAAAAACGACACTATTATCTATTGTATTAAAACCAATCAAGAAATAGACTAAATATAATGAATAAGTCTATTTCACAGTTTCAAGAATACCCAAAAAATGGAATTTATCACAATTTGCTTTAAAAAAGAGACAAATCACGTCTGGCAGTTGCAGTAACGCTCTGAAGTGTTATAAGAAATAATGAACCCGTCAGGTTGTACCGTATACCCGTATAACAAAAATGGTCTATAATATGTAAATATAATCGCGCCTCCATAGTTGAGAATTTGTGACGCGACAAAAGAATTATTCTGTTTTATTCCTGTTTTTTTTTGTACTTTTTTTGCTTATACCAGCAAAATCTAAATTTAAGCACACATTTTATGTAAACTTTATTTTTTCAACTACGTATATCGTTCTTCATAGCGCTGTGATTATTTTCCAGTTTCTCGCTTTCGACTCATTTTCGAGTTCATTCGTGAGGAATTCAACGCGCTCAAATCGTTATTTTAATTAAAAATGGAAAATATACATGTTTGCTTAATATATTAAAAAGAACAAGGGTTAAAAGTGAACTCGTTTCGTAAAATGAAAAATTAAAACGACGACAAGTTAAAGGATATGGATAAATAATTCCTTGAATAACTTCTTTTCTCTGATGTAAACAATTATTTGAAGAACCGTTGTTGAAATACACAACAGAGTTTTAAGTGTTAGAGATAAGGAGGGCTTGTGCAGCTTTAGGAATCACTTGAAAACCACTTTTTTTGGGAGTTCTTATAAAAAATCATAATTATGTAATAAAAATCTACACCTCCATGGTCTAGGTGGTAGACGCCTGTCTCCTAACTTTTGGGTTACGGGTTCAATTCCCATTGGAACCCATATTCAATTCCCATATGAACACAGAATCCCAGATATGCTGTTCACTCTTCTTTCATTTAAATAGAATTTGATTAAATTTGTCGTATCTCGTACCGTCTACCCTACTAGTGTAGAATATGTTTGTAAATCTTTAATTTTTAATTCGTTCTACTTGGTAGAATCATGTTAATACTTCTTTTTTTTTCATAAGCACAGTACCTTTCTTCAATTCGAATTATTATTTTTTTATATCTTCGTTCCATATTCTGTCATACATTGTTTTTCCTCGCATTCTACACAACAAACTCATTTCTATCGCATTTATCTTACTTTCATCACATGTTTGTCACGTCCAAGTTCCACTTGCTTGGGACCATAATTTCATTGTAAGCAGACAGCTTTTCTTTTCGGTATTACAAGTCCCCGATTCTGGTTCACAACTAAAATTCAAAAATCTTTTATTTTTATAATGTTGTCATTATTTCTTCTTGAAGAATTGTCTATTTAAAAAAAGGATTTTGACTATTGTAAATTAACCACAATTTTAAATCTTAATCAAATATTAAATAAAGCCGTCTTCTAAGGATACAAATACTCATAAAACCCAAAAATCATCATTTCTAAATAAATGCATTAACAACAAATATTAATAGTTACAGTCAAAAAGTTTATTGTAATATTCAATGTAAAGTTATTTTTCTTTACAAGAGGGTGTGTCATTATGTCTTTAGGTATAGATCCGAAGGGCAGGTCTCAGGTACAGGTAGGGTGAGTTTTAAAAAGGGGTCCGTAATTGATAAACCCCCCTTGTTCTTTTTATTCCGTAAACCAACGGTTCAACGGTTCAGTGACTTAAGTTCTTCATTATTTTACCGTTGTACATACATCTAAAATGTTTACTTCATATTTCAAATAATTAATTTAATCCTTATTTTCTTTCTACCTGTTTTGAGATATTTGAACGAACTTACTCTATTCAAATTTTTTGTTGGCATAGTTCATGATTTTTTTTATCTGGGCAGTATGTTAACGTGTGATGAGCATGTCGAAAGGGACATTGAAAGAATGGGAGCTACTGGAAACGCGGTAAATGTAGCACTTAATGTAATATGCTCATCGCTCTTCTTTGTTTACGTCGTCCTTTACTGTCCATGCAGTGAGACTTTGGAATCAGTTACAAACCAATATAAAACTCGCTCCGTCCTTGGCATGCTTTAAGAAGCGACTAAAAAAACTCTTAATTTCTAGTCAGTAAAATAACGTGTTTCATTCCTGATTTTTCTTTTCCTTTCCTCTCCACCATCCTTTCCTTTCCTTTTGATTGATAATATCTCACTTTATATGAAAAATAATGTTCGGGTGATTGCCCGTCTTTGTGGGATTCGTGGGCATGTTCTCGCGTACATGTTTATGGATTTCGTAAGGGTTGGATAGTAATTTGAATGATTTATGCGACCACGTAACTTGCTTCATTTACTTTTGTCTGGTTGGTTGGAAGAGATTGCCACCTGGCAATAAACCCGCCAGATTGTATTGCAATAAAAGTGTTAAATTAATAAATAAATAATATGCTACAACAGTGCTATATCAAAAGTAGCACAAATGAGAATGGGTTATATAATAGTGTTAAGGTGCCCACCTTGACGTATTGAAGTGAAACATGGATTTAACAGAGGAAGGAAAAAAGTATGATTAATTATGTGGATATGCGTGAACTAATCAAATTTATGGAGAGTCAATGTATCATATATCAGAAATTATCGCATAGATAAAATGGTTGTTTTAAGAACGGAACTTTAAGGTGGTTGGAACATGTAGAAAGAATAAATGACGAAAAAATAACTAAGCAAGTATACAAGTTAGAAGTGCAAGTAAGTGCGCGAAAAATGTAGGCCGAGTAAAATATGGTTGGATCATTTGTACCGGATTTTAAAAGAAAGTGAAGAGAGAATTATGAATAAAAACAGATTATACATGACGATTATACGTGGAGGATGTGAAAGTTGTGTGTTAGAAAAGTTTGGCCATCTGTTCTCATGGCCTATTTCGTATGGGACACGGCGTAATGCTATTTATGTATGTAAAAAAATTGTAATTTGCTTTATCAAACACTATATATTCCACTTTTTGTAACGGTATAAGCCTACCGGTTTCAAGGTTTTCACCTCATCATCAAGGGATCACAAACAAGACTGAATTATGTTCGAACTGGTACCGACATACACGCTTCTAACAGTAAACATTCGAGTTGGGGACTGTGGGTGGAGGAAGGGAGGAGACAACCTCAGTGAGCAGCGGCAAGATTCTTGGAATATATGTGTTTGCCAGATGTTCAACCCGATGCACTGACTTAGAAATTTCTAAGGCCTCTAATCTGTCCAATTTATTTCCGTTACTACTGATTTCTAAGAATTCGGCATCATCGATAGAATATTTATAGTTTTCACGGTGACAATGACTAGCCATTTCAGAATAAATTAGAGGATTTGTTAAGACGGATTTGTGTTCACGAAATCTCTTTTCAAAGGATCTTCCTGTCTTTCTTATATAGAAATTATCACAGTCAGCACTTAAAAGTTTATACACATCAATGTTGCTAAGTATTCCATTTTTGCCTTTCCCGTTAAATGTGTTTCCGGAGATTAAAATTAGTGTAAAAAGTTGACTTTATGCGACTTTTTGGTTATTTCGTATGATATGTTTTATGTAAATAGAACTTTGCACCATTTATACAAATGTATGCTTATATTTATTTATTTCGTTGTTAAGTTATATGTTAATTGTTTTATGTTCCATACAATCCCATATAAAGGAACGCCATGTTTTTTATGAACTTGCAGGAATTCAAATATTTTAAACCATGAAATCCATCGCTAATAAAATTCAGTATACATAAATGATCGTGTTATGTTGGTAATATTAGTTATCTAGAATTTTCATTATCTATGCATAACATAATACAGCCTTATAGGTACTTATGAGTAAAATATTTTATCCACGGTGAAACTTCGTTACTTTTAGGTCGGCATTGAATAATTAACGAAATATATGTAATTTTATAAATGTTAAAATAGTACTAAATCAACGTAAGTAATTATTATGCACTATCGAATATGGAAAGTTAATTTTATTTCAAGCCAAGTCGATATTTTACGTTATTTGGCAAGAAAATAATTGTGTTTACGGTGATAATAAAGTTACACAGCTAGTGAGACGTGTTAATATACGTCAAATAGCAACGAACCAGTAGAAAGATACGGTAATTCCTGCAAAAATAATTGCCCCAATTATATAAATTTCTATTTAATTTATCGAAAGTTGTTGTTTTTTTACATTAACCTGTCAATCTAATTGTGTTCAAATAGTTTCTGATAATTTTGATGTAAAGGAAAATAAATAAATATTAGAAAATGTTCGATTTCCGAATTGGAGCGACCGAATAGAGTCTGCTGTCACGGCGTTATATAAATTGTTCTTAATTATTATGATTATTAAAATGTACTGACATACATGCATACCATCACGCCGTTTTCCTGCTGGGTAGGCAGAGAGGAGAGATCACCAGAATTTCGTATCTCGATACAAATATTTCCCCTCTTCCACATACATATACTATCCCATACAGCTCGTACAATTTCTCTTTCTTGTAACATTTCCTTCTATCAAAATATTATTCACTCGATCCAACCACTTTCCTGTCTTCTCGTACCCCACCTTCCACTCACATTTGCACTGTATGTTTGATGTGAAATGGGAACGTAGGAAACATTTTAAAGGTAATAGAAAATTAACAAAATAATTTTAAGTTTTAATTAAAGTCTGAAATTTTTCTTTCTTAACTTAACCAATTTTGTGTAAACAAAGGAAATCCTTAGCACTTAAATATTAAGGAATAAGACATAATAAAGACGTATAAATTAAATATACATACATTTAAAAAAATACGAGTATATAGTTTTTAACGTATGTTGTTTGTATCAAATTAATTTTATTTGATAATTTTTATATTCATACGTATATTTCATAATAAATAACAATCATTCTGTTTGTTTACCGATACAAAAAAGTAAGATTGTGATATAACAATCGATGTGCACAACAATACTATATTTTGATAAGACACAAAACATGCTGGCAATTTTACCAACAAATTCGAAATATGTTAAAAGATTTAATTTAGACTATTTTTCATCGCTTTAATCAATGATATGTTAATATAAAAAATGACAATTAAATTTTGTGCATGATTATTATTATTTACCTGGTTGATATGCTTGTTATACTTGTTAATAATGATAGCGTCTTGAAATGAGTAATATTTTTTTTATTATGGAACAAATGCTGCTATTCTTTAAAGAATTTGATAGTTTGACAATAATTTTGATGCATTGTTCAATTTATTTTTGAAAATATAGTATATTTTATAAAATGGCAGTATTAAAATCAAACATCTTCAATTTTTCATCATTTATGACATATAATTTGAACATTACACATTCATTGGTTAACTGGTCTCTTCGTAATAGGTAGGTACCTTAATTGTTTGTACCTACGCGAACTTTTAAATTTGCCGCTGTGGCAATGTTGCATTCTTTTAGTTCCCTAAAGTTGGCACTGCCGACAGCGCGCTGTCATGCCGGACGAGTTTCGTCTGTGTTTTGTATGACAACGGTCGCTGTTTTCGCTTATATCGCCAATATTGTTTATAATCTCAGTGTTTAAACGCAACAATTCGATTAAAAACATTTGAAACAAATCAAGTTATGTGTGTGAACAAATTGTTGAGTGAAGATTTAAACATATTAAGTGATAGAAAGTGAGTTTATCTTACTAACGTTTTTGTTGTGCTTTGAAATTCCTTTTCAAAATAATTCACATTTACGGAAATCGCTTTGGAAGTTTCTGAATGAGGTTTGCTTTATATTATTATGCTTGATATAACTCAATACAACAATATGTTGAAAGTTTATTAATACACAAGAAATGGCATTGTTTTGAAACTCCTACAAGTTTATTGTGTTTTTGAAAGTTTTGACATATTTTGCGCGCATGCCCATAAAACTTTTGAGCTGTTTCGCAAAGACCATAATGTTTTTGACCTAATCTCAGTTAAGAATGTTTTACGACTGTCTTATGAGGATTTTATTAAGCGAGAAAATTCAAGCTTCATTACAGAATGAAATATTTATATTCGATATACGAGTATATGACTGTAAAACTTTATAGCTTGTAAATAATGTAACATAAATAATCCGTGTACTGCAACTTCAAGTTGAAGAATCGAATATCTGTAAATTAGGTCAATTATTGCATATATAATATTATGATTTTAAAAAAACTCGAGATTAATTACTCTCATAACTAAATACTAAAAAATAATAGAAATATTTGTCAAAGGATAATGTGAATAAATTTATAATTAAAACGTTATAATATTGAGAATATTAAAAAATACAGAGTATACGAAATTTTTGTGAATTATCAAACATACGTGTATGTTTGTAGGTTACTTTAAATACGTTTTTTTTTCTCGTAAAAATATTTTGCGAGGGAAAAGAAACATCAAATGAATTAAGTCGACATAGAATACATAGGCCTCAAACCAAAAACAAGCTCATAGAAATTACAGTATACATACCATCACTCCATTTTCCTGTCAGAGTAGGCATAGAGGAATGAACGGACTTTCCTATCATGACACATATTTTGTCTTTTCAACTTCTGATTACCTCATACAATTCCAACAATTTCGCTAACTTTTTACGTTTCCTTCTTTCAATCACTCGATCTTCGTCTACAATGA
The DNA here is from genome assembly GCA_949825065.1 of Odontocerum albicorne. Classification (NCBI taxonomy): domain Eukaryota; kingdom Metazoa; phylum Arthropoda; class Insecta; order Trichoptera; family Odontoceridae; genus Odontocerum; species Odontocerum albicorne. Next base: position 41,717,836 of record OX463848.1, read on the forward strand.
ATTTCACTCACATTTGCACTGTATATTTGTTTTGTTAGTCTTTCTTCATCCATTCGTTCTACATGCCCAAATCATCTCAGAATATTCATCTTAATACATCAGACTTAAATTCACATTCATTCCTAATCACTCCATTTCGTATTCTGTCATAAATTGAGATCCCATGTCTTCTACACAGCATTTGCACGGTATATTTGTTTTGTTAGTCTTTCTTAATCCATTCGTTCTACATGCCCAAATCATCTCAGAATATTCATCTTAATACATCAGCCTTAAATTCACATTCATTCCTAATCACTCCATTTCGTATTCTGTCATATATTGAGATCCCATGTCTTCTAACATACACAACATTTATTCGGCCTTTCAGTATTTTTTCTTGTCCATTTTTCACTTCTTTAGATCAAACTTGGTACTGAAATACTGTTGTGGACTATTTTAAAAATACTTAAATATTTTATTGGTGATGCAATGCTTACATAGAATAAGAATTGTTTTATTGAGAGTTTAAATGGAAAGAAATCTAGAAATTTAACAAGCACGAGATATCTCGAAAGAAAGTCGGTAATAATATCCGATACATTACAAGTAAATAATTTCTGACATTTTACGAGAGTACGCATTTATAAATTACAATAGTATAGTGTACATACAAAGTAGGCCAAGAAGAATAATAACGAGATATAATTACAAATACAATAAATAATTAATTCACTACTCACCGCTTCCAAAGAAAGTATTTCGACTTGCTGAACAATCTTTTGGTAGTTATACGTGTGTGATTTATGTTTTATTTATTATCTGATTTTTATATCTTGCTCTGGCTTTGAAATTTATGCTTGAAATCATGCAAAACTGTATCCAGTATTCAATCTATAATATATTATGTTATCTTAAAAATCTCTCTTGTATTGTTAATGGAAATAAAACACAGAGTTTTAGTTAAATAATTTATTTTTATTCTCACAAAATAGATGATAATTTCGGCTTGCTAGGCCATTGTCCAAATTCATTCATTTTGTGAGAATAAAAATAAATTAAGTATACGATTAAAAATCTTTTTTTTTTATTTCGTTTAATGATAAATGACACTTGACTTGTATAAACTTAGCGCTAACACTTTAAATAATATTGAAAAATCTCTCTTATAGTTGAAAAGTTTTATGGCTATAGATTTTTTTCGATGGCAAAATTTGAAAGCGTCTATCACTATGAGTATTAAGTACATACGAAAAAGAAGTCATTGATTCTCTTTACATGTCCAAACCATAAAAAAATGTTTCTTTCTATGTATATCTTGTATGGCCGCTAACCACAAGTGTAAGTCCGTGGGTTCAAATATCACACATTAAAAAATATATACAAATTGCCGTACATATCTACTGTCCCTGTCTCGTAGTAGACAGAGAAAACAGTTCGACAGATTTTCCTGTCTCGACACACATCCTTAGCCTCCTCCACAAGCAGACAACTTCTCATACAACTACGATTTCTCTGACTTTCTAAGTTTACTTCTTTTAAAATATTATTATATTGATCCAACAATACTTTCCTTAGTATTCTTCTCACAAGCCTTCCACTTAATATTTATTTTTTTGTTTCAATACTAAACATATTTCTTTACACGATTTCTCCATGCTTATCTCCCTATGCATTACACTCACATTTGCACTATATATTTTTTTTTGTTAGTCTTTCTTCGTTCATTCGTTCTACATGGTCAAACTATTCTGAGTTCTTTTCTTCATATTACTTAATAAATCTGCCTTAAGTTTACATTAATCGCTAATCACTTAATTCTAAGTATTTATCCCAGTACGCGCATTTCTACATCATTTGTTCGGCTCCCCTCTGTCTTTTTTCACGTCCATGTTTCATTTCCATATATCAACGTTTTTTTACTAGAACACTGTTGTAGACATATTACTGTTCGGTTTGAGTATATATATTTTAGTACCCCATATTGTTTCCTATCACTATACGCCAATTAATATTCCTACCTATGCCATCTTCTGGAAAAATACAATATTACTCGTACCTAAATAGTAGAATTCCTTAACTTGGTCTTATGTTTAATTGTTCACCCATATCGCATTTACTTATGTTTCATTGTTCACCCATATCGCATTTACTCATGTTTCATTGTTCACCCATATCGCATTTACTTTCCTTTTAGACTTTTCTGTCACCATGACAGGATTTCGAAAAATTCATTTGATTCGAAACATTTCTCTTCACATCTCTAGTACAATAAACATATCGAACTCTAAATCTCAGAAACAACAAAATGTTAATAACCAATTCGAGCATACTCTTAAATGTGGTTGGTATGTTTTTGATGATTGTATTCGAAACATTGTCAGATTGGCTTTTGATTTATCTGAAATGAAGTATACCAAAGTTTGACTCGCGTGGTTCATTCATAAAATTAGCTTTGACAAAGTTTTAAGATAATGAGATTTTATAATAGTGGTATTAAATAAGAAACCAACAATCGTTAAAATGCATCACTTTTATATTTCCATGTTTATATTGTCCTCAGTAAGATGCAGGCAAAAGCCTTATTTATATACTAGGGGCACTACAAACCCAGATCCACTTTGAATTATATGTCCTCAGTAAGATGCAGGCAAAAGCCTTATTTATATATTGGGGGCACTACAAACCCAGATCCACTTTGAATTATATGTCCTCAGTAAGATGCAGGCAAAAGCCTTATTCATATAATGGGGACACTACAAACCCAGATTCACTTTGAATTATATGTCATCAGTAAGATGCAGGCAAAAGCCTTATTTATATACTGGGGGCACTACAAACCCAGGTCCACTTTGAATTACCTTTTGTTATTTTGTTGTTCGTCCTTTAATTCATAAATTATCTATTCGTACAATTAGTCATGTAAATAAATAAATTTAATTAAATTTGGTTTACTTATCTGACTGTTCTCTTATTTTCCCATTGAAGGACATAGCGTGATGATGATGATATTGTATGTATATCTACTTTACAAAATTAAATTTTAATGTTCCTGTAGCCTAGCTCAGTGCGTTTAATAATTGATTGAAATATGTTATGATAATTTCATGAATATATATTTGCTGTCAGCATCCGTATGTCTGAGGAGCGACGTATATGTTTAAATTCATATAAGGGAATCGGGCCAGAGTGTCTACACGAAATATTATCTTGTTTTAAATATTTTCAAGGTGATATCTAATTTTTATCTCGGCATTAAACCGGTAGCAACCTTTCCAATGGGCACCAGTCACTGATTGCGTGAAATATAATTCTATGGTCGTATATTTCTTAATTCGTTTGTATCACGTGCTCATTTTTTGACGTCTTGAGGAGCTGTTTCTTCTTTCCTGAAATAAGGAGCTGACTGCTGGCAAGGTTAACACCTTCGCAAGTTAGAGAGGCACGACGAGAATAATGATAATAATAATAATAGGACAATTTATAAAAAATCGAAAAGAAGTATCGATTTATTTTTTCATGCTATATGTCTTCAGTGAGATACAGACAAAAGCCTAGTTTACTGGGGACACGACAAATGAAAGGCGACAAACCCAGATCAATTAAAATTGTGTCCAAATTAAATTAACTGTTGTTTTTTCGCAAATTTTTTATATTACGATAATAAAGTACGATCATATAACTTCATACCAGAAGGCATTGAACTGGTTGAATGTTAGAAATAGATGCCAAATTCACATACTGTCTCTATTGTACCCTTTATTGTCCCGCCGCTCCCTCTTATCTCGCCGAAAATTTTCAGCGTCTTTCCAATCATGGATTAGCGCTACGCTCAAACAGAGATTGTTTATTGGCCTTTCCAGTTCACCGCTCCTCTTTTTTTACGTCGTCCTTTACTGTCCATGCAGTGAGACTCTGGAATCAGTTACAAACCAATATAATACTCGCTCCGTCCTTGGCATGCTTTAAGAAGCGACTGAAAAAACTCTTAATTTCTAGTCAGTAAAATAACGTGTTTCATTCCTGATTTTTCTTTTCCTTTCCTCTCCACCATCCTTTCCTTTCCTTTTGATTGATGATATCTCACTTTATATGAAAAATAATGTTCGGGTGATTGTCCGTGTTTGTGGGGTTCGTGGGCATGTTCTCACGTATATGTTTATGGATTTCGTGAGGATGGATAGTCATTTGAATGATTTACGCGACCACGTAACTTGCTTCATTTACTTTTGTCTGGTTGGTTGGAAGAGATTGCCGCCTGGCAATAAGTCCGCTAGATTGTATTGAAATAAAAGTGTTAGATAAATAAATAAATAAATATAGTATATTTCTTGGTATGTGTAAAATAAATAAATAAAAATGAGATGTAGGAAACTGGAGGAGGCAAAAGATGTGTGTTTAGATAAAAATCATCTAATTTATTTTGAAATGGCTAATCATTGTCACCGTGAGAATCATACTTTTTCTATCGATGATGCCAAATTCTTACATATCAGTGATAACGGAAATAAATTGGACAGATTCGAGTCCCTAGAAATTTCTAAGTCAGTACCCCGATCGGAACATCTGTTGAACAGTTATTTCCCCGAAATTGTCCCGTGCCTTCCTCACCCCCCAGCCTCCAACCGTTGAAGCGTGTATATCGGTACCAGTTCGAACAGCATTTAGTCTTGTTTGCGCTCCCCTGAAGATGAGGTGAAAGCCTTGAAACCGGTAGGGTTATACCGTCGCAAAAAAGTGGAATAAACAGTGTTTGATAAAAATAAATTACAATAAAAACGTTTGTAGAGCTATTCTCTTCGCCTATTCCACAAGGGTCACGGATGTGTATATATCAATATTCAAACAGCAATAAATGAATGCACGTTCTTCATCGTCATTTAATTAGATTATTCAAAACATACCGTGAGTATTGAACTGCGACGCCAAGACCGATACTTCGACAGGCAGTCGCTGAATAGTTATGTGAAGGAAATTCTTAATAGCAACACTCCACTTATGGAGCGAATTAGCATTGAAAGCCTCCCCCAGTTCTGATATGGAGAAGGCGGACGTCGAACTGGTTTCCATACCGTTTTCTTCGTGTGTCGAGGATAGACTTTTATAATTTCGTTACCATATACATTAATAGTACAACTTCTTTACAACTTCTCCAATATGACCTTAAAGGTATTAAACTCGCACAAGGCTGGTTTGATTGTCGGATTGTTGGAGGAATGGTGAAAAGTGGACCTGATACTTGGAATATTCGTAGTTTTATTCGTTTATTGACATTTATTATATAAATTATTTTACTCCCTCGTATGGTTTCAAATAGCATCAGTCTGATGCTTTTGGTGAGGTCCTGTATGCATTATGGATACTTCTAGTGAACACATAGATGGATTATTTTAGTAAATACATAATTGAATTATTCTAGTGAACGCATGAATGGTCCTTCTATTCAACACATATATGGATTGTTTTAGTGAACACATAATTGAATTATTCTAGTGAACGCATAAATGGTCCTATTGAACACATGGATGGTTTATTTTAGTGAACACATAATTGAATTATTCTAGTGAACGCATGAATGCTCCTTCTATTGAACACATAGATGGATTATTTTAGTGAACACATAATTGAATTATTTTAGTGAACGTATGAATGGTCCTTCTATTGAACACATAGATGGATTTTTTTAGTGAACACATAATTGAATTATTCTAGTGAACGCATGAATGGGTCCTTCTACTGAACACATAGATGGATTATTTTAGTGAACACATAATTGAATTCTTCTTGTGAACGCATGGATGGTCCTTCTAGTGAAAAAATAAGTGCCATATAAAACACGCTTACATTGATCGTATCGATCGTTCCTCTGTAATAATAAAATAACAATTTGTATAGTGGTGTTTGGAGGGTAGATTATCCGCAAGGGTACTCTTACTCGGAATTTAAAGCCTTTATTATTGACATTAAAAATATTTTAAAATAAATATACCTATACAAGTATATAAGTTAACAGTAAAAATAGGCTATCTTCTTCTTCCCAGTGTCATGTCAGGTCCCCCCAACGTTGAATATCACCTGAGAGTAGACATCTTTGTCACCGGCAGCCCGAAAAAGATCTCCAACGCCCCTTGTGCCAGTCCAATCACCTCTTCGGCCTTCTATTTTGCCTTGGATGATCAGGTGCAGTAATTTGTACTTTGCTCCTCTAAGTACATGACCCAAGTAGGACACCTTTCGGATTTTAATATTAGTCAGCAACTCTCTATCAACTTTGGCACTTTGAAGAACCCTTGGGTTGCTGACCATATCTGTCCAGGGTATCCATCCAGGGTATCCGAAACATTCTCCGGTGCATCCACATTTCGAATGCTTCCAGTCGGTTCATGCTACCAACTTTGAGGGTCCATGATTCCACTCCATGCAATAACACTGATCAAACGTAGCATTTGACTAACCGTTGTCGAAGTTTCAAGTTTAGATTATCATCGCAGAATACGCTATAAGATATGGTATTTGCCCCTATCTGCATGTGTTCAAAATAACATATTTGGTTAGAAACCCCCTTTGTCACTAGAACCAATGTAGACATAGATATTTTTCTGTACTCGGAGAAGTTTCAATGTTAAAAAGGTGTAAATGATGAAAAAGGAAAAGAGAATGTATGACATTAGAAATATATTATGTACTAGGCGTATCCAGAAAGTAAGTGTACTGAGGCTCTCACGACTGGATGGATTTTATTTTCGACATGTTGGCTACACTTTCGTGTAGCCTGGCCCTTCCCCTCCACAACGAGACCGATTCGAGGTCAGTACGTTGAGAAGTGTCGACGCAACAACACGATTCATGAAAAATGTCAATCCAATCTCCCGCCAAGTGCGAAATAAATAATGCCGGGCAAGAGTTTTTGAGGCGCTGCAAACTCCATGGAGATGAATTTCTCCACTCCATCGTTACTGGAGATGAAATTTGAGTTTCACACTACACGCCTGAAACCAAAAGGCAGTCTCAACAGTGGCGTCACACCTCTTCACCCTCCGCCAAAAAGTTCAAAATCACAATTTCAGCCAAGAAAATCATGGCATCCGTGATTTGGGACTGTCAAGGCATAATTTTAATTGAATATATGCCTCAAGAGGAGACCATCAACTCTGCAAGATACTGTGAGACCCTAAAAAAATTGCAGAGGGCGATTCAGAACAAGAGGAGAGGCATGCTGACAAAGGGAGTCTGCCTGCTGCACGACAATGCCAGACCACACACGGCCAACGCCACGAAGGAACTGCTCGCCTCGTTTAAATGGGATGTCCTGAACCATCCCGCGTATTCCCCTGACCTAGCACATTCAGATTACTATCTCTTTACCTCCCTGAAGCTGCACATGGGTGGAAAAAGGTTTTTAACCGACGAGGAGGTAAAGGAGGAGCTGGAGAAGTGGACGGAGGGGTTGGCGGGAAACTACTTCGAGGAAGGCATCAAAAAAATTGATACCCCTCTTCACCACCAGCATTGAGAGGAATGGCGACGATGTCGAAAAATAGCTTACATATGTACTATGGTAACCACGTAATTTTTTTGTTTAAATAAAAAAAATTGTAACCTACAAAAATTCAGTACACTTGCTTTCTGGATATGCCTCGTACATACATACACGTGTATTGAATTACTTGTAGTATCAAGATCGTAAAGCACTTTGTTAAGAACTCTACCGACGTCCAGCTAAGTTTATTGAATGAAGTTACATCCCAATAGAATGTGATCTGGATGGAGCTTTCAGCACATCAATTTTATATCCCATAAAGATTTATCTCCGCGGACGTTAATGACTGCAGTCAGTCCATCTTTTGGAAATTTGTTGCATCCAGAACTTACCTTCTCAGTTTTCTTTTGTCATATATTTTGTCCTAATGCTTTTGTTAAACGAGGTTTAGTCTTGTAATGTATTGATTAATTCCTACGGTGCTCCTCAACTATGTTGATTAATTCCTACGGTGCTCCTCAACTACGGTGCTCCTCAACTATGCTCCTCAATTTGTTGCATCCAGAACTTACCTTCTCAGTTTTCTTTTGTCATATATTTTGTCCTAATGCTTTTGTTAAACGTGGTTTAGTCTAGTAATGTATTGATTAATTCCTACGGTGCTCCTCAACTATGTTGATTAATTCCTACGGTGCTCCTCAACTATGCTCCTCAATTTGTTGCATTCAGAACTTACGTTCTCAGTTTTCTTTTGTCATATATTTTGTCCTAATGCTTTTGTTAAACGAGGTTAAGTGTAATAATGTATTGATTAATTCCTACGGTGCTCCTCAACTATGTTGATCAATTCCTACGGTGCTCCTCAACTATCTTGATTAATTCCTACGGTGCTCCTCAACTACGGTGCTCCTCAACTATGCTCCTCAATTTGTTGCATTCAGAACTTACGTTCTCAGTTTTCTTTTGTCATATATTTTGTCCTAATGCTTTTGTTAAACGAGGTTAAGTCTAGTAATGTATTGATTAATTCCTACGGTGCTCCTCAACTATGTTGATTAATTCCTACGGTGCTCCTCAACTATGTTGATTAATTCCTACGGTGCTCCTCAACTATGTTGATTAATTCCTACGGTGCTCCTCAACTATGTTGATTAATTCCTACGGTGCTCCTCAACTATGTTGATTAATTCCTACGGTGCTCCTCAACTACGGTGCTCCTCAACTATGCTCCTCAATTTGCTGCATCCAGAACTTACATACTCAGTTTTCTTTTTTCATATATTTTGTCCTAATGCTTTTGTTAAACGAGGTTTAGTCTAATGTATTGATTAATTCCTACGGTGCTCCTCAACTATCTGAATTGGCGATGCGGACACATTGAAGAGCGTGACTGGGAGATAACATTGTTTTTGGCTCCTTTAATCGACTATTCATGCTTAGAACCACTGGAGCAGATCCAGTTGGAAATACTACCGCATGTAAAAAGTAAGAATACTCTTACACGCCAAGTTCAAATATCTCATGCCACTCTTTTCAAGGTCTACTATTCCTTGTTTTTCATCAAGACAGACATATTTATTTGTTTCAAAAATCTTTCGCAACTCATTCTCTCAATGTGGCCAAACCATGTCGAGATTCCTTTTAGATTTCCACTTATAACACCCTTCTCTAACAAACAGTTATCCATTATCTGACCTATTCACTCTATCAAACATTCTAATATCAAATATACCACGTTTTGTTAAGTGTCTTTCAACCCTTTTAAAAGGAAAACTAATGAAATAGCAATACGGAAGTCTAAATTTGCTTTAACAATGATCGTTACTTTGATTCCTTAATTTATTTAATCTAATAAATTAATTTATCTACCATGTAACATTTTGTGACGGGTATAAATGAAATTAACAAAATTATAAATAAAAATAATAAATAAGAAACCAAATAGTACCTAATTTTATCCATTTGAAAATATATATTGAACCCAACTAGTTTCAATTAATATGCGATTCATCTTCAAGGGAATTCCGAATTAACTACATTTGAAAACGAGGACAATATCACAAATAAATTTAAGGGGCTGACTATGACGACATTAAGGCCGATGGCACACCAATGTGCTTCGTTAGGTGCTAAGCTAGGTTTTACGTGACTCATATACTAGGTGACTTCATGCCTGGCCACACCGAAGTGCTACGCACAAATTCATTTGACAGTTGGGAACGGTTGAGTCAACATACGATGTCACTCTCAAACTAACCAATTTCATTACAATTTACCATCTTTATTTACTTTCTGTGCAACTTCATTCCAAAGTGATTTTATTACAGGTACATTTTTCTATAATTTGCTCGATGAGTTCCACAAAGACTCCCTTTTATACACAACTGTCATTAAAACTTCCGCCATATTGTAAATTAACTAACAAGTCTGTTCGCTAGGAGATTCACTCGATGATTAATCTACATGCAACGTGGCGCGAAGCGTGCAGTGTGGCCACTGCGATAGTATGCGGTACGTTGGTTTGCTAGGAAGTGTCGCCTAACTCGCAACATAGCTCTAAGCATCAAGCGAGGCTTGATGTGGTACCTGTGTGGCCGATGCCTAAGAGAAGGGAGGGGGGATAATTTTAATGATATTTGGATTAACATGAATTTCTACATTGTTAATATTAAAACTTTTAATAAATTATTAAATACTACTTGTATTCTTAACTATTAAAGAAAAAGAAAAATCTTCTCCCGAGCAGAACAATTTTCTTATCTGGAAATTTATGATCTGTTCTCATTCCAGTTTCCAATTGAAAAATTGTCTTATATACGTGCCTGTCGCAGATTCTGGACTTGGCTACTGAACACATTTTATTATAATCAATATATCTCAAGTAAAAAAACTTCATGTTTTTAAGTAAACAATTTAATTGAGTAAAGTCAATGATTTATGCCATCAGAAAGACATAGTTAAGGCATTAACGTTGTGAAGGTTTAAACATTGTAATTTATTTTTATCAAACACTGTTTATTCCACTTGGAATAAACAGTGTTTGATAAAAATAAATTACAACACATACCATAATAATGCACCAATATATGCTCCCAAAACAGCCAGATAGTTGGGTATGCAGATGATATCAATATAGTAGGGAGATCCCTGACAGCTAGCTTCGAGGCTATCTGTACATGCCAGATTGAGCAGATTGAGATGGGCCGGACATGTGCATTTGATTGTATTGGTGAATTTATTCCCGATTTTCACAAAATATCTGATGTGGCCGATAAGTGCTAATTATTATTAATATATTTTTTTTCATTCAATGCGCAAATGTATTACGGAGAAATACCTAAAATCTGAACCCAGTATTTATTATATTTATAGAGATATTATTTTTTTTAGAAGGAATGTGTATTAGTTACACATCACAGGGAAGGAAGGGTTAATATCGTTCTCGTTGGTTGAAAGAGATTACCACATAGCTATAACTCCGCCAGGTTGTACTGAATACAACTTAAGTGTAATATAATATAATACAATATCATCCATAGTTATAAAGCCACCAGATCAATATATAAAACATTTGAAGGTCAGACAGGTCACTTCTAGTTGTCCTTCGTGCATGCTGGATGCTGCTGATTGGCTGTCCACAATGGCTTCCATAATCTTCTTCTTTGCAGAATGATTCATTTAGCTGGCAGTTGTTATCTTTGTGCGCAGACAATTGGCAATATATGCACCGTAATTGAATTGAATGCTTGCCTCTTATGCGTTTGATTGGATCAAATTGAATAACTCGAGGGGTTTCCGGACCTCGTGAGAAATAATGTAGTCGTGCCACTTGAGGACACTCAGGTACGGATTACACAATAACTGATAAAATGAGAGTATTATAAACCATAGGAATCGTCAAAGAAAAACATGAAATATACAATATTTAAAGGCTTTCGCGGTTCTTCGTATCAGTTGTACTCGTATAAGGTATTTCGGAGTGTTGTACTATTGTAGTTTGGCTTACGATGCCGACGTTTCGAAAACGTTGCTGTTTTCATCTTTGAGGCTTGTTAGTAATCAACTTCGCCATAAGTTGACGAGCGCCGAATACCGTTTGGCCTATAGTGGAGTTACAAACGTAACGTGAGCGCACGTTGGCAATTTTAGTTAAGTTACGGTTTCCTAAGAAAGCGGTGCCGTTATCTAGCGGGCGTAATGTAGCGGTGGTTGACGTCACTAAAACGTTGTCTTTACAAACCAGATGGCGTTGGTTTCCTAGAGAGCATTGGTTGTGAGCGTAACGTCAAATAGCGGTGCCGACATTTGCATGACAGCCACATCATAGCGGAACAAACAGTCGTGGAACGTTTTTTTCTCGTGTAGCTGTGACCCTTTTAAAATACAAAATTAGTGCAAACACTGCAAACGTAATTTGGACCAGCGAAGATTACGAAATTTTGATTGATTTTGTAAGAAATAATGAACCTTTATATTATTTGAAGAGCAAAGACTAAAGAAAAACCCAGTTAAAACAAAATATGTGGAATAATACCTAAATAATAACTAAAATTTGAAAGGCACCCTCTGTAGCACGATTTCTAAATATCTCACTCTCCTCCAAACGACAGTTTTCGTCTTCCAATGACTTCGTTTTCCAAATATAGTAATAATTCTGACCGTTTCCGTCTTTTTTTAAGTTTACATCTCTGGCTACCGTTCTTACGACTGGTTTCTTACGTCCGCCGCATCATATCATCTTACGGCCGCTACATAACGGTACCGCTTTCTTAGGAAACCGTAGCTTTAAGTGAATGTAGCGTTATTGAATTAAATAGTGAAAGTGATCTAATAAAACGTACTTTTTGGCAAATACTGGATATATTTATTATGAAAAAATCATTAGATTACAGTTATTATCTGGTTATTAGAGCGCTGATTTATGAAAGCCGTAAAGTACTTTTACTCTACTTTATATATAATATGAATGCCATACGAAAATTTATTTTAATTTTGTGAAAAATAAACAGTAAGTGAAATGAAGTTTTGAATGTAACTTTTTATTTCAGCATACAAATATAAACAATATCGGCAGCCATGGTCTAACGGTTAACATTCGCAACAAGTAAATTTGCTCTCCAGGTTCAATTCAATTCAGGATTTTAAGACCAATTTATAATACAGCTGAATTGGTTTTTTTTCTGTAGATTATATGCTGCTTATCATTAATTCTTATATCGTTACTAAGCAACACAAGAAAAGTGCTATATAAAACTAACAAAAAGATGCAGCAGATTAAACCGTGAGGTGCATGGCCGCGCGGTAACGCGCTGGACTTCCGTGCGGTAGGTCATCGGTTCGAACCCCGCACTGTGCTACTCCCCTCGAACGACACAGCCACTTCTTCCGCCTAGTGTTCGAGGGTATAATGATACCTATGACTTCGGTCATATCTATTCTTTAAAAAAAAAAATAACCTGTCGATCTTTTTGAAAGGTTAATATCTCTTTGCCATCGGAACTCTGAGTTTTATCTGTCAATAATGTATTTTTGCTGAAGTGCAGTAGTTTGCACATAATAAACCAATTCACGCACAGACGTTTCCCATCTACAAGATGGCTGACAATCATACTCGATCGCGAGGATCGCCTATCGATAAACAAAGGAAATCAATTTTTTTTCTGAAATGTTTTTTCATCGCAGACCTCTGTTATTGACGGAAGCCATGATGGAAGTCTTCGATCAATTATGGTGTTTTCACAACCTTTATCATATCACGTGATTCTCGTTATATAAAACGATTCATTTTTCTAAGGTGCGTTCTTGTGAGCCTGGAAAAATAACTCTCAGATTACACATATAAACCACAGGATGTGTGGTCATGAACTGGAATCCTCTCGGCTGTCTTCTCAACCATTCTTATGTGTTTCTTTATTATGCGGAATGGTCCATCAGACGTGCAGTTTCAAACATTTAAACCTTTTTAGTTTGACCAAAAAGGGCCCATCCCACTAAACAGTTTTTTTTATTTATTATTATGTATATTGAAATAACACAAATCGATTATATATGTGCAGAAATATTAAATTTATAAATAGGTTTTTCATTTTAAATTAGAAAAATAATAATTAATCTGAAAATGAATTATGTAAAATCCAAAGTAATGGTGAAAGAAAAGTGTGAACGGAAAAGTAAATGCGACATATGGATGGAAAATTAAATATTGCAGCAAGGTTAGGATTTTTTGCTATTTGGGTAAAATATGGTATTCTCAGATGATGGAAGAGCTATGAGGGTTATCGAACGGCTTGTAACCTTAGGATACAAAGTCAATGGAATACTAGAACATATATACTCTAACTTAATATAAAAATCTGTTAACATGATAGTCCACCATAGTGTTTTGGTGCCAACTTTGTACATGGGAGCGAAACGTGGACGTGGAAAAAGACAGAGGAACCGAATAAATGCTGTAGAGAAGCGTGCATTGAGAAGAATACATGGAGTGACAATGTGTGACGGGATACTGAATGAAAGATAAGGGATTAATGTGAACTTAAAGCTGATGTATTAAATACGATGAATAAGAGTATGTTGAGATTGTTTGGCCACGTAGAACGAATGAATGAAGAAATACCAACAAAACAGGTGTACAGTGCAAATATAACTGGAAGGCGTATGAGAGAAAAACCATGGATTGTATGGTTGGGTTAAGTGAATGATATTCTGGAAGAAGAAAAAAGTCAGAGAAATCGTTGAGGTTATAAGAGAAGGTGTATGGATGTGAAAGAGGCTAAGAATGAGTTTCGAATTTGGAAAGTATGGCGCTATGTCCTCTGCCTAGTCTGACAGGGAGATGACGTGATTATGTGTATGTGTATAATTAAACGTTTTAATAGTTTTATATCCTTTATTTATTCATTTAGTGACAGATGTTTCGCCGTACAATGGCATTGTCTATCAAAGCGTTTAATTTTGATTTAAAATGGAGTTCTATGGGCAGGATCGATGAAGTGTTTTTAAATGTTTAATTTCGTCTTAAAAATGTTCTCATTCAAAGAAGCTGGATATATATTTTCTCAGCAATCTCAAAACAGGTTAAATATGGCTTGGGTGGTTTTGGGACATACTCGTATACGCCCATTTGTGTTTGGTATATATACTGTTGTTAACCATCCTGTTAACCTCTTTTATTATTGAAATTATTAATTCCTTTGCATCCGGTGGAGAAAAGCACCGCCACAATGTCCGTGGGATGAGGTGCATTATACACGTATAACATGATAATGCACTTCCGTTAAAGAGCGACACTAAAATCTTAAAGGGGTCCAGTTGCATGTCTTTTTCCCATGGTTCGTATTTCCCCTCCTAAGTCATAGATACCCATTAAATATTTATCTGAATAGAAGCGTAGATAAGTTACTGTACTAGTTTAATGGTTTAGTGACGTCTTCGAATTATATTGAATAATTAAAAAAAAAATGTTGCAGTTGTGAGAGATTTTGCTTTGCAGAGGAACAGAGCTTGAAGATCGATCTCAACTTAATCAAATAGGTTGATCGTTATGACTCGATTCAATACAACCAAGTTTTAGACTGGGTCTTAGATATAAGTGACGTGTGCAGCTTCGGGAAGCACTTGAAGGCAACCTTTTTAGAGAGTTTATCAAAATTCATGAGTATATATAAACACTACATACATACATACAGTACTCGGCGGTAAGTAATACACATCGGACTTAAGAAAGAGACTGTCGGCCATAATCGGCTAACTTCGGCTTAATAGAGTGTCGTCTCTTTTGCACGATGCGTTAACAGTCTCGCGACGGAACACGTGTATGAATGACAGAGATGACGCTCTACAAAGCCGAAGTTAGCCGATTATGGCCGATAGTCTCTTTCTTAAGCTCGATGTGTATACATAAATAAATAAAATAAATAAATAAATAAATAAATAATAGGTTTATTGATAGCAACATAGTATGTACAGATTATATTTGAATAACACTTCTAAAACACATAAATTGCAGATAATACATTAAATACAGAAGCTATCAAAAGGTCTGGGCTCATCTAATAGCATCCCCTCGGCCAAGATACACCCCACCAATATAGGGCGAACCCAGCCACGGGGACACCAGATGTTTTTCAGCCCACACCCTTATAACTTACCGCCGGGTACTGTACATACATTACACTCAATCTAAAGCCGAAAGTGTTACCGATATATCGGAAGATCGACAAAGTTTACTTTTTAGTTCATCTTTTCTTGGTAAGTTTTTTTTAACAAATACATATAGGGGGAAGCCCCCTTTATAATGGCTCAAGTCGCCACCTTCTTATTCTTAACCTCTATTTTATTTTTAAATCATGTTTTTGATCTTTAAAATAATATGTTCGATTTCCGAGTTACAGCGCCCTTGAAGAGTGTCTGCTTTCTAAACGGTTCATAAAAATTGTCCTTGTTATTTTTAATACTTTTTTTTTATCAAAGATTTTGTGTTTAACTTTGTGAAACTCCATATTAGAATATTTAACAATAAATTACTTGGTTATTCCACTAATTTATTTAATTTCATTGCCTTGACACGTGTTTCTTCTCTTAATTTAAGGCTCTCTTTAAACGGATTGTATGTCATTGTTTTGACTTGTATTTATTATGTTTTTTTAAATATCTGTTAATGTATTATCTTACAATGCACGCTCTTTTATCGGCCATTATTCATAGGCTACAAAATCAATACTCAAATTAGAATTTTGAATGCACATGAATATAAATACAACTTGTCATAAAAATTATAAACCTTGCTAATCAAATGCCTTAACATACAAAAGCACTCAACGTACCTAGAGTTAAAACCTCTTTTGCCCAAAGGCAATATGCTTATTTGGCTCCCACGACATATAATGGCGTGCCGAATTCAATAAAGGTAAAGAGAGGAAAACCATATAGACAGTTGATCGGAGCGTGGTTGTTATTGCGACAACATTTTTGAGTACTTGGGATTTCAGGATGAATGACGTGTGGAAAAGATTTGTGTGGGCTTCTTCTTGTTGTTTTGTATTTGTGTTTCTGTATAGTTTTGTTTTTATTTTTATTCTTATGATTGTGTGCGGTATATTGTGGGATGAATATTTTTGGTCTTTCTGGAGTGATGATGTGCGAGGAGTTTAATTTCGCATGATGTTTCCAGTGGTAATTGAGTGTCACTGTTTGTCAGGTTGATGAGAACGTGCAACGGGGTTTTGTTTTTGTGTAATCAAAAATCGGAAAGAAGTATCGATTTATTTTTTCATGCTAAATATACTCAGTGAGATACAGGCAAAAGCCTAGTTTACTGGGGACACGACAAATGAAAGGCAACAAACCCAGATCCATAAAAACTGTATGTCCAAATTAAATTACCTGTTGTTTTTTCGCAAATTATGTATATTTCTCGTCATGTATAATAATAAATAAATTTAAGTGAATTTGAATATAGTGTATGTATGTGTGTATATATTGCCTGTTGAGCATCATAGTGGCGAAACTCCAAAAAAAATGATTTTCGAGTTAAGACTACCAAATGGCACTAAAATGACTCCTTTTTTACGTGCATAAGTGGCGAAAGTATATTTGAAGTTCTTGGCGCTTCAAGGAGTTGAAATATACTTGCGCCACTTATGCACGTAAAAAATGAGTCATTTTAGTGCCATTTGGTAGTTTTAACTCGAAAATAAATTTTTTCGAGTTTCGCCACTATGATTATCAACAGGCGATATGTATGCATATAAATTTAAAAAAATGAAACGTTAACAAATTTTGAAATTTTCAATGTAATTGGGCTAAGCCTGTATTGAAAATATTAATAAATAATATGAGATAATAGTAAAAAAATATGCACCCGTAATTAATCCACTCCTATACACATATTTACAGACATACACAGATGCAATCATATTTACAGATATCTCGAAAAAGTTTGAGAGAAAGAAAGTCATCGAAAATATGGATATCTGGAAAAAGTTTGAGAGAAAGAAAGTCATCGAAAATATGGATATCTGGAAAAAGTTTGAGAGAAAGAAAGTCAACAAAAATATGGATATCTCGAAAAAGTTTGAGAGAAAGAAAAATCACGCCATGGTATCGGATTTATTGTACAGACAATCAAAAACCCTGTCAAGAGAATTTGAAAAACTTTAATATTTAACACCAAATTATTTTATTACTCCACTAATTCAATTAATCCCCTTTACACGTGTTTCTACCTCCTATCCCGAGGCTCTCTTTACAAGTAACGATGCCACCATTCCGTCTTAAGAGAGCCTCTGGATAAGAGATTGAACACGTGTAGCAGGGAATAAGACAATTACTATAATTACTTCCTGCTCGGTATCCCACGGCGGAGCTTTTCAGAGAGTATCAGGTCCTGAACATAGCCAATTTACATCTCAAATCCATTCTCTGGCACTACCATCGAGAGGAAGGGAAGATGCAGACTCAGCAGACACACATGACACGCATGGCAACTAATGAAATGTTCACCATCCCTAGAGTTAAAACCTCTTTTGCCCAAAGGCAATATGCTTATTTGGCTCCCATTACATACAATGGCGTGCCGACTTCAATAAAAGTAAAGGTAGGAAAACCATTTAGACAGTCGATCGGAGCGTGGTTGTTATTGCGACAGGATTTTGAGTACTTGGGCTTTCAGGATGAATGACGAGTGGAAGGGATTTATGTGAGATTTGTGATTGTGGGCGGTATAGTGTGGGATGAATATTTTTGGTATTTCTGGAGTGATGATGTGTGAGGAGTTGAATTTTGCAAGATGTTTCCAGTTGTAGTTGAGTGTCACTGTCAGGTTGATGAGAGCGTGCAACGGGGTTTTGTTTTTGTGTAATCAAAAATCGGGAAGAAGTATCGATTTTTTTTTTCATGCTAAATATCCTCAGTGAGATACAGGCAAAAGCCTAGTTTACTGGGGATACGACAAATGAAAGGCAACAAACCCAGATCCATTAAAATTGTATGTCCAAATCAAATTATCTGTTGTTTTTCTCAAATTGTGTTTATTTCTTGTCATGTGTAATAATAATAATAACAAAGAAATCTCTTTTTAAAAATTCTTCAATTTCATTAGTGTAACAACAAAAAAAATAATTTTTAAATATTCTCATATGAAGATTTTCAAAGTAATAGCTGAAATGTTGAATATATTATTTTTTTTATTTGAAAATTGTGTATTTTCTCTCTCTATTAAAATGATTTTTTTTATTGTGTGTGGTCCAATAAACCGTAAAATTATCAAAATAAAATGAAAAATTAAACACAATACGAGTTCTTTATTCTTCCACCTCGTGTGGATGTCAAATAAATCTCAAAGGCCGGGAGCCCTTCATCCTTGCGCGCCTGAGGTCTCAATCTTTCACAGCTTTGTAATTCTCTCTTATCAAGGTTTCTCGGTATTTATAAAAGACGAGTATATTTCTTATCTTTTTTAAATTTGTAACAATTTAATTGTCTATTTTCGCTTATACTTTTACCTTAAAGAATCGGCTGCTTAAAAAGTTTAAGAGGTTTTTTACATGTATTCATTTTATTTAACTTCTTTGTTTTCTTACATTGTATAGTCAATTTCGACTATTGAAATAATATATATTACAATTTTAAATCTATACTGTGCATCAATACAAAGCACAAGATGTTACTAAGTATAAACATTAACATCTCCTTGAGTACCGCCCCAACCGTGGGGCCATAAAATACTGATGCAGATAGCGTATGGTCCCGCGGTTGGGGCGCTGTGATTATTTCTCGAATATTCCCAGATTATGGCAGGATTTGGGCTACCAATGACATGTATTGATGATACCACACAATTAAATCATTTATCGACTAGTTACATGTTTTAATATCTTACTACTCGAGAGGTTACCATAATTCATACGAAATTATAATCAAAATGAAATGTGTTATTAACGCCGAATGTTTCGCATATCATGGACCACAAGGCACATTAAAGTATTTTGCGGTCCATGATAGGGAAAATAATTAATTACTGCAGCATCTTAAGATCATAGAAAGGCTGCAAATGGGTGTACATAGGAAATTTCATATGAAGACAGCCTGGAGAAGTCGGTAGTGACTGGAAAAGTTAAGGGATAGCGAGCTAGAAGTCGAATCTCCAAGGTGAATAGAACGTATCAAAGATATATCTCCAAGTTGAAAAGAACGTATTTAATCTCTAAGGTGAATAGAACGTATCAAAGAGATATCTCCAAGGTGAATAGAACGTATCAAAGAATAGAACGTATCAAAGATATTTATTTTCTTTCAATATACTTCTACGGTCGACCATTCAAAAATACATATAAAAATTGTTGTGTGCATCAATATAAAACACAAAATATTTCTAAATATAAACATTAAAACGTTAACATGATTTATACAAAATTATGATCAAAAGAAGTACGCACATAACATTATATAGGCAAGCACACAGCAGGCCAAGGACTAGGGCTGTATCTCACGCATGTAAGGACTCATAAAAAACAACCTACGCACAAAAAAATACCTCAACAAGTAAAACTCACTCGCTCGCATAATACATATAGAAAAACACAATCATCCTCATCAAGAGTCAAATATATATAAATGTACATTTTGCGTGGCAGGTGAATTGTGATTTTTATTTACCCATTTTGCGATCTTATATTTTTTCTTCTTTGAAAAATGTGTTTGAAACTTTCAAACGTCTTGAGCGACTGCAACTAAATTAGTATAAACTCTTATTTTTTAAGAGAGAAAAATACAGAAAATAAACGGTGTTCGATGAAGCGATATACCGAAAAAAGTATGGATATATTTGGAGAAATTTTGACTTACAGAAGGGTAAGAAGCATGAATAACAAAAAAAAGCACGTGTGATGAGATGTATGAGTGTGGATGAAATAGAGGCTTTTTGTGTGGATTGGAATGTGTCGAGATATATCTTATCTGCGTAACCCAAAAGGGATATCGCCTTATGGTATGTATATAAAAAGAGGAATCGCCTTATGGTATGTACATAGGTCTGTAAATATAAAACCGGAATTTTTTTTATAGAAAATACACATTTATTGTATGAAAATGGTTAAAAATATTTTATTCAAAGTATTGCCCATCGCTAGTTACACATTTTCCCCATCTCTCTGGCAATTTGTGGATGCCACGCCAAAAAAACTGTTGCTCTTCTGAGGCAAACCAATCATCGAGCCATTTTCGTAAGAAGTGAAGCGCTGCTCAGCAAGTGCGTATCCCATCGATGCAAATAAGTAGTAATCGAATGGAGCCAAGTCTGGTGAGTAAGCCGCATGCGAAAGTATTTGCCAACTAAACGCCTCAATCGTTTCCTTGACCGGTTTTGCTGTGTGCGATGGTGCATTATCATGAAGAAAAATCACTTTGTGTTGCCTCTTTTGATATTCTGGTCGTTTTTCATACAATGCTTGGTTCAAATCCATAATTTTTTGTCGGTAGCGTTCAGTTTTAACGGTTTCGCCAAATTTTAGCAGCTTATAATACTCGTAGATATCACCCTTCTGATCCCACCAAACACAGAGCATTGTCTTCCGTCCATAGCGATTTGGCCTTGCAGTCCATGTCGCTGGTTTGCTTAGAGTTACCCATGATCTTTTACGCTTAGGATTCTCGAAATATATCCATTTTTCATCGCCAGTCACAATTCGATGGATAAATTATTTTCTTTTGTACCTGGCGAGCAGCATTTCGAAAGTGGTTTTTCAGTTTTCCTGCTGTCTTTCATTCAGTTCATGTGGAACCCATTTTCCCACCTTCTGGATCTTTCCCATGGTTTTCAAACGTATGGAGACGGCTTCTCGTGTCACATTTAATTTATCCGCGAGTTGTTGTTGCGTTTGAGCGTCATCCTCATCCAACAAAGCTTCAAACTTTCTCGGTGGTCTTCCACGTTCTTCGAAAATCAATGCTGTCCGTAAATCGTAGTTTTCAGGCACAAAAACAGACATGTTCAACGCTATGAAAACATATGTAGTTATATTAAACTTGTATCGTTGTGAGTTAAAAGTCTTTGACAAATGTAAACACAAGAAAAAAGCGCCAATGACGCGGTTTGACAGTCATTACATTGACAACTAGAGCCATCTATGAGCAAATTCCGGTTTCATATTTACAGACCTAGTATACAAAAAGGGGTGTCGCCTTATGGTATGTATTGGGTGTTAACAAAACAACAAAAATCAATTGTCGATCGTTGATTTTTGTTGTTTTCACTCAAAACATGTGGAACCCAAGTGCCGAACTTCTGGACTTTTCCTATTGATTTAAGATGGCGGTATACAGTCATGTGACTACAATTCATCTGCTCAGCCAATTCTACAGTGGTTTGAAGGGGATCTTCATGAATAATATGGTTTAAGCGGTCTTCATCGAAGTCCACTGGTTGTCCGGAACGCTCCATGTCTTTCATGTCGAAACTACCGTCTTTGAAACGCAAAAAACATCGACGAGCTGTCCTTTTATTCATAGCATCTTCACCGTACAATTCGCAAATATTGCGAACAGCTTTATTCCCTCGATTGAACGCGAACAGAAGGAGGTGTCTAAAATGCTCACTTTCGTCTACTTGACATTCCATTTTGAAGACTTGTAATCAAATAAAATAATATATGTAACGTAAAAGCAAACACAATACTAGGTTAGTCAAAAAGTTTTGAAAGCGACATCTATGGAGCAGTAGAAAAACCAAAATTTCTATATTTGTCTCAAATTACAATGGGGTGCCGAATTCAATAAAGGTAAAGGGAGGAAAACAATTTAGGCAGTCGATCGGAGCGTGGTTGTTATTGCGACAGGAGTTTGAGTACTTGAGATTGCAAGAGGAATTTATATTTATATTTTTATGTATATATAGTATATTGTAGAGCAGAAAATTTACTTTCGAATGACGTATAATCTTTACAATTTTGTTTTACTTTTGGTGCTCATTTTTAAATTTGAAAAAAAACGGACACAACTTATGTTAACACCCTAATACTCGTACATATATAAAAAAAACTTTTGAATATTGTGAACGGCCACAGAACAGGCCTAGCAAGACAGCTGATAGTTAGCATTTTAAGAAAAGGAAATGTAAACAATGAAAGTGAAATGCCATGATTGTATATTTTTACACCTGTTTTCTCTGTTATTCAATTTTTAATACGCAGTTATTATTTTGGGATTAAATACTTAACTGTAATAATTAGTTTTTGTTTGTGTTCATTGTCGCGTAATATTGGAGACAATGTGCAGTAAAAGAAATGATTTTAACAATAATTTCAATCGCACAAGTGTCTTGTTATAATACTCGTATATGACAGTTTCACAGTGGAACAATTAACGTGGAGCTGAACTAGATGTTTGGTAAAAGAATTTAACGAACTAAATTCCGGACTAATGCAAGCTGACAATCTTAAACAAGGCTGTACGGTCAGACATATTTGTTCTATCTAACAAGGTTATAATCGTAAAATTCGTTCAACAAAATCATTCCGTGTACGATTGGGGACGCTCTTAAAATCTCAGTCCGTGAATACGGCACCGAAAACAATCCTAATTCAATTGATAAACCAATCACCTCGTTTAATTGCCAATGTTATAGTCCCGTATAAAAAAATTAAGAATGCCAGAACTTCATTATTTACGTTTTTTTACAATACCATTACATTACCTGTCAAATACCTGTCGAGGAAGCGAAGTTCGTAAAAGGGAAAGGTATTCATTCGATTGCGAATTGTCAACAAACGACAACTGGTTGAGAAATGCATGGAATTTTAGATCCCAACTTTGTTTTGTTTCATAGACTACTAAAATACCTGTGGCTGTATTAAATGGGATGCCCTGAAGATAGTTTAGCTGAAGAGGGTCTTTCAAATTGAGAGGTTTTTTTTATTAAATTTTTTTTTAATTCTTGAATAAAACACACAATTTGCTTTGATTTCAAAAACACTTTTTATTGGTCATTGAACTATCTCACCAATAACGCGAATAATTTCGTCCATCAGCTCAGGAATTAATTGGGGGTCATTCTTATATACCTGGCTTTTTACGTTACCTCAGAGAAAATAGTCCAATGGTGTCAGATCACATGATCTTGGTGGCCAATTAACATCACCGTTTTCGGAGATTACAATACATAAAATAATTCAACAATTTGAACGCGTTGTTGTATTGTATACGACTCCGTTTTCATAAATGTCATACATTACACTTCTCAAATGTCACAAGACCCAGGCAGACTGGAATATTTTTTTACTAAAAGAAAATTATTCCAACAGGAATCAAACCCACGACCTCCGGGTTGGAAGTCAGGCAGGCGCCTTACCAGTAAGACTATGGAGGTCGTCTTATTCAATGTTAATATTCAAAATACCACATAAGCACCGGAGAAGTGCGCCCCGCAATAAACATTTAATACCAGAAGCAATAATATATTGGCTTTATGACCCACACTGAATTTAGATTGTTCCCAGTACAATATCATGTACAATGGACCACTGTGGGTGTACACCACTGTATTGTATCAGCGGTCGGAAACACTCGGCTGCCGATTTAAATAAGTATTAGGTGTTAACATAAGTTGTGTCCGTTTTTTTTTTCAAATTTTTTTCAAGCCAATTCTACGGTGGTTTGAAGGGGATCTTCATGAATAATATGGTTTAAGCGGTCCTCATCGAAGTCCACTGGTCGTCCGGAACGCTCCATGACTTTCAGGTCGAAATTACCGTCTTTGAAACGCAAAAAACCATCGACGAGCTGTCCTTTCATTCATAGCATCTCCACCGTACACTTCGCAAATATCGCGAGCAGCTTTGGCAGCTTTATTCCCTCGATTGAACGCGAACAGAAGGAGGTGTCGAAAATGCTCACTTTCGTCTACTTGACATTCCATTTTGAAGGCTTGTATAGATACTATATAATAAAATCAATTTAAAAAAAAATCAATTCTAGATAATTAAAGTTTCAACTGATTAAGCTTAAAAAATTTAACAATCGATTTATTTACGTAACAGGAAAAAACCGTACAAAGTGAATTAAAAAAAATAGAAAAGTTCCCCGAAGAAAGAAGTAACGTTACATTTATTGGACGTGGCACTGATTTGGCTTTTAATAAATCAAATGTGTCTCGCAAAGGACAACCGAAAAATACATGGTATATAGTTTCATCATCCAAACCGCACTCGCAGCTGGAATTCTCCACAATACGCATTCTGTTAAAGTGACTAGCCACCACGCAGTGGCACGTCCGCAAACAACATATGAGTCGTTTAGTATCAAAAACAGCAATCTGTCGATTTTGCTTGTATTGAGTTAAAACCCAGGAAATGTTCCTATTGTAAAACTACACTTTTTATAATGTTTACATGGTAACAACAACAACAATATAACGGTTATTGTTGTTTTTGTAACCATGTAAACATTAAAAATTGTGTAGTTTTACAATAGGAACATTTCCTCGGTTTTAACTCAATACAAGCAAAATCGACAGATTGCTGTTTTTGATATTAAACGACTCATATGACAGACACTTCCATCTTGTTATTTTTTTAGTGTATTAAACCATGGTATTTTTTTTCATTTTTATTTATTATTACACATGACAAGAAATATACACAATTTGAGAAAAAACAACAGGTAATTTGATTTGGACATATAATTTTAATGGATCTGGGTTTGTTGCCTTTCATTTGTCATATCCCCAGTAAACTAGGCTTTTGCCTGTATGTGAGATATCACTGAGGATATTTAGCATGAAAAAATAAATCGATACTTCTTTCCGATTTTTGATAACACAAAAAAACCCCGTTGCACGCTCTCATCAACCTGACAAACAGTGACACTCAACTACAACTGGAAACATCTTGCGGAACTCAACTCCTCACACATTATCACTCCAGAAAGACCAAAAATATTCATCCCACAATATACCGCACACAATCATAAGAATAAAAATCAAAACAAATTCAAAACAAAAAAAAAAAAAAAAAAGAAGAAAAACACACAGAAACACAAATACAAAAACATCCAAAATTAAAACAACAAGAAGAGACCCACACTCACGAGCTCACATAAATCCTTTCTACTCAAAGTAATAGATTGCTAGATTGATAATACTTAGTAAAAATTTAAAAAAAGTTTACGGATCTCTTTACTACAGACTGGAAAACTGTATATGTAGAAAGTTGTATTTATATTTTTTACTTTTTGTTAATTGTGAGCAATACACAGAAAGTTATTAAAAACGTGCCTTTGTGGACTAAAAAACATACTTTATTTTAATTATGTATCTGGAAAAACAAGAAATAAATAACTGTTGGACAATTTACGAGTATATAAAATCACAACAATATATAAATAAAACGAAATAAAGTGCTTCACCTCTAAGAGTGCTCATTTGTTTTATTTTAGACATCTACAATACAAAGATTACACTTATAAAGATATATGGGGTGACAATGTATGACAATGCGGAATAAGATTATTGGTGATGAACGTGAATTTAAGGTTATGTTGAGTACGATGAAGACGAACACTCTAAGATGGTTTGGGCACGTGCAACGAAGGAATGATGTAAAACTAAAAAAAAAAACAAATATGAATGGAACGCGTGCTAGAAGAAGACCAAGGAAAGTATTATTGGATCAAGTGAATCATATTTTGATAAAAGGAAATGTTAGAAGTAAGATAAACTAAAGGATGTTTATGGATATGGAAGAGGCAAAGTATGTGTGTTGATATATAAAAGTCTGGCGTTCTGTCTTCTCTGCCTACCCCTGTCGGTAAATGATATGTTTGTATGTATGTATGGACTTAAAAGCACCAGTTCAACAATTAATTGAAGTGAAAAAATACTGTAAACAAATACTAACAATCCTAACAAAAACAATTTTTACTGATACTTCAACCAACCCCGACCAAAGCCTTCAAATTAAAGGATCTTAGGGCAAAAGTACCCTTAGATTGTGTGATGAACACGCTAAGAGATATAATAATAAATCTATAGTACACATACGTGAGCATATGCCCACGAACCCCACAAAGACGGACAATCACCCGAACATTATTTTTCATATAAAGTGAGATATCAATCAAAAGAAAAGGAAGGGATGGTGGATAGGAAAGGAAAAATCGGGAATGAAACACGTTATTTTACTGACTAGAAATTAAGAGTTTTTTCAGTCGCTTCTTAAAGCATGCCAAGGACGGAGCGAGTCTTATATTGATGTGTAACTGATTCTAGAGTCTCGCTGCATGGACAGTAAAGGACGACGTAAAAAAATTAATAAGTGGAGATGTGTTCTATTTGAATACTCCAATAGTGACATGGCGTGAAGGTAATGATCATAACAAGTTTGTATTATATGCACTCAGTTAACTGATGTCGCTAAGAAAGTGCATTCCAACCAAGAACGGTGAATGTATTCATTATTTCTGACTTCATTACTGCAATGCAGTGTCTAGGAGTTTAATTAAGATACAGTAAGACAGGGCTAACGCTACAGCTTGTTGCTGTAGCGTTTTGCTGTTAAATTTGGCAAGAGAACTCCACTTTTAAAGGAACTTGACTGTTTCAATCCATGTCTTATGGTATTTAAAGATTACGATATGTTACGCGATGTTTGGAAGTAACTTTGAAGAAGCAATATTTATTTATTTAATGAACGACACAACAGTATCTTTATATACAAATGAACATGTGACAGGTTATACAGTACTTAAAATTATTGACAAATAATACTAAACTTTATCTTAAACTAACGTGAAGATACAAAAAGCAGTAGTAATAATAAATTAGTCATTGTTTTAAAATTATTTAATAATTATATGTATATTTAAGTTCAATATATGTTATGTATGTATACCACAAAATATTACCAAACTTCACCAAGCAGACTTACGTAATTGTCGAAGACTTATTTTATAGAGGTAAAGAACTCAGATTTGTTTTTAGTGGAATAACGCATACATAGAACAAATATTGGATTTTTTGAGAATTGTGTGGGAATTTTATGGATAGATATTGAGATATATTGTAGAAAACACATGGCCTCATTAGTAGAACGAGATGCAAGTTGCTTTGCAGAATTAAAACCTTCCTACATGTTTATGCAGGGTTACTCAACTCCAGAGGCAAAGTATTGTCCTTAATGTTTTGTTTATATTACGTTATTTATATTAATAAAGAAGAGCACAAAGTTAGTAGCTATTTCTTAATATTGTTGCGATATTCTGGCGAATAATATATATACTTATATTAAAAATATCTAAATTGTTGCAAAACTCGTTTCCAAGTCTTTGCATACGAATTATAGAGGAGTTGATTTTATAATTAGTATAGCAATTTTCGGTATAAAAGGGATTGAGCTGTCTTGTGGATCTAGTAGGAATACGAAATGAAATGCTTGCGAGTAAGTGAGGTGCATCAATCACTGAGTGAATGATTTTGTAAAGCAGTACTATATCGGCTGTTTTTCTTCTGTCACACAGCTTCAAGAATTTCCTTACAGATATTCTTCAATCTAAAGAAGCATATTAGTAAAAAAAATGAGAAAACAGTAGTTAAGGCACTACTTCACATCTACTCTTGGAACAGTAGAGAGGGTTTAACATAAGGTTAGAGTTATGGGGTCCAAGGCGATCAACAAGTAGATTCCTCGTTATTTCCAGGATTGTTTTATACGGGAGGAGATCTTTGAATCTCTTCTTAGGTCATAGCCATAGTGAGATTGTACTGTACTACGGTTGGATGGAAGAAATTGCCGAATATCAATTTATTTTAACAAACCATATTTTTGTTTTATAAGTCTCAAATGGAAACCATGGAGTATCAAATCCGCACTCCATGCTGCAATTCAGGAATCTTACTGACTAGGTCACTGAGATCATATTTTTGATCTCGTTTCTTATGCATCTTTGCAATGTTATTATGTAATCACAAGAACTAGTTATCCCTGTCGCCTCTTAGGCCCTTTGCGTCACACCTTGGAAATGCATTTATGAATAATTGCATACTGATTTGATAATAATGTATACATAAATTATCCTGCGAAATAAGAAAAGTCATTTATCGACACTCCTGCATGATAACCATCGGACGTCTTGGATGCCAGTCCGAGAGCAAACTATAATATAACATTACATTTTTTTTATTTAAAATGTCACCGACACTAACAAACGTCGCAGGTATCAAGCTGTGTGATGAGATTGAGCAACGTCGTGACATTATGAAGCTCAATTTTATCCCACTGCCTGCCAACCGCGAAATTCGTCAGTGTCGCAGTTGGCAGGCTGTGATGAGATTGAGCAACATCATGATATTACGATGTCGAATTTCATCACACAGCCTGCTAACCGCGATAATCGCCAATGTCGCAGTTGGCAGGCTGCATGATGTGATTGAATACATTATGACACTAAGAAGCTCAATTTCATCCAACAGCCTACCAACTGCGACATTCGTCAGTGTCGCAGTTGACAGGCTGTGATGAGATTGAGCAACATCATGACATTACGATATTGAATTTCATCACACAACCTGCTAACCGCGATAATCGTCAATGTCGCAGTTGGCAGGCTGCATGATGAGATTGAAAACATTATGACACTAAGAAGCTCAATTTCATCCAAAAACCTACCAACCGCGATATTCCTCAGTGTCGCAGTTGGCAGGCGCTGTTATGAGATTGAGCATCACACGGGCACGGGTTTATCGTCTAGTTTAATAATAATCAACAATCGACGGCAAAAAGTATTACATCTATTTTGTCATGTTTATATGTCCTCAGTAAGATACAGGCAAAATACTAGTTTTCTGGGGACTCGACAAATAACAGGCAACAATCTCAGATACATATAATTTGCGAGTATCTACTTTTTATAACTTGTTTTTGTTTGTCTTGTTTTTCATGTACATATATACATATTATATATGTTATACTTGTCGTGTAAATAAATAGATAAATATAATTTGAGGTCTCTTATTGAGAGTTCAAACAGCGCTATGTAAACAGTCACCTCTATAAATGGCTCGGAAGTTTGGGTTCCTCACCAAGTGAAATAAAAAAAAGCTGCAAGAAATACATAAAAAGTTCCTGAGATATTTATGATATAGAACAGAGTGGTTATCCAAAATATGCACGCCATATCAAACGGTATGCAATTATACGAGTATAATAAAAGCCTCGAAACAAGAAGGCAAGAGTCCTTCGCGTTATTCATATTAAAAGTACTGCAGTGTAAACTCAACTCTCCCCCCAATATTAGAGGAGGTACTTAATTTTTATGTTCCTGGTAATAACAATCGTGCAAGAAATCATCGTATATTCTTTGTACTAACCTAAAGAATCGATGTGATGACTAAAAACTCAGTTACGCCCGGTTTATGCCATGGTTACACGAGCTTAGTACTTGTCATTAATGCTTCTCACTCGCACTTGTATCCACGTGTAAACAAGCATATTAGTACTAAGCATTAGTAAATCTGGCAAGTGCAAGTGAATAGGAGGCCGACTTATTTACTAAGCGACAAGCAGCTACCCCCACCACAATTCAACTAAGCACTTGTCGCTTGCAGAGTCGTCTAAACAGCCGCGGCAAGTGTTTAGTGACAAATTGAAACGGCAAGTGAGCGCACGTGTTCGTTCTTTTTTTGGTATTTGAACACATTTCTCAAAACAAGGCGGCGGCGGCGGTTGTCCATTCCGGACGGATGTGTCGTGCTACTAATACCTCTTCCTAACACCAACGTGTAAACGATTTCTTCTCACTTGTCACTAAGCAGCTTAGTACAAACGATAAGTACTAAACTCGTGTAAACATGACATTAGAGACACTGAATCCATTGAGTGACACAGTGGATGTATTCTCGGTACCGCCTAGCACTATTAGAAGAATCCTCTATAGCAGGGGTTCCCAACCTTTTTGTACTCTAGAGCACATTCTAAAATATGGGTAGGGTGGCGGGCACCACCTATTTTTAATCGACAAACTCCTTCCATAACTTCTCATTTTCCCATAATTTATTTTCTTATATTCATAATTTATTAATAAATAATAAACAAAAATGTTTCAAAATAATAAAATTATTATTCAAATTGCATACACACAGAGAAATGTATTTACATTTTATAAAAAAATATAATATCAATATGTCAATGTGATCTTTGACATTGCATATCATTGGCCAGTGCCTCATACTCATAATTAGGAGAGTATGACGATAGCAGATAATCCTGTTAGCAAACAATCATAAAGATGCTCATCGGTGAGTCGAGATCTATATCTTGATTTTATTAAGTTCATGTTTGAAAACAATGATTCGCATAAATATGTTGAACCGAAAAATGATTCAATTTTATATGCCGCTTTTTTAAAAAATGGGAACTTTTCTCTGTCCACTGTATTCCAAAAGTCCTCTGATATTAAGGATTTTAGCAAAATATCATTCTTAAGGTCCAAAATTTCTAACTCTAGTTCTTCTGTCTTACCTTGAACAAAATTTGCAATACATGCGGCCATTTCCATTACCTTTATTTGGCAAGTAAAATGATTGATACAGAAGGAAACAATTGGCTCGATATATGTAAACTGCAAAAATCTCTCTTCAAACTGTTTTTTTAACACTTGAAGATGCTTAATAAATAATGACCCGTTTAATTCATTGTTACCTAGCATTTTCTTCATATGTGGGAAATGCACGAGAGAATTGATCTGCATACGTGATATCAACAAATCCAATTTAGCTTTAAATGACTTTACAGAGCTTATCATTTCAGCTATGTTTTTGTCTTTCCCCTGCAACTCCAAATTTAAAGAATTCAATTTTTCCATGATGTCTGTGAGAAATCCCAAATCAATCAGCCAGCGAGAGTCAGCTAGTTCATCATAATTTTCCTTTTTATCGTTTATAAATGTTTTTATTTCTTCAATTAAACTCACAAATCTTGTAAGAACCTTTCCTTTACTGAGCCAACGTACTTCAGTATGCAGAATAAGATCATGTTCTTTATCTTCAGTAACAGGGCCTTGAAAAGTTGGTGTTGCAAAGGAGCTGCTCGAATAGAATTGATTATTTTTGTAACTATTTTCATAACGTGTTCAAATGGCAATATTTTACAACACAGAGCTTCCTGGTGGATAATACAGTGGTAGGACATAAAGTTTGAAAATGATTCATCCTTCTTGCAGAGGGCAATAAATCCTTTGTTTTTACCTACCATTGCTGGTGCCCCATCGGTGGTTATCGCAGACAGCTTGTGCAAAGGCATATTTATTGACTTGGCGTATGTTCTGAATGTATTATAAATATCCTCACCCCTTGTCTGTCCTTTCATAGGTAATATTTGCAACATATCCTCTTTTACTGTGAAGTTACCAAATACCATTCTCACCATAACTGCTAACTGTGCGGTGTCTGATATATCTGTTGACTCGTCAAATTGTAGCGAGAACCAGTCGCATCTTTCCAAGTCAGTCTTTAACTGAGTTTGTATGTCTGTTGAAATTGCATGTATTCTTCTTGTGACGGTGTTATTTGACAACTGTAAGTCTTGTATTGCTGAGACAATCTCACGTTTGTTAGAAAATCCATCAAACAAATAATCGGCACCAGTCAAAAATAGTTCTTTAAACAACTCACCATCAATGAAAGGTTTCTTCTTTTTTGCGAGCATGTGAGAAATTTTGAAAGAAGCAATGGTGGCCTTTTTAGAATTTTCCACATGTCTAGTGGAAACAGTCTGTTGTGCAGTTAGACTTGATTTTAGTTGACATATTTTTTTCTTTCTTACTTCAGATTTAAGTGGATAATTCACATCAAAAGTGACATGAATTGTCTGAAAATGTCGTTCAACATTATGTTTTTTTCGACACTGCAATACTACTACCACACAACAAACAAACGCATTTATTTTTCAAATTAACGAAACAATATAATTCCTCCCAGTCAGTGTTAAAATTGTAGGTTCGTTGTCTTTTACTCGGTCCAGTAATTTTAGGACTAAAAAAATAAAAAATAAATAGTAATTGAAGTACAATATAATATCAATGTTATCTACATTATATGCATAGTCTGTTCTACATTATATGCATAAATGTATTATAACAAGGACTATAACTATCCCCACAATCATAATAGATTATCGCTTATTAATATAATAGATTACGCACCTCGCTTTTAGCCCTTTAAAAATTTTCAGAAGGAATATTAAAACTCCTAATTCGTGTTTCGTCAGACGAAGATGTCTCCTAGCTAACTGTCGCGACCCGAACGGGGCAGCAATCGCAATCACAATGACAACAACGCGGTTCCAGGCGGGGAATGCTATTTGCACATCACTCCTTGTACACGCCGAAAACCCGAAGTGAGCCGATGATCGCCGAAGCAATCGGGACGGTACGAGCCCGTGACTACTGTCAGTTTGGCTGTCGGGGCCATGCTTATTGCTTTCACTGACAGACAGAGCTGTCAGAGTCATGTGCCATGTATTTTGGCGCCTTCGGCGTTCATCGGCTCAGTTCGTGGCGTTCGTTCACTTCGGGTTTTCTGCGTGTACAAGGAGTGATGTGCAAATAGCACTCCCCGTTCCAGGCTAGCGTGAAGAGTGCAGTCTGGCTCGCCGCTAGACAAGTTGCGACAAGTATTGTCAGCAAAGGAACCACTCATACATACAATATCGCAAACATACGAACGTATTTAATAAACCTAGGCACTCAAAAAAATTAAAACTAACAAATAAATAAAAATAATTCACATTTTTAATTAATGTTTATGAAAAAATTCTGTCTCTGTCGAATAGTGGCGGGCACATACGAATCGTTCCGCGGGCGCCATGGTGCCCGCGGGCACGGGGCTGGGAACCTCGGCTCTATAGTATTCTTTCATATAAATAACAAAAATCAGACCCTCATTATATAACAGGGGAAATCCGTATAGTGTACAGTATAAAAAATTAATTTTATTATTATTGTGCACATAGGATGTGGGCAGAAATAACATCTGATGTCCTCGTGACCGGGCTCGCCCTATATTGGTGAGGTATATCTCGACCGGGAGGGTGTTATAAGATGAGCTCAAACCTTTTGATAGCTTCTCTCTTAAATGTATTTTCTGCTTTTTATCTTGAGATATACACATATGTTCGATTTCGGATTGTATTTATTTATACGAGTATATGAACATACTATGTTGCTGTCAAAATTTATTTATTTATTTAAATAAAAACACACATTTTGCTTCTTGGAAACTGTGAAAAAGTTCATGTTTGCACTCACGTTATCGCATTATATAAGTGACAAGGAAATGAGACATCGGCCACAGCAATTCTTTCATGAATGAAAAAGCCATAAAAAGAAACAATTACAGGGAAGCCGTAAAAATGTTACTATTTTTACAACTCGCCATTTCTCCATGAATGGAGAGATCATTTCGCATAATTTTATGGACACATTTTACGATTTTTTTTTGCCCACCGGGGAATAACTTCAATCAATCGGAAATATTCCGCATTCATAAATTAATCGTTGCCAATTTCGTCTTTTGTAGCGAGGGTCAAAGGAACCATTAATGAAATTGGCGTTAAATTGTTTTGACTCCCTCTGTTTTGCGAAAAATGTGCGTGGGAAACCGGTGCGAGAAGGTAGAGGGAATAAATTGATTTCCTTTCATATTGATTAGTCAAGGGGAAAACATTGTATACGGACAATATTTTTGTTTATTTAGCTTTAACACATATACTCGTACATACCATTGCGGCGTTTCTCTGTCGGAGTTGGCAGAGAGAAGAGAGCGCCAAACTTTTCAATCGTGCTGCTCATCTTTTGCCTCTTCTACATCCATGTCCTTCTCATACATCTCAGACGAATGTGATAAATGGCCTAATGTTAAACCAGTCCGAAAGTGAATCCGCCTGTAATCAGATATGGAGTACCAGCTTCCTTAACGTGAATACTAACCGTTTGACTACAGTGGCGCATAAGTCTTATAATAGCCAATTATTTGGCGCAGTGACTGTATATACTCGTATTTACAGTGGCGCATACCATAAGTCTTATAATAGACAGTTCTACCAAGTGAATAGGTACTCACCTTTACAAACTCGTATTACACCTTTGAATTCGATTCCTAATGGTATATAAAAAATGTGTTTGATTTTGACCTGAAAATACGGAATGACTTTTCGGACAACCCAATATGGAAAAATTTGTTGAAATATTGTATATATTCGTATTTTCTAGTGGATTATTTATCTAGTGTTTCAATTTTTTATAATCCTCTAGTTTCAAGTCATACGCAACTCATCTTCAGGAATAATCCGAACTGATTAAATTCGAAACGATAACAATATCACAAATAAACTTTAGGGGCCGACTATGACAACATTAAGATAAGAGAGGGGGAAAAATCGCTCTTTCTAGGTAGAATTGAAGAACACTAGAGGGATTAACACTTGCCAGATGGATAGTGAGTGACCAGGACTTACATAATAAAATAATTTTATAGCTAATTACAAAAAATAACCTAGCAGATTTTGCATAATTTTAATTTAAAACATACATTTTTCACTGGATGGTGGGCGTCCAGCATAGTGGCTGGCGGAACTGTTTAGCACAGTAAGGCAAGTGTTAAGGAGGGGGGAAATGCTCTTTTTTTTTGTGAAATTTAAGAGCACTAAATGGATTCAATTTTAT
Source organism: Odontocerum albicorne (assembly GCA_949825065.1). NCBI lineage: Eukaryota > Metazoa > Arthropoda > Insecta > Trichoptera > Odontoceridae > Odontocerum > Odontocerum albicorne. The sequence goes on from OX463848.1 coordinate 41,753,003, forward strand.
TGTTTGCGTTATTTTCAAGTGGATAAAACAGTGTTTCAATTTTGAATTATATTTGTATAAGCATAAATTCTACAATGTTAACACTAAAACTCTTTAAATATTAATGAATGAATATTCCTCGGTTGTTGTTTTAAATGAATTATATACGAGTAATAATACAGTATCAAGCTGATTAGCCAGTGTTAACCGCCATTCGCTATTTATTGGTTCCCCATATCGGCTTATCTACAAACCGCAAACTTCCCCATCCCAACCTCCGTTCCGGTCGTGCCCTCCCTCCTACACACAAACCCCACTCTGTACCTCTCAAACCTCTGATATATCCAAAAATCAAAACCTTCTTCACTATGTTCAGAAATTGTAGAATACCTGTTTGATATACGTATATTCTTACTGAAAAAAAAAACGATTGCTACATCTGGGGGAAAAATTATAGACTGCAGAAAGTTGAGGTTGAATTCTGCTATTTGGATAGTATATGTTATTCTCAGACGATGGAATAGTTATGAGGGGTATCGAACGGCGTCAACCGGGTCAACTATAGCGTTAAGATACAAAGTCAACCGGGCACTAAAACATGTATATACTCGAACCGGACAGTATCATAATCGACTCCGATGATAGTCCACAATTATATTTTGGTGCCGACTTTGATGTATAGGAGTGAAACGTAGACATGGAAAAAGACTTGAGAGGAACGCAATAAATGCTGTACAGATGCGTGCATTGAGAAAAATACATGGATTGACTATGTATGGCAGGATACGGAATGAAGTGATAAGAGATAGATGTGAACAAGTTGATGTGTTAGTAAGATGAAGTAGAGTACGTTTGAGATGGTTTGAGCAAGTAGAACGAATTAATTGAGAAACGCTAACGAAATATAAATTTAAAGTGCAGATGTGAGGGAAGGCCTATGAGAGTATAGTTGGATCAAGTGAATGATATTATGAAAAAAGAAAACGCAGAAAGTCGGAAGATGTTATGGATGTGTGTCGAGTTATGAGAGTATGGTACTCTGTCATATCTGCCTACCCCGACAGGGAAATGGCTTGATCGTATGTATGTTTATTAAAATTGGTATATCTAAATAAATATTAAAAATATTGTAATGAAACTTTTAATATTTGTTTAACATGTACACCGCGTCAAAAATCAAATTCCACGAATCCTGTGCGCGGCACAATTTCGGCGTTTTTTTTATTTCTAAGTTTAAACGCGTATTTTGTTTAGAACCACTGATATTTGATTACATCACCACGTAAACATGACATTCGAGTAATTTTCTGATAATAAATAATAGTCATTACTCTTAAGGAGACTCATTAAATAAAGGAGATAAACTAAACATTACGTAAAATACACAAAGTAATGCTACAGATCACATCACAGGCGTTTGTGCTTCCCACGAGGAACACGTTAAAATACTTAAATAATTTGGTTTGGTAACTCGATCGATATTATACTTTGTTGAGAGCAGCTACATCACACTTTTTAATCATGCACTGTGTTTCACTGCGCTTAGACCATGCCTTGCAATATCTGCAGGGTTTTCTTTTATGTCAGTTGATGGAATACTTATCAGCACATATTTAGACACGTTCTATGATTAACTCTTAGGGTCCAAATAGAATAAGGATCCTGGAAGTTCCTTATTCTATTTGGACCCGGAAATTAAAGTTGTTCTCCATTCATATATCTTCAAATATTTGACACTTCACTGCACATTGTTCGCGTGACGTCAGAATTCATGCATTTTTTTTCATTATCTAGGCCCTCAAGTTATTACCCTAGACTCTAGGGTATTGTCCAGGTAGATATCACAAGTCAGGAGACTGTCGTTTAAATATTGATTTTTCTCAAAAATATTTACTAGTTGCCAGTAATATGTTTTTTTTTTTTGGAAAAGGTATCAATCGCGTAAAAACACGGGACCGGTACTCAAGGCAAATCTAGTTTATCACGTTAAAACACGGGATCAGGATTCAACGTAACTCTAGTTTATCACGTTAAATCACGGGATCGGGATTCAACGCAAATCTAGTTTATCGCGTAAAAACACGGGACCGGGACTCAACGCAACTCTAGTTTATCACGTTAAAACTTGGGATCGGGTTTCAACGCAAATCTAGTTTATCACATTAAAACTCGGGATCGGGATTCAACACAAATCTAGTTCATCACGTTAAAACACGGGATCGGGATTCAACGCAAATCTAGTTTATCGCGTAAAAACACGGTACCGGCACTCAACACAAATCTAGTTTATCACGTTAAAACTTGGGATCGGGATTCAACACAAATCTAGTTTATCACGTTAATACACGGGATCGGGATTCAACGCAAATCTAGTTTATCGCGTAAAAACACGGTACTGGACTCAGCACAAATCTAGTTTATCACGTTAAAACACGGGATCGGGATTCAATGCAAATCTAGTTTATCACGTTAAAACATGGAATCGGGATTCAATGCAAATCTAATTTATCACGTTAAAACACGGGACCGGGATTCAACACAAATCTAGTTTATCACGTTAAAACACGGGACCGGGATTCAACGCAAATCTAGTTTATCATGTTAAAACACGGGATCGGAATTCAATGCAAATCTAGTTTATCACGTTAAAACACGGGATCGGGACTCGACGCCAATCTAGTTTATCACGTTAATACACGGGATCGGGATTCAACGCAAATCTAGTTTATCACGTTAAAACACAGGATCGGGATTCAACGCAAATCTTGTTTATCACGTTAAAACACGGGATCGGGTTTCAACGCAAATCTAGTTTATCACGTTAAAACACGGAATTGGGATTCAACGCAAATCTAGTTTATCACGTTAAAACACGGGATCGGGATTCAACGCAAATCTAGTTTATCGCGTAAAAACACGGTACCGGCACTCAACACAAATCTAGTTTATCACGTTAAAACACGGCATCAGGACGCAACATAAATCTAGTTTATCACGTTAAAACACGGGATCGAGACTCAACGCAAATCTAGTTTATCATGTTGAAACACGGGATCGGGTTTCAACCCAAATCTTGTTTATCACGTTAAAACACGGGATTGGGATTCAACGCAAATCTAGTTTATCACGTTAAAACACGGGATCGGGTTTCAACGCAAATCTAGTTCATCATGTTAAAACACGGGATCGGGTCTCAACGCAAATCTAGTTTATCACGTTAAAACACAGGATCGAGATACGAAGTGTTAAATTTGAATACGATTCAATCACATTTAAATATTCATATTTTAGAAAAAAAAAATTATTGGCTGAGAATAAAAAATCGTCGAGTAGCATTGCCATTATAACAAATCATCCTTCACTATCCCGCCACCCCATAATATCTCTCCAAAATATTCAGCACCTCTCCAAACACTGACTTCATTTCGCTGGTCTTCCTTTTTTTACTAATTTCTCTACAATACACTTCATCAGGTTCTGGAACCAACTTCCAGCTAAAATGGTCTCACACCCTTATTATTAGTAGATCTCGCCTGAATGACGCGGCATATTTTCCCTAAGTTTCATATTTTCTCGATCATCTTTGTTTTCCCGCTCTTTGATGATTTTTTTTCTTTTTTTGTAAAATTTTCATTATTTTATATTAAAACAAAAGTAATTTTTAAGCTAACACTTTTCAGGTATCTTGAAACAATTTTCTGGTTGTTTTTTATTAAGATTATGAAGCAATATACCTGTTTGGATTAGCTTTGTACAATAAGGACGACCTCCTGTACCTTGTTGATAAATCGATCGTCTTCCAACGCGGGGGTCGAGGGTTAGATTTTCGTTGGTATTCAATATTTTTCAAAGGATTTCCAGTCTGGTTTTAACTTAAGGCATATTTAAGGCTTACAAATCCTCTAATTTATTCTGAAATGGCTAATCATTGTCACCGTGAAAACCATACTTTTCCTATCGATGATGCCAAATTCTTACATATCAGTAGTAACGGGAATAAATTGGACAGATTAGAGGCCCTATAAATTTCTAAGTCAGTACATCGATCCGAACATCTGGTGAACAGTTATATCCCAAGAATCTCTCCGCTCTTGTCCGAAATCGTCCCATGCCTCCCTCACCCCTCAGCCCCCAACCGTTGAAGCGTGTATATCGGTACCAGTTCGAACAGAATTAAGTCTTGTTTATGCTCCCCTGAAGATGAGGTGAAAGCCTTCAAACCGGTAGGGTTATACCGTTACAAAAAAGTGGAATAAACAGTGTTTGATAAAAATAAATTACTTATTCTGTTTTGCTGTATAAATGAAAAGTATTTTATAATTAGTAAGGAAACAAAATTAATATAACAAAACGATCTACGGTGACTGTTTTTCTTTGAAACCGCTTTAACATGTTTCTAGTAGGTTGGTAAACATTTCCGCATGTCAATAAACCCTCCAAGTTGTACTTTTTTGTTGGCAGTTGTCAAATCATACTGACGACGTCAGCTCAGACTAGTTGTTTTGTAACATATGTGAATTTCGCGAGTGTATATCAATTGCCTCAGAACTGACGTTCAACCTAGTGAGATGATAAATTCCGTTTATTGTATGCAGTATAACCTGGCGAACTTATAAACATCTCTTCCAACCAGCCAGATAAATGTTCAAGAGTCCTTAAGTGAAAACCAGACTGGAATCCTTTTTTAAAGAAATCTGGGTTCCAACAGGGATTGAACCCGCAACCCACAGGATGGAAAACAAGCGTTTTACCAACTAGACCACGGAGGTCGTCATCTTGTTTAGGGTAAAATCAAGTATACGTTTGAATAAATACATCGAAAAGTGGAATGATATACACAAAAAATGTCATAGATGACTATTGGGTAATGCCAGGGGTCACCAAACTTTTTGAGAAACGGGCCGGATTGATGTTTTTAAAAACATGAGAGCCGGACGATAAATATTGTTATTAAAATCCTATTAGAACATAAAATATTATTTTTGAAATCCTATTAGAACATTAGTTTGCATTGCATGTGTAAACAAATATAGTTTATATTGGAAGTCTTATACCAAATCACAATAGAAGAATCGTGGTCGTGTATTCACAACCTAAGCATACAATTTTATAAAACTAATATTTCTTATATATAATATTTATGAATAAAAGTCGGGGGCCGGATGAAAAAGTTTGGAGGGCCGCATCCGGCCCGCGGGCCATTGTTTAGTGACCGCTGGGGTAATCCATAAGGTAGTTATTTCATTTCTCGATAGACTTCGTTAGAATAAAAAAAATATTGCTATCTTCATTTCAAACATTCTGAATGCATTTTTTAGACCATTGTATTCAAGAATAGCTCGAGCATTTTTTTTTACGCCATTTTGAAGATGAAACAGATTAAGTTGTCTTTTTTCTGTGCTTGATGATTTTTTACTACCTTAAAAATAAAAATGCAACATAAACCAAAAAAGATATGTCGGACTTGTGATGTCGATGCAGTAAGTGATCGTGTGTGTCAAGTGTAGTTTAAAAAATCCTTTATAGTGATACAACACTTGAAGATGGTGTCCTTTCTGTAAGACCGATTATCATTGATGATGGCCAAATTATGGCTTTGAACGAGAATAATCAGCGTTATATGACACCAGAAAAGACGGGCTCGCCCTCCTATTGGTGGGGATGTATCTCGATTGGGAGTGTGGCAATCGTATGCGCGGTCACTGAACCCACGAGACGACCTTTGCACATCTTCACAATCCGAGACAAGCAATGGACAAAGTCCGTGCGTCGGTCATTCAACTCGCTATCAACCGAGAGCGCATTCCATGATGAAACGAGAAAGCAACACATCTTTCGCGCCGTCTCCCAAAACAGAATGAATACCTACACGCGACAAGAAGCGTATTGAAGAAACGTATTGTAAACGCAGAGACGAGACAGCGATATATCGCGCGCGCATTCCCGCACAGATTCAATAATATTATAAATACCGACGTCTGTCAATAAAATTCCTCTTTACTCATTCCGATTTCGACGAGTTTTTATTTATCAACAATCATCCTCATCATCTCTCCTTTAAGGAACAACCGTTCCTAAAGGAGTATATTATGAAATGAGTCCAGACCTTTTGATGGCTTCTCACTCAAATGTATTTTTACCATTGCCGTAATATAAATTTATGATTTCAGGAAGTATATATTATGTAACATGCATACTATTTTGCTTTCAATATACGTATTATTATTAACAATTAAGATTGCTGGTATACTGAAAATATAAAAACCACCGTCCACAACCATTAAGCGTAATTTTCTGTTCAAATTGAACTAAAAAATCGAAATAACTTATGTAGGAAACTATTATATTTTAGCTCCTTAATACCTGAAGCAATTATATTTTGGATCCTGTAAATGGATACAACCCCTAAATCTCACAGTAGGATGTTTCTCGCTGAACCCCTCCCAACACAAGCTACGTTGCACTGTATCTTGTGCTGGGCGGTACTCATTACCTACTTACCCGTGTTCCCGTATCGTTCCGCATTCGGGTAAATGACGTATGTGTGTTTATGTTGTAAATAAATTACGATGTATGTTTAGTCTAGAACACTGGTTCCCCAGACCTGGAGAGTTGGCCTGGGCTTGTTCGTCTGGGAATATATGGGAAGGTTTCGGGATCTAAGGGGGTGCTTGTGAAAATTTCAAAGGGAAGGAAAATTTTCAACATCAAAGAAATAAATTAGAAGATTATGCAAGGGTGTTTCTGCTTTTGGATATCAAAGATAACCGTTACTTATCTGAGATTCGAGTCAATTTGAGCTTTCTCTATTTAGGAGATTTCTTTGTTGGTCAGCACAGTGGAATGCTACTGTGATGGTTTACTATTAGTTTTAGCATATTACATACATATAATTACGCCGCTTTTCTGGAGTATGTAGATAGGATAGAGCGCCAGACTTTCTCGACACACGTGTTTGGCTTCTTCCACTTCTAACACCTTCTCAAATAACTCCCTCGATTTATTTATCTAGTTTACTGGGGATACGACAAATGAAAGGCAACAAACCCAGATCCATTAAAATTATATGTCCAAATCAAATTACCTGTTGTTTTTTCTCAAATTGTGTATATTTCTTGTCATGTGTAATAATAATAATAATAATAATAATTTTACTTTATCTTCTTTCAAAATATTCAATTGATTCAAGCATACTTTCTATGGTCTTCCTATACCATTTGCACTATTTATTTGTTATGTTAGTCTTCCTTCATTCGTTCCATGTACCCAAACCATCTCAGAGTGCTCTTCTTTATCTTACTGCACACATAACCCTTAAACTCACATTCATCCCTAATCATTTTATTGTAAACTCTGGAACACATTATCACCCTATTGTATTGTAAATGCACGCATTTCTACAACATTTATTCAGCCCTCATTTTTTCACGTCTACGTTTCTTTCCCATACATCAAAGGTGGTAAAAATACGGTTGTTGACTGTCATCTTAACTCCATTGAATTTGTTTCATATCACAATACGTCATTCAATAACTGTTGTATCAGACGTATTCGTCACCTAAAACACATGATGTATTTGTTTTCCTGTTTGTTCATATTTTGATATTATTTTTTATGTATAATTTTATGTTTGTTGAGGTCCGTGCTGTGTCACGAGCGTAACTAAAATGTTCCTTATGCGCGGGCCATCGCACGAGACAGTATCAAAAGTCGGCCGGCCCATGCATGCGAAAACTTGCGAGAAATGTGATATCTCGCAAGTCATGACAGCATGCATGGGCGAAAACAGGCGCTTGCGATGAGCGATTGGCCGCACATAAGGAGCCTAAAACTCAAAAAAATACATTCTCATTTCACTCCAGTCTACTGCCTTTTATTTGCGACCATCTACGACTTTTTCACCGTGAGCCGAAATCTTCAAGTATTGAGTAGCAGCCATCCACCTATTTCTACAGTCCTTTGTACCGGTGCCGTACATCTGTTGTAAATCTTCCATCATCTGAGAAATACTGCCTACGCAGCAGAATTCCTCAACTTGCTCTAATCTTTCATTACTCACACATATATCGCAATTATTTTTCTTTACTCACTTTTCTATTTCTTTAGATTTTACAACATTCATTCTCAGATCGTTCTCTTTATCTTCTTCTTCCCAGTGTCATGTCAGGTCCCCCTAACGTTGAATATCACCTGAGAGTAGACATCTTTGTCCCCGGCTGCCCGAAAAAGATCTCCAACACCCCTTATGCCAGTCCAATCACGTATATTGCGGAGCCAGATTTGCCTCCTGCCAACACCTCTTCGGCCTTATATTTTGCCTTGGATGATCAGGTGCAGTAATTTGTACTTTGCTCCTCTAAGTACATGACCCAAGTAGGACACCTTTCGAATTTTAATATTAGTCAGCAACTCTCTATCAACTTTGGCTCTTTGAAGAACCCTTGTGTTGCTGACCATATCCGTCCAGGGTATCCATAGCATTCTCCGGTGCATCCACATTTCGAATGCTTCCAGTCTGTTCATACTACCAACTTTGAGGGTCCATGATTCCACTCCATGCAATAACACTGACCAAACGTAGCATTTGACTAACCGTTGTCGAAGTTTCAAGTTTAGATTATCATCGCAGAATACGCTTTTCATTTTATTAAAAGCCGCACGAGATGATTCAATTCTCCACTTGACTTCGGTTTCTGGGTCGAGGTCTTCCACTAGGATACTTCCGAGGTATTTAATTTTTTTCACTCTCTCTATATCAGCACCGTTCAATGTAAGACGGGCTCCTGCGTGATCCTGCCGGCCAAACACCATGAACTTAGTTTTACTCGCGTTTATGTTCAGCCCCAGCCTTACACCGGCTCCATTAATTATATTTATAAGCGTTTGAAGGCCGTCAATACTGTCTGCCAGAACAACCGTATCATCTGCGTACCTGATGTTATTGACGCATACACCATTCACTTTACCGCCAGGTTCAAGTTATATACCATAATGCTTCCTTGAAAAATATATCAGAGTACAGATTGAATAACATAGGTGACAAAATACAACCTTGTCGGACTCCACGTTGAATTGGTATGCCTTTCGATTTGTTATTTTCCAATTTAATGACAGCTTCTTGGTTCCAGTACAGGTTTTTAATAATATTTATATCCTTATCATCTATACCCCGTTCCTGAAGCATCTTAACAAGGTCTGCGTGTTTCACTCTATCGAATGCCTTCTCGTAATCGATGAAAAAGGCAAAAATGTCTTTCCTTTGGTTCTTTTTATAGCTCTCGTATTATTTAACTGACACAGTAAGTTTATGTAATTATAATTACAAAACAATATTCAATTGTGTATCATTGGAAAAAAAACATTTGTTGTAAAAAAAAAACAACCCAATGATATCTACCCAAAACACATAACAAAACCAATCAGATTGTACAAAAACAACAGATGCTCTAGCGTTTCTCGTTTGAATAAAAACAAATTTCCGTACAAAATACATAAAGGATTGCCCATTATCCTGACGTTAGCGCACCGTGCGGGGTGATTTGGCGCATTAAAGGGATAATAAGGTGGTCATATATTAACGTGGAGTTTCCTTCCCTTCACAGACGCACAGTGGTTTCAATTTCAGATACAGTGGTTTAAATACATGATATGTAGAAAAAAATATTTCACAACTTTCTTATTACCAAATCTATCCAACATAACGAGGTATTATGATAAATCTTTTGCCGTTGCTGGTCCTGTGGCGTGGAATAGTCGACCTCTTAGTGCTAGAAATATGGATGGCGTGTGCAGCTTAATGAAACATTTGAAAACAACCATTTTAAGAAGATCTTGTTTAAATTCATGGTGATGTGGCGACCGTATGCTCGGTCACTGAACCCAGGAGACGACCTTTGCACACCTTCACAATCCGAGACAATCAATGGACAAAGTCCACGCGTCGGTCATTCAACTCGCTACCAACCGAGAGCGCATTCCATGAGGAAACGAGAAAGCAACACATCTTTCGCGCTGTCTCGTAAAACAGAAAGGATACCTACACGCGACAACAAACGTATTGTAAACTCAGAGACGAGACAGCGATATATCGCGTGCGCATTCCCGCACACATTCAATAAACATTATAAATACCGACGTCTGTCAATAAAATTTCAACAAATTCCAAATATCAACAATCATCCTCATCATCTCTCCTTTAAGGAACAACCTTTCCTAAAGTGATATATGAACACTACACATATGTGGTACACTACACTACAACTAAAGTAAACGAATCTTTTAGTCACATATCGGAAGATCTACAAAGGTTTTTTTGTAGTTTGTATTCCTTGGTAAGTCTTCTGAGTTTTTCTTACCAAATATGTTTTTCTAAACATATGCAGATGCGGGGATGTACCTTATCTGATGGCCGCAGCCACTACATTCGTATCCTTGCACATAAAAGTTTGTCAATCAATAAAGGGTTTGCTATTTTTGCTGTAAGCAATTTGTATATGTAAAGGGTCTTTCAAATTGAGCGGTTTTTTTAATTCAATTTTTTTTAATTCTTGAATAAAACACACAATTTGCTTTGATTTCAAAAAACTTTTTATTTGTCATCTATGACATTTAAACACAAAAAAACAATATCCGCCAAATGTCCACCTGTTGCAGCGCCACACATGTCCACTCTTTTGTTAAAATTTTCGATGACATTTTGACATAATTGCGGTTCTAACTCACCAATAACGCGAATAATTTCGTTCTACAGCTCAGGAATTGATCGGGGGGTCATTCTTATAGACCTGATTTTTCACGTAACCCCAGAGAAAATATTCCAACGGTGTCAGATCACATGATCATGGTGGCCAATTAACATCACCGTTTCCGGAGATTACAATACATAAAATAATTCAACAATTTGAACCCGTTGTTGTATTGTATTTAACTCTATTTTTATAAATATCATACATTCCACATCTCAAATGTCAGAAGACCCAGGCAAGTTCGCGTCGCCATCTGTGTTTTATCCAAGAATTTTAAAAACCGCCCAATTTAAAAGACCCTATATAAGCTGGTGCGTAGATCTCTTCTTACGCTTAAGGAGTAATATCCAAGCATACCCATTAAAAATGTAGGAAAAAGTCATGGGTAAAATCCATGCTCTTTGCGATAAAGGTGTCACAGAAATCTCTTTTGGTCTCTCTCAACTTTGGATTCCTTTCGGTTTACATATATTGTAATTGAGCCGCACTCTTATCTATTGCGAACCACTGAATTAATCAAGAGTCCAACAATGCAATGAGCGCGAGCTGTCCACTGCCTTTAGTTCCATATTGTTTTGTTACTTCCAGAAATGTTAAATTTAAACGTATGTGCAGCACGTGCTTTTAAATCGAGATAGGAGCACAGCGTGAAAAGTTGGAAAATTAACCGGAATGAAGAGGAATACAATATAATAAATTATGAAAATCCCTACGCCGACATATAAAACTTAGTGCTCTCGCGCTGTCAAATTGAATTAAATTCTGTTCCATCCCAGACTTCCTGAACACCATCCCCTAATGTTGAATTCTGTGAATTTGAAATTCATTCATTTAAGAGAAATTTTGCTCGTGTTTTAGAAGTTTATTTAACAATATTGAAAAGGTTATTAACATTGTAATTTATTTGTATCAAACACTGTTTATTCCACTTTTTTGCAACGGTATAACCCTACCGGTTTCAAGGATTTCACTTCATCTTCAGGAGAGCACAAACAAGACTAAATTCTGTTCGAACTGGTACCAATATACACGCTTCAACGGTTGGGGGCTGAGGGGTGAGGGAGGCATGGGACGATTTCAGCCAAGAGCGGAGAGATTTTTGGGATATGACTGTTCACTAGATGTTCGGATCGATGTACTGACTTAGAAATTTCTAGGGCTTCTAATCTGTCCAATTTATTTCCGTTACTACTGATATTTGTAAAGGGTCTTTCAAATTGAGCGGTACCACAAAAAAATTGGAATAAATAGTGTTTGATAAAAGTAAATTACAATGTCTTTAAACCTCCACAACGTTAATGCCTTAACTATAAACAACATAGGTTATTAACATATTTGATTTTAATTAATTTCCCTTCTTTCAATCTAAGAATATAATAATGAATGTAATAGAAAAGTTTTAAAGGACATACATACAAACCATCACACCATTTCTCTGCCGGGCTAGGCAGAAAGGACAGATCACCAGACTTTCCTATTTAGACACACATCTTTAGCCTCGTCCACATCTATATATACATCTACGATTTCTCAAACTTAAAAAAATGAGAGAAATCGTAGAAGACGAATAAATAGTTCAAATTTGAGAAGAGAACCAAGGAAAATATGGTTGGATCAAGTGAATTATATTTTAGAAGAAGGAAATGTTTAAAGTCAGAAAAATCATAGAAGCTGTATAGATGTGGACGAGGCGAAATATGTGTGTCGTGATAGGAAACACTAACGTTCTCATTTATACATACCCCGACAGGGACACGGCGTGATGGTATGTATGTACGCTCACTTTTTATCAATGTAACATACATATTCATCCTGCCGTGAAATCTTTGTATTTCACTTCTATTGTAATGCACTTTTTTTGTATACAGTATAACCTGAAGGACTTATTTCCATGTGGCAATATCTTCCAACCAATCAGAAAGATGTTAAAGAGGCCTTAAGTGAAAACATGACTAGAATCCGTTATAAAAAAATCTGAGTTCCAACGGGATCGAACATGCAACCTCAGGGCTAAAAGACAAGTATCTTACCAACTAGACCATAGAGGTCGCCTTTTATTCATACTTCCTAAATCTTCTATTATTCATATTTTTCACTTTACTTTCTTTCTAAATCTGGTCCATTTGATCTAGCCGTGTTTTCTTCGGGTTTCCTCTTACACGCGCACCTTTAAACTCTGACTTGTATACTCGCTTAGTCATTTTGTTATCATTCATTTTCTCCATATGTCCAAACTATCTTAAATATCTTTTCTTTATTTTATTTAAAATACCCATTTAATCAATGTTTTCCTCTTTTATTTCAATATGTTAACTATTATAATTTATACACTTTATGGCAATAACTGATTTACTTATTTAAAGCTGGTACGCAAATACATTTAACATATTTATTATTTGAAGTTTATTTAATGCGGGACACAAGTGATACATGGTTCGCTCTTACATAGGGCAAGACAAACTTGTAACAACACTGTACAAAATATATTCAGAGCATTGTGACACAGAGTATTGTCAATATAGTAAATACGAAATGTACCCACATATCAACAGTAATATATTCCAATCAACCAGCGTTCGTTTCATAATTATCATTGGTATCCATGACCATGTCTTTAGCGATATTAATGAAAACCATATTTGAGAAAATGTAACAAAAATTGAACTAAACAAATCTAAGGATAATGGGGATTAGAATGGACATTGTATGGGAGTTATGGAAGACCAGTTTTTTATACAAGTTTTTTTATTTTCTTATTATTTATTAATTTAACACTTTTATTGCAAATACGATCTGGTGGGCTTATTGCCAGGCGGAAATCTCTTCCAACCAACCAAACAAAAGTAAATGAAGCAAGTTACATGGTTGCATAAAACATTCAAATGACTATCCATCCTCACGAAATACATAAACACATACGTGAGCATATGCCCACGAACCCCACAAAGATGGCCAATCACCCGAACATTATTTTTCATATAAAGTGAGATATCATCAATCAAAAGGAAAGGAAAAATCGGGAATGAAACACGTTATTTTACTGACTAGAAATTAAGAGTTTTTTCAGCGGCTTCTTAAAGCATGCCGAGGACGGAGCGAGTCTTATATTGGTTTGTAACTGATTCCAGAGTCTCACTGCATGGACAGTAAAGGACGACGTAAAAAAGGAGGAGTGGTGAACTGGAAAGGCCAATAAACAATCTCTGTTTGAGCGTAGCGCTAATGCATGATTGGAAAGACGCTGAAATTTTTCGGCGAGATAAGAGGGGGCGGCGGGACAGTTAAGGATAGTATACAATAAAGACAATTTGTGAATTTGGCGTCTATTTCTAACATTCAACCAGTTCAATACCTTCTGGTATGAAGTTATATATATGATCGTACTTTCGTAGGTTGAAAATAAATCTTAGATATCGATTAGGATAAAGCACAGCTGATCGATCAGGAAGATCTTCTTACACTTTGTTTAAATACAATACTACCTGGCGGGCTTATTAATATGCAGCGACTATTTCGAACTAACCAGACAGTTATTAAAGAAGCCTTAAGAAAACTAGAGTGGAACCCATTTTTTAATACCCTCGACTTTGAAGTCAGCTGTCTTACCGACTAGGCACGCAGCGTTCAACTACTTGTCATCGGTACACTATTTTTTTTTTATATGTTATGGTACACTATTTCATAATACGTTGTAGACATTATACTTTATTTAACGTATTATAATTTATATTTTTAACAACTTAAATTTCAGCTGTTGATAACATGTAAAAAACATAAGATTTTGTTGTCGATAGCAACAGTAAATTAAATAATTATTGAATCGAGCTTTAAATAACGAAATGTTTATTTTTTAAATTTCATGCGATTTTCAAATCATGTCTAGCAGCCATAAAATTTATTCATATCTTGATAAAATTTAGTTTTACACATATAAACTTAATTTTATACGTATTAAACGAAAGGGGTAGTTATAATTTTAATCGACTATGTGTGTTTAATCATACTTTTGTTTAATAATTTTATTATTATTAAACCTATTGATAATCTTCGTGGTCTAGTTGTGTAACATCCCTGTCTTTCAACCCTTACTTTAGGGGTTCAATTCACGCTAGTACATTTTTAAAAAGGGTTCCTATCTGGTTTTAACTTAAGGCTTTTTAAACATCTTTCTGGGTGATTGGAAGATATTCCTACATAGTTAGGAAACCACCTAGTTGTACGGTATACAACAATATTGTAATAATATACAATACAATAATGTTTTCCTTCATAAGTTTCAGTCAAACCCTAGTTTTCAGGAGTAATAACTAATGGCAGTCAAAACACCCGGATCCATTTACTCGTACTATAAATTGAGAGTGAACACATACTGGTTTTTCATATACGTATGTATAAAAAGAAAGTGTTTTTTTATGTCAATGATGTAATATAAATAAAAAGGTTTTTTTATTCTAATTTTTAGGTATAAAAATATATGTGCACTCAATTTTTTTATTGTATTTAACCTGTTCACCGCGTTAAAAATCAAATTCCACGAATCCTGTGCGCGGTACAATTTCAGCGTTTTTTAATTTCTATGTTTAAACACATATTTTGTTTAGAACCACTGATATTTGATTACAACACCAAGTAAACATGACACTTAAGTAATTTTCTGATAATAAATAATAGTCATTACTCTTAAGGAGACTCATTAAATAAAGGAGATAAACTAAACATTACGTAAAATAAACAAAGGAATGCTACGATCAAATCAATACTTCATGACACTCACCCAATCAAATGCATATAGCACTAGTAATGTTTATTTACGTAAGAGAGACTTAGTAATGTTTATTTACGTAAGAGAGATTCATCGCAGGACTCGATCCGCGAGACAGGTCGTTAATGCTGGAAATATTGAGAAACCAAAAAAAATCGGCGCTCTGTTTATTCAACAATATCTCATAAACTAATATATTATTTGACAAGGTTTTCAGAGGTGTCGCTAGAATAAAGATTATTTTAAATTTTAGTTCAATTTTTATTCCGGTTTTGTGTCATTTTTTTTAAGTATTTGTGATTTGAAACTTGGATTGTCGTCAGATCACAGGCGTTTGTGCTCCCCGCGGGGAACAGGTTAATGTACCGTATGTTGGTATCTTAATGTGACTTATTGTAACATATATTGGTTATTATTTCCCTCATAAAGTTCTCAAAATATCAGAAACTCTTTGTCACCAGGTTTAAGATGATCAACCGCGAATTCTTGTTTCTCTGTAACTTTTTTCTTAAGAATTTTTTTTACTAAATCCTACCGCCCATTAACACTAATCGCCGTGTTTCGCCGTTTTTGCCAAATAATCCTTCACCTCTCGTTATTTTCATCGCTTTCCTCGTTAATTATCCTCTTCTCTCCTTTGTCCACTTCCAGTCCTCTTCGGTCCACGCGTGGTCGTTCATTTCACCTTTCAATTAGAAGCCTCTTTGTCTTCCCCACACGTTGCGAAGTATGGGAAACCTTCCTGAAATAGTCCGGACAAAAGAAATGGTCCCGATATACACAGGCCTAAAGGGATTTTCGAAATTGGAGAGGTCCTCCAAATTGGAGCTGATTAATAAAACTGTTAGTAAAATTATGTATCTTGGAGGGAAAAAAAACGATTTTACTCTTCGTAACACATGTGTACTAATTAATCTGGTCTCAGTCTATTAACTCTTATGTGACACTGTGACCTAGTGCTTGCCTAGAAATGAGACGTCTTGGGTTCAATGCATTTTTTTATTGACGTTTACATGATTTTTAAAAAGCTTTACGAGTAAAGAAGGGACGAATACGGAATGAAGTAATAAGGGTTTAACCTTTCTCTTCCTGTGCTTAAAAAATCCGAGCGTTCCGGTTCTGTGTATTCAATACACATCAATACACGTGTAAAAATGAGCGATTAAAAATCGGAAAAATAAGAATATTCATTGTCGATCGCTTAAATTAATTAAATTTGAAATCAAAAGTGATAATAATTGAAATTTAATTGCTGAAAACATGAAAAAAAACATCGGCCGACGTTCACCAAACGGGCAAAAAAACCACCTCAAACGAATGCCCGCGAGCTACTAAAGCGAGCGAACTTAGATTTTATTTCTTGCGTTCCCATATACCGAAGTAGAGGGAGGGTGAGACGTGATTAGCGTCGCTTCTCACCCATAGCGGTTTTTAAAATGAATATACTACGTCACACACTGGCACACGTTGGATTGTATTGGTGAATTTATTCCCGATTTTCACAAAATATTTGATGCGGCCGATAAGTGCTAATTATCATATTATTAATTTTTTTTTTTTTCATTCAATGCGTAAATATATTACGGTGGAATACCTACATTCTGAACCCAGTATTTATTATATTTATCGAGATATTAAAGTTTTTAGAAGCAATGTGTACTAGTTAAACATCATAGTAAACCATGCATTTTCTATCGATGATGCCAAATTCTTACATATCAGTAGTAACGGAAATAAATTGGACAGATTAGAGGCCCTAGAAATTTCTAAGTCAACGCATCGAGGTGAACATCTGGCAAACACTTATATTCCAAGAATCTCTCCGCTGCTCGCCGACGTTGTCCCATGCCTCCCCCAACCCCCAGTACCCAACCCAAGCGTGTATCTCGGTACCCGTTCGAACACAATTCAGTCTTGTTTGTGCTCCCCTGATGATGAGGTGAAAGCCTTGAAACCTGTAAGGTTATACCGTTTCAAAGAGTGGTATAAACAGTGTTTGATAAAACAAATTATAAAGAAAAAACTACCCTTTGACACCACTAGATCGGAGTAACTAATCGGAGTGAAAATATATCGATGGAATGCTGAATGGAGATGCCTTCGGAAATAATTTACTCGATTACCATCGTAATACCACAAAATGTGTTCTGCGGATTGATCCAGGTGGTTTCAAAAATAACAATAGTGCGAAGGGACAAGATTAAAGCTTAAAAGTTTGACGTTAAAGCTCTCGATAGTAGGTAGTAAAAATGCTCTAGCATTACTAATAAAACTTGCTCAGGACCCGCCGACAAACGACACTGGAACCGCCTGGGATAAGGTAAGCATGCTAACCACCAAGCTACCGTGTTGTCTAAAAAGCTCCTAATAAATAACCAATTGAATTGTAAATTATATACGAGTATTAATTAACCTGTTCAAAATCTTTATCTTATAATACATTACTATTTCACTTTCCAAATTACAGCCTTTATCAATTAACCCTGTCTATTTAACTGGTGTTCACTTAAGCGCTTTTAAAATGATTTCCATTGCGGGTTTCGGAGACTTGAGGTACATTTTGGCACAGTGAAAATGCTTTGAATGTATTATATTATTCGCGGATTTATTATACGAGGGTTGCTACTTAAGTTTTGAGACAGACAAGTAAAAACAAACATTTATAATCGAAAATGGCTTTATTGTTTTTCAAAATACTCTCCATGAAGATCAATACACTTTTTCATGCGTTTGAACCAATTTTCGAAGCACTTTTTCCACTTCGAATGAGGTAACTGCAAAACATGCGTTTTGAACGCTTCGACCGCTTCTTCAGGCGTCGAAAAACGTTGCCTTCGCAATTTATTTTTGGTGTTCGGGAATAAAAAGAAGTCATTGGGTGCCATATCAGGGCTGTACGGCGGATGACCTTCAATTCGATGTTTTGAGTGCTCAAAAAGTCCCTTGTTTGAGCCGATGTTTGAGAGCTCGCATTGTCGTGGTGGAGAATGATCCGTCTTCGGTGGTTGGTTTTCCTCATTTTTCCGAACACTTCTGGCAAACAAATGGTGGTGTACCATTCGGAATTGGCCGTTCGACGTTCCACTAAAGGCACTGTTGCGACATGACCATTTATACCAAAGAAAAAAGCCACCATTTGCTTCGAAGTGCTTCGTGCGCGAACAGCTTTTGTTGGATTTGGCTCGTCTTGAAAGAATCATACAGTCGGCTGCTGTTTAGTTTCTGGCTCATATGCATAGATCCATGAGCCGTCGCCTGTCACAATCTAGACGTATTTTGAAGCACCGCGATCGAAATTTATCAACATATCTTTGGACCAATCGACACGAGCCTTTTTTTGAGCGTTTGTCAAATTATGCGGTATCCAACGCGAACAAATATTTTTGACGGCCAAATGTTCATGCAATATTGAATGTATGCGAGTGAAACTAATGCCCAAACATGCATCAATCTCACGATAAGTCACATGACAATATCAGTGCACTCTTGCAATATCAGTGCACGCACAGCATTGATGTTTTGTGGCACAACAACCGATTTTGGACGACCTTCACGAAATTCGTCCTGGAGCGAACTACGACCACGATTGAATTCGGAAAACCAGCGAAACACAGTAGCCCGGGATGGTGCTTCTTCACCAAAAGTCGAAGCGAGTTGATCGGCACACTGTTGTTGAGTTAGTCCACGTCGAAAATCATAAAAAATCGTCGCACGAAAATGTTCACGATTTAATTCCATTTTTGGCCGAGATTAATTATTCAAGTCACTATAAACAACACAAATAGCACTCGTATGATAAAACTTTTTGAGCACGTATACCATTAAAAACGTCAAACTTTACGATGCTGATGTCAGATTTGACATATCTACACTGGTGTTGCCATATTTAAAAACTTAAGTAGCAACCCTCGTATTATTCGTGCAATAGGAAAACTCTTCGCGGTATCTTTAGTCCAATTAGAGACTTGAATAGTTGGGACAAGTCATAATAATTCTTAACTCTGTTCTAAATTGCATAAAATAGAATGCAAGGGAAGAGTACATTTGCATTTGTTTATAATATTCTCGCGAAGAGAAAGATCTGGGAATGAATTTTGCGAAATCCAAAGTAAGAAAGGAAAAGATTTGTAAAAGGAAAAGTAAATGCGATGTAAGATACACGTAAGAGCAAGTTAAGGATTTCCGCTGTTTTTTTTTAAACAGCTGCAGATACGGGGAAGTACCTAATCTAATGGCCGCAGCCACAATCTTCCTATCTTAACACTCAACTGAAAAATATATATTTTTTTTTATGTGACAAAACTTTGTAGTTCGCAATAATATATTCTCGTTCTAAAAATTTAAAGTTCGTTCAAGTTTGGCAAGCACTGTTCCTTCGTATATAATCAGAAAATAGAATTCCAAACTTGTAAATAATTGAATAATGAAACATGGGCCAATAAATACACGAATATATACTTACCAATCTCCTTAAATAGATCACGTCCGAAGAACTCATTATTATTATAAAACGTGGGTCCTACTAAATGTTGCATGATGCGTATCCCCCATTAATTGGTTTATATGAACATTCGCAAATGGACGAGGCGGGGAGACCGAATAGATTGGCGGGGATGAAAGAGAACATGTATAAATATTGGAGGGAGACGCGAAAATCCTGAATAAATTCAATTATCATTTTTAAGACATCTTTCTCTGATGTTAGTGATTACATGATTGATTCTTGGATTGATTGTGTAATTTATTTTTAATTATATTCCGTGATGATGAAGCTTTCTTCAAAAAACCATTTCAAATATATGACTCGTAGATGTTAACATAAGTTGTGTCCGTTTTTTTTCCAAATAAAAAAGTAAGCACCAAAAGTAAAAAACAATGGTAAAGGTTATACGTCATTCGAAAGAAAGTTTTCTGCTCTACAAGATATTGTGTTTGCTTTTACGTTACATATATTATTTTATTTGATTACAAGCCTTCAAAATGGAATGTCAAGTAGATGAAAGTGAGCATTTTCGACACCTCCTTCTGTTCGCGTTCAATCGAGGGAATAACGCTGCCAAAGTTGCTCGCGATATTTGCGAAGTGTACGGTGAATATGCTATGAATGAAAGGACAGCTCGTCGATTGTTTTTCCTTCAATAATGACGTCGAATTGCGGGTTTTCCTTCAATAATGACGACGAATTCCTCAAGTCGAGACCGGATGGTTTTTATCGCACAGGCATTGAAAAACTTGTAGAACGTTGGCAAGAAGTTGTAAATAATGAAGGAGAATACATTATTGACTAATTGTTGTAAAATAATGAAGGAGAATACATTATTAACTAATTTGTTGTAAAATAATGAAGGTGACTAATTTGTTGTAATTATTTTTTGTTGTGTCCTCTTGTTCTCTTCATTTGGAAAAAAACGGACACAACTTATGTTTACTAAGTTCATCGTCTTAAACTCGCACTCTTTGGTCCATGAAGGTCGGGGCTGTATTTATCATAATAATAAAATGCTAATTTATAAAAACTAAGAGGAGCGGATAGAAATGCGTGCGTTGGGAAGAATTCACGGAGTGACAATATTTATTTATTTATTGCAAATAGAATCTGGCAGGTTTATTGCCAGGCGGCAATCTCTTCCAACCAACCAGACAAAAGTAAAAGAAGCAAGTTACTTGGTTTCATAAATTATTTTAATGACTATCCATCCCCACAAAATCCATAAACACATACTAGTACGTGAGCATATGCCCACGAACCCCACAAAGATGGACAATTACCCGAACATTATTTTTCATACAAAGTGAGATATCATCAATCAAAAGGGATGGTGGAGAAGAAGGAAGAGATGGTGGAGAAGAAAGAAAAAGAAAAATCAGAAATGAATGAAACGCGTTATTTATATATGACAGAATACGGAATGAAATGATAAAGGGTGATAGTAACAACGTTTTACTAATGAAGTGATAAGGGATAATAGTTACAAATTGTTCTTTTTTTTTAAAGAATAGATATGACTGAAGTCATAGGCAGCGGCGGCTGGTCTAGAGGTGCGTTGGTGCGCTGAACCGGAGAAATAATTCAACTCCACATGCATATGTGGAGAGCTCCAAAATTATAATTTCAACTACGAGTATTTCATATTTAAAGTATCATACGCATTCACTATTAAACTTAGTCGAATGTTTCCAGCAGAGACATATTCGAATTTGAAATCTGTTGATATTTCCAGCAGAGATATATTCAAATTTGAAATCTGTTGATATTTCACTTCATTAGTTTTGATTGTATTATATTTTGAAAGGTCGACTATTCCTGTAAAGGAAACGGAAGAGGCATGAGAAGTTTATTTCCATTTTGGTCCGGATACGGGAATGCGAAACATATCCATTAGTGATGTGCTCATCGCTCGGAAGAGTTTGCCTTGTGAATTCATTAGCAATCCACACATCCATGGTGGGCTTATTTTACTCGTCTATCTTTCGACTGGTTCCATAAAAAGGTACTCGGGAGATGTTTTGGTATCATTGGGCACTCGACTAAAGCAATAATCGATATTTTTCAAATCGCCTACTTTATCATTTATTTTATTTATTTATTTTACACATGACAAGAAATATACATCATTTGCGAAAAAAACGACAGGTAATTTAATTCGGACACACAATTTAAATGGATCTAGGTTTGTTGCCTTTCATTTGTCGTGTCCCCAGTAAACTAAGATTTTGCCTGTATCTCACTGAGGACATATAACATTAAAAAATAAATCGATACTTCTTTCCGATTTTTGATTTTATAAAACCCCGTTGCACATTCTCACCAACCTGACAAACAGTGACACTCAATTACATATGTATACATCACGCGAAATCAAACTCCTCACACTTCATCAATCCAGACAGACCAAAATATTCATCCCACAATATACCGCACACAAACATAAAACAAACAAAAAAATACTTATATATAAAAATATAAATATAAAACAAGAAAAAAACACTGCACTCAAGAGCTCACACAAACCTCTTCCACAAGTCATTCCTCTTGGAAGTCCAAGTACTCAAACTCCTGTCGCAATACCAACCACGCTCCGATCGACTGCCTAAACTGTTTTCCTCCCTTTACCTTTATTGAATTCGGGACCCCATTGTATGCCATGGGAGCTAAATAGGCGTATTGCCTTTGGGCAAAATATATTTTAACCCTAGGGATGGTGAACATTTGATCAGTTACCATGCGTGTCTGCGGGGTCTGCATCTTCCCTTCTTTTCGATGATAGTGCCAGAGAATGGATTTGAGATGTAAATTTGATACTTCTTAGGCCTACATTGCTGAGATATATTATAGTATTGTCATTTTTTTATGATTTACTATAATTAATTGATGCTGTCGATTTCCCATACATAGAACATACTTGTATATTTTTTTAAAGTAAAACATAATTTTTCTGAATGGCTTCACCACGTAGACAACACAACACATTTATGTGGACGGTTTATCAGTTATGGGTGTTAGTATCATTCCAAAAGATAGCATCAAATTCTTTGGTGTCTCTCTTAATAGTAAGCTCTCCTTCGATAGACAAATTGGTTATATGGTTACTTCAGGTTCCTATAGTATTATATAAGAGTATTTTATTGGCCATTAAAAAAGGTAACAAAAGTAATACTCAAATTAAAATTATTAATGTTCATGGATATGAATACAAAATGTCACAAAAATTATAAACATTTACATAAACAACATACAAAAAGCATTACGCACGTGCATACCACACGTACCACAAATAAAATACAAACTTGAGACAGGTCAAGACTCAGGCAATCAAGGACCCTAACATACAAAAATAAAGAAAAACAATGTAAGAAAATAACAAAAATTAGCATATGCGTATAATAAACAGCGAAATTTCAACCTTTCAGTAACACATATCTTTAAAAGTTAGAGAGAAACAAAGTCAACGAAAATAAAGAGAGATAAAAAATTGACGAGTGTCATGCCGTGACGTCGTATTTATGGTTCAGACAAATATAATATAAACGCTCTCTAAGAGAACTTTTATAGGCATTAAGACTGTCACTAAATGTATCCGAAACTGGTGTATAATAAGTACCTTTATTATTAAAATTTGCATATAAAGCGGCAGGGGTGGAAGAAGGGGAATATAGGGTACTGGTGGTATACCACACTTTGTAACTTTTATTAGGTAGTTCAATTCGAAAAAAGTTTGTGAACCCCTGCCATAGGAAATATAGTATAAGCAACTTAACTGTTTAATTTGAAATTACAATATTCCACAATATTTTTCTTTCTGTCGTGTGGAGTTCTGCGTTGTTGTTTTTTTTTTGCCATTCTTTGTATCGGTGCGTTATGGGAAGATCTCAACCTCGTTAGAAACGAGCGCCTCTCCAGCACAATGCGATGGGAGACAATCGACGCACGATGCGAGAATAAAAGTGAAAATTCCGATACAGCGACCCACTTTTTAATCCGCGCTTGAAGCGAGTACTGCTGATTCATTGCGTGTCGACAACGATAAATTATTATTTTTATTCGTGAGTTTTTGTATCCGAATTCGTGTAGTGAGCTCAAATTTGTATTCACCGTTTGTCAACTTATTCTGTGTATGGATAATGATGATGAATTGAACGAATTTTTTACAACTTGCGCTGTTTTAACATACGTCTCTTCTTCCAGTGCAAAATCAGATTGCTTGGCTCGAGCGATAGTCACTTGATTCTAAGGATAGATAACGATGGTGAACTAAACGATTTTTAGAACCCGCGCTGTTTTACGTCTCTTCTGCCAGTGCAAAAGCAGATCCTTTGACTTAAGCGAGCGTCACCTCATTCTAAGGATAGATAACGATGATGAACTAAACGATGTTTAGAACCCGCGCTGTTTTACGTATCTTCTTCCATTACAAAAGCAGATCTCCTGACTTGAGCGATAGTCAATTCATTCTAAGGATAGATAACGATGATGAACTAAACGATTTTTAGAACCCGCCCTGTTTTACGTCTCTTCTGCCAGTCCAAAAGCAGATCCTTTGACTTGAGTGATAGTCACTTGATTCTCAGGATAGATAACGATGGTGAACTAAACGATTTTTAGAACCCGCGCTGTTTTACATCTCTTCTGCCAGTGCAAAAGCAGATCCTTTGACTTGAGCGATAGTCACTTGATTCTAAGGATAGATAACGACGGTGAACTAAACGATTTTTAGAACCCGCGCTGTTTTACGTGTCTTATGCCAGTGCAAAAGCAGATCCTTTGACTTGAGCGATAGTCACTTGATTCTAAGGATAGATAACGACGGTGAACTAAACAATTTTTAGAACCCGCGCTGTTTTATGTGTCTTATGCCAGTGCAAAAGCAGATCCTTTGACTTGAGCGATAGTCACTTGATTCTAAGGATAGATAACGATAATGAACTGAACGATTTTTAGAACCCGCGCTATTTTACGTATCTTCTTCCATTACAAAAGCAGATCCCCTGACTTGAGCGATAGTCACTTGATTCTCCGGATAGATAACGATGGTGAACTAAACGATTTTTAGAACCCGCGCTGCTTTACGTCTCTTCTGCCAGTCCAAAAGCAGATCCTTTGACTTGAGCGATAGTCACTTGATTCTAAGGATTCTAAGGATTCAGGGAATACACAAATCGCCAAAAATCGTCAATACGTTGGTTATCTGATTTCAAAATAATTTTCCGTTATCTATTTTATTACTTGAGCCCTAAAAGTTACAAATTTAAATATAATCTTGTTAATTTGTTAACGAATAAAACATTAACAGTTGGTGTAACACGCTTTTTGTGTTGCCAATGTGTGAATTAATGACTTGTACATTATGATTTCCATTAGTTTCGCTTACAATATTTTTCAAATTAACCGTTTACACTGACCGATTTCCATATGCATACTAACAGTATGCCCAGTGGCGTACGGAATGTCTTCTGCGTCAGGGGACAGCTCACGAAATCTGCGCCCCCTTGTACAAAGTATAATCTACCATATGTGTTATATAGAAATTAGGTGAAAGCCCAACTTCTCAAGCAATGCCTGTATTTCGATGTATAATTTACACGTATGTATCAAAACATTAGTTTTTTTCGCTTATGTTACATACATACATAAATACACCATCACGCCGTTTCCCTGCAAAGGTGAGCACGGAAAACAGAGCGCCAAATTTTTTTACCTTGACACAAATATTTCACATCTTCCCATATCCATACACCTCATATTGCTCCTTTTCTTTTTGTTCCTCCTTTCAAAACATTCACTTGGTTCAACCATACTTTCCTTAATCGTCCTCCACCACGCCTTTCGCTCACATTTGCACTGTACATCATTTTGTGACTCTTGCCCTGTTCTTCGTGCCCAAACCATCTCAATGAGCTCATTTTAATCTTACTCAACGCAGCTTTAAGTTCACATTCATCCCAAATCACTTCATTCGCCCTGTCAATATTTTCCCACGTCCACGTTTCACTCCGATACATTAAAGATAGTACCCAAATACTTTGGTTGCCTATTCTCTTAGTAGATTTTGACACTGTCCGGTTCGAGTATATATTGTAGTATTAAGGGCCCTATTAACTCTGTTTCCTATCGCTAAACGCCGTTCGATGGCTCTCAACTCTTCCATCATCT
The DNA here is from genome assembly GCA_949825065.1 of Odontocerum albicorne. Classification (NCBI taxonomy): domain Eukaryota; kingdom Metazoa; phylum Arthropoda; class Insecta; order Trichoptera; family Odontoceridae; genus Odontocerum; species Odontocerum albicorne. Next base: position 41,779,140 of record OX463848.1, read on the forward strand.
GAGAAAATACTACCCGCATTGCAGAATTCTTCAACTTGCTCCATTCTTTCATTGTTCATCCATATATCGCATTTACTTTTTATTTCACACTTCTATCTCCATGATTTCGCGAAATATATATTTTATATACCATATGTTATATAGCAAAATTTATTATTAATATGTTTAATTATGACACTATATGGTTTTTTTTTTACTAAACAAAGTAATATATTCTACAAATATTTGTCAAGACTATACCGTACTTATTACTTAACTAATCTTATTTATATATTATAATTAATGAACTAACTTAATCTTATTTTCCTACATGTCATTTTATTTTTTTATACTCTTAATACCATATATGATTTAGAAATAATTAACACCTATGTACGTACTACTTATAACTAGATAACAATTCTTACAACTAATTATTTAGCAAGAACAAATCCACTCGTTCAGGCTTCTTGCATTCCATCACATTCACTCAGACCTTGGTCGTCCCAGCTAATACTGTAGGTGAACTATTTATTTATTTAACACTTTTATTGCAATTACAATCTGGCGGGCGTATTGCCAGGTGGCAATCTCTTCCAACCAACCAGCCAAATAAATGAAGCAAGTTACGTGGTTGCATAAATCATTCAAATGACTATCCATCCTCACGAAATCCATAAACATATACGTGAGAACATGCCCACGAACCCCACAAAGACGGACAAACACCCGAAGCATGCCAAGGACGGAGCGAGTCTTATATTGGTTTGTAACTTATTCCAGAGTCTCACTGCATGGACAGTAAAGGACTATTCAGGCAACAGATAATATTTCCGTGTGTATTTTTTTTTTTGCATACATCATAAATCACAAAATTATTTTTTCACGATGTTATTGTACATTATTCGTATTGTATTAAACTTTCGTTGTATACAGTAGAACCTGGCGGGCTTATTGCCATGTGACAATCTCTTCTTTCTTGTTCAAGAGGCCTTAAGTGAAAACCAGACTTAAGTCGTTTTTAAAAAAATCTGTGTTCTAGCGGGATTTGAATCCGCAACCTCCAGTTGAGGAAACAGGCGTCTTACCAACTAGGTCACAGAGGTCGTCCATTTATTTTATTTGTATAACAAAGTTAATTTTTAATTCGCTGAATTATGAAATACATACACTTCTTTTCTTCTCCCTGGCTCCATCCCAACTCACTGTCTGCGAAGACTGTTGGGGTCAGCTCTCCTCGTCCTCAGGTTGTCTGCTCTTCTGTCTCGGACTACGTCCCCCATTCCGTGCCTCTGCATCAGATTATCTTATTGCAACACCCATGAATTTTTGGGTCTTCCTCTGGTTGTTATTCGAGGCAGATCCATGGAGATGGCCTGGTTCACAATGTGATCGGGTGCTCTGCGTCCAACGTGCCCGTACCATCTCAATCGCCTCTCCTCCATCTTGCTGTTGATGTCTGTAACACCTAGGCTTCCACGAATGCGTGAGCTTTTTATTTTGTCTCTTAGGGACACACCAGCTGACCATCTGGTAAAATTAAAATTATCTGTCTAGCGGGATTTGAACCCGCAACCTCCAGGGGAGGAAACAGGCGTCTTACCAACTAGGTCACAGAGGTCGTCCATTTATGATATTTGTATAACAAAATTAATTTTTAATTCGCTGAATTATGAAATACACACACTGATACCATTATTTATAAAGTTCATAGCTATAATACTATAAATAATTCAATATCATTACAAGTTTCGTTCTTTCGAACTTGAAGTAGTTTTAGTAGAGCAAAAATAACAGACGTTGTTTGGAATTGTGAATGAAAAATAGTCAAAATGAAGGGAATGCTTTCAAATCAATATTTCTTTTGGTCCCAAACTTTGTGCCTCCTTAGCACTGTCCCTGGGGACTGTCTCCCCAATGCCCACCCTCGTTACGCCTCTGCGTCTGCACAAAGAATATCGGAAAGTGGGACTCTATGCTAATTTCTTAATCGTTATACTTAATAGATAAACCACTGTCCACTTCCACAAGTCTCTGAGACTACGTTGGGCTGGGCACTTGGAAATAATGGAGAATACAAGAAAACCGCACTTTAATTATTTATTACAATAAAAAACACTTTAATTATTTATTACAATAAAAAACACTTAATTATTTATTACAATAAAAAACACTTTTCGAAAGATGTTCTCAAAGTCTTACAATTTATGATACATATATTTTTCAAGATATTTATTTATTTACAATATTTAATTAACGACACAATAGTGTATTTTATATACAAATTAATATATGACAAGTTATACAAGTACATGAATATAACGATATCGTCACAAAACTCGAATGATCTTCACCACCAACTGCAAGAATTGGCAGAGGTCAGCAAAGGAGTTGGTTTAAAAATGAATATTTCAAAAACCAAATATATGATGAACGGCTTTGCTACCCCAAAACCAATAAACGTAGATAGAAAGCCGCTAGAACTTGTCCAGGAATATGTATATCTGGGCCAACTTATTTCCTTTGTAGGTGGCATATCGGAGGAGATAGCACGAAGGACAAAACTGGCCTGGAGCTCATTTGGACGTTTGAACAACATCTTCAAAAGTAATCTTCCAATATCCTTGAAGCGAGGGGTCTACAACCAGTGCATTCTTCCAGTACTTACGTATGGCTGCGAGACATGGACGCTCACAGTAAAGAACACGCAAAAGCTCCAGACCGCACAAAGGGGCATGGAGAGATGCATGTTGGGATATACTAAAAGATACCGTAAACGAAACACCTGGATTCGCAATATAACAAAGGTAGAAGACGTTATAAAGGTGTGCAAAAGAATGAAGTGGCAATGGGCCGGACACGTAGCCAGAATGTCAGACTCCCGATGGACATCCGAAATAATCCAATGGTACCCAAGAGGCCTAGAAGAAGACCGAAGGTACGGTGGATGGACGAAATCAAGAAGCATGGCAGCATCACGTGGCATAGGCGAGCAAAGGACCGAACTGTTTGGAGTCAACTTGGGGAGACCTTCATCCAGCAGTGGATCGACCCTGGTTGACAATGATGATGATGATACAAGTACATACTTAAAATTATTGACAAAAAATACAAAACTTTGTCTTAAACTAACACGTACAGAAGATACAAAAAGCAGTAGTAATAACAAATTACAAAGTCATTGTTTAAAATTATTTAATATTAATATGTAGACTCGTATTTAAGTTCAATATATGTATGTATATCACAAAATATTACCAAATTTTACCATGTAGACGTTACGAGTACGTAATTGTCGTAATTTTACTAAGTAGACTTTACGAGTACGTAATTGTCGTAATTTTACTAAGTAGACTTTACGAGTACGTAATTGTCGTAATTTTACTAAGTAGACTTTACGAGTACGTAATTGTCGTAATTTTACTAAGTAGATTTTACGAGTACGTAATTGTCGTAATTTTACTTAGTAGACTTTACGAGTACGTAATTGTCGTAATTTTACTAAGTAGACTTTACGAGTACGTAATTGTCGTCATTTTACTAAGTAGACTTATGTTACGTATGATGCTTCAACAAACCAATATATAGTACAACAAAAGTAATCAACAATACAAGACAATTTTATATTGTATTGTATTGCACTTTCGTTGTATACAGTACAATATGGCGGGCTTATTTCCATGCGACACTCTCTTCCAACCAACCAGAAAGATGTTAAAGAGGCCTTAAGTGAAAACCAGAGATAATTTTTTTTTAATATCTGAGTTCCAGCAGGATTTGAACCCGCATTCTCCGGATCGGGAGACAGACGTCTTACCAACTAGGTCACGGAGGTCGTTTTGTATTCCTAAATTACTTAACTCTGTATTCTGCCACACATTGTCACCCCACGCATTCTTCCCAGTGCATGTATGTCTACAACATGTATTCAGATTCTTTCAGTATATTTCCAGGTTTCACTCCCATACATTTCACTCCCGTTGGTGAATACGAAATAAAACATGTGTTTTATTTATTATATTAAATGCGAGTATTTATGAATATGACACCATAAAGTGAAACAAGGGTCTTTTTTAACTTTCAAGAAATAAAAATAGAATCTCTCCCCTAAGGGGATATTATAGGACAAATTAATTTATTTTAAATAATGCTAAAAAAACAAAATAACAGCCCTCCAGTTAAAACCGTAGATTTAAGAAATGTTGAGAGAAAGTCCTCTTGAACTCAAAAATATCCTCCAAACCTGACTCGGAGAAACCCAATTGTTGTATTCTCACGATTAATGATTTACAATATACAACTGTCGTTAACAAATTTCTATTGACACATTTGAATTGTTTAAGTTTCCGTGTGTTTCTAGTAGGAGTTTGAAAACCAATTTGAGCCAGTATATCGGGACTATTAACGATATTGTGTATTGTTTTCATCGTCGTTACACTAGACCTCGTCGTAGTCGAGTATCCCTTCGCCATTCCAATGTCAATTCAGTTGGAAAGCGAAGCTGAGCCGTAATGTTTTGGTTTATTTCCGCTTTCGGGCTATCAACGATATTGTGAATTGTCTTTATTGTCGTTACTGTGCCTCTTCCTAGTCGAGGATCCCCTCGCTATTCCAATGTCAATTCAGTTGGAAAGCGAAGCTGAACCGCAGTGTTTTGGTTTTTTCCTCTTTCGGGCTATCAACGATATTGTTAATTGTCTTTATCGTCGTTACTGTGCATGTTCGTAGTCGATAATCCTCTCGTCATTCACACGTCAATTCAGATGAATAGCAAAACTGTGGTGTCGAGTTTTTGTTTCTTTCCTCTTTCGAGCTATCAACGATATTGTGAAATGTCTTCATCGTCGTTACTGTGCATGTTCGTAGTCGAGAATCCTCTCGTCATTCACACGTCAATTCAGATGAATAGCAAAACTGTGGTGTCGAGTTTTTGTTTCTTTCCTCTTTCGAGCTATCAACGATATTGTGAAATGTCTTCATCGTCGTTACTTGGCCTTTTCGTGGTCGAGAACCCTCTCGTCATTCACACGTCAATTCAGATGAATAGCAAAACTGTGCCGTCGAGTTTTTATTTATTTCCTCTTTCGAGCTATCAACGATATTGTGAAATGTCTTCATCGTCGTTACTTGGCCTTTTCGTAGTCGAGAATCCTCTCGTCATTCACACGTCAATTCAGATGAATAGCAAAACTGTGGTGTCGAGTTTTTGTTTCTTTCCTCTTTCGAGCTATCAACGATATTGTGAAATGTCTTCATCGTCGTTACTTGGCCTTTTCGTGGTCGAGAATCCTCTCGTCATTCACACGTCAATTCAGATGAATAGCAAAACTGTGCCGTCGAGTTTTTATTTCTTTACTCATTCGGGCTATCAACGGTATTGTGAAATATCTTCATAGTCGTTACTTGGTATTTTTGTAATCGAGAATCCTCTCGCCATTCACACGTCAATTCAGATGGAAAGCAAAACTGTGCCGTAGAGTTATTGTTTCTTTCCTCTTTCCCCCTTTTTCTCTTTAAGTGAAAGCAGTTCACCTCAGCAAACTCACTGGTCACACCGCTGTACTGAATCCGATGGCACACCGAAGCGAGACGATCGGAGCACACCCTCATGTTTTTTCTGCTTTTTTTAAAGCATAGATATAATCGAAGTAACAGGTATCCTTATATCCATAAATACTAGACGGAAAAAAATCCCGTGCCATTGGAGAGGAGTAACACAGCGCGGTACCGAAGACACTGTTGTTACACGATCACTTCAAAATATCGATATCACCAATTCTGATTTGTTGAAGAAACTATACGAATGTAAAAAAATAAGTTGTTATTTTTCTATTTTGATTTGGTATAATTAAATTGTTAAAAAAGTACATTATTAAAATGTTTTTTTAAATTATTTTTTTCATTTATTTCACCTGGTGAGTTTATTGCCATGTGGCAATCTCTTCCAACCAGCCAGAAAGATGTTTTAATGGGCCCTTAGTGAAAATCAGACTGGAATTCCATTTTAAAAAATCTGGATTCCAGCGGGGATCGAACCCGCAACCTCCGGATCGGCAGACAAGCGTCTTACCACCAGACCACGGAGGTCGTCGATGTCGAACAGCATTTATTTCCCCTCCGAGACATGTATTTTTAATTTTCTTTGCACATTATTATTGTTTTTTTTTTTTTTCATTTATTTTTTTCTGAACTCATAAAAATAACCTCAGTTTAATACCAGAGTTATTGTTTTCAAAATTGTGTTGTAATTTCCCAAGAGGATCTTAAATCTGCTTCCTTCGACATGAGAATAACGTGCAAAAAACAGACTAAAAATAAATTTTTTGAGACTGTTTATTATATTTTCATTAACACAAACTTTCTTGTAGTGTGTACTTAATTTTGAAGAAAAGCAACTGAAAGTTAGAAAACAAAGGCTTTATAGATATTTTTCCCAAGACATGTCAATACAAGAACACTCAGGAATTTTACCAAATGCCTACCACAACTGTAAATTGAGACGAAAGCTATTTTTCTTTAATCTTTTCCTTCCTGTGCTAAAAAAAATCGCGCGTTCCGGTGCTGTGTATTCAATACACATGTAAAAATGATCGATTTAAAATAAAGAGTATTCATAACCAATCGCTTAAATTAATTAAATTTGAAGTCAAAAGTGATAATAATTGAAATTTAATTGTTGAAAACATGAATAAAAACATCGGCCGACGTTCACAAAACGGGCGAAGCGACCACCTCAAACTTAAGCCCGCGAGCTACTGAATCTAGAGAAACGAGCTAACTGAGATTCTTTTTCTTGCGTATCAATATACCGAAGTAGAGTAAGACGTGAATAGCGTCGCTTCCTCACCCATAGCGGTTTCTTAGAATTAATATACCAACGTTACACACTGGCACACGTTTGATTGTATTGGTGAAATTTTTCCCGATTTTCACAAAATATATCTGATCTGGCCGATAGTGCTAATTATTATTAATATTATTTTTTTCATTCAATGCATAAATGTATTACGGAGGAATAACTAAAATCTGAACCCAGTATTTATTATATTTATAGAGATATTAAAGTTTTTAGAAGCAATGTGTACTAGTTACACATCACAGGACAGGAAGGATTAAACACGTCAATCCAAGAGAGCTCTTAAAAATTATGTCTAGCGCCTTGCTTAACTATAAAATCTCGTTCTAGAAATTTTACCAGGCACCTACTACAACTACAAATTCAGATAAAATATATTTTTACTAAAACGCGATAATCCAAGAGCGCTCTTATAAATAATGACCGGCGTCTTTTTGGGTACTTTTTCGGTTTTAGTTGTAGAAAGAAATCGGTTTTAGTTGTATTGTAATGTAGGTATGTAGTGTTCATATAAACCCTTGTAGATCTTATGATATGTGAAATAAACATATTCGGTTTTAGTTGTAACATATTGTAATGTAGGTATGTAATGTTCATCTTATGATATATGAAAGAAATATATTCGGTTTTAGTTGTATTGTAATGTAGGTATATAGTTTTCATATAAACCTCTGTAGGTCTTATGATATGTGAAAGAAACATATTCGGCTTTAGTTGTAACATATTGTAATGTAGGTATGTAGTGTTCATTTTATTATATTGGTGTTGTAATGTGGGTATGTAGTATTCATATAAAATCATGCATTTTGATAAGACCTTCTAAAAAGGGTTGTCTTCAAGTGCTTCTCAGAGCTGCATATGTCAACCGTATATCTAATACTTAGAAAAAGGTCATTCCACTGCTCAGAACCAGCAACGGCAATTTCCTTGCCATAAAATCTCGCCATTGTTTTATCAATTCGGAACAAACAATTTATTCAATGCAGACGAACTCTACCTCGAAGGAACATATTTTTAATGTGTTATATGAAACATGACAAATTAGAACAAATTAGATTTGAATGTTACGAAATGCTATGCTATTTCTTTTACTCGTAAATCTATACCTTTTGAATTTAATTACATGCTTAAGGGTCAACCAGTCAAAATATTAAACGAGATACGAGATCTAGGCGTAATTCACGACTCGAAACTTATATACGACAAGCATATTGATGACATATCAAATGGGGCCAACAAGTCTCTTGGATTTATAAAAAGATCTTGTTCTCAATTCTCTAGCATTAAAGTGATCAAAACATTGTACTGTACTTACGTCCGTAGCATACTCAAATATGGCTCACAAATCTGGAACCCCCAGTACGATATATATATATATATATATATATATATATTAACAGGCTAGAATCAATCCAACGTAGATTTGTCAAGTATCTTCAATTTAAATGCAAAGAATACGACAACGATTACGAGGCCAGATGCAGGCGACAACACCTCCTACCACTTTGCGAAAGACGGAAATTAGCCGATATTATATTATTAACGAAAATAGCACAATATCACATTGATGCCCCAGAATTACTCTCAAACATAAACCTTAACGTCCCCAGAATCTCCGCAAGACATACTAAATGGCTGAACATCCCCTTTAGTGCGACCAAATGCAGACAAAATTTATTCTTTGTAAGAGCATCTAACTTCGTAAACAACCTGGAAGACTTCCCGGAATTCGATTTATTTAACTCTTCTACGAACTCGATTAGATTGCGCATATGCGGGAACTGGTTTGGTGTGGATCTCTGACTGTCTCATCCCTGACTGTCTCCTGGTTAACAATTTTCAGCATTACTTAAAGCCTACCTACTACCTTCTTACCAATGTCCTAACATAATTAAGTGTACATATTGAAACCATATGCGAAAACTGTTAAATGGTGTTTCGAAACCCATAGATATCAGTAATAATACCGACATAAACACTGTATGTTTTCCTAATAAAATAAAATAAATAAATAAATAATGACGATATTATAAACTCTCTCTCTGCCACTTACAGATTTCCGCTGGCCTGACACTGCAATCAGTGACATCGGAATCAACGTACGTGTATAAACGAAATCATGCTTTTTTTTTTCAATTACTTTCAATTTCCACATTTCACGTGTCTCTTAATGATATCGAAAATGAGATTAGACATCGTTGCATACATGAAATTCAAAACAGCAGATGGTAGTGAAAGTAAATCTCGCGTCTGGCATTCATGGGAAGTGCGTGTAGCTGTAGGCAGTAGGCCTATGAGAAACGGTAAAGAACACGCGGAGTATCAATCAGACCATCCACAACAGCATTATACAATGTAAAAGACGTTGGTAGCACACCGAAACGTCTGCGTGAGAGACGAGAGCAATTTCATTTTCTAAATTATTATTGTCTTGATAATGAGTCTAATTTAGTATTCACAATTGTAAAAACGAATTATTCTCACGAACCTGGTAGATGTTGTGGTATTGAGAATTACAATAGTATATAATGCAGTGTTTGTCTTCGATAATATAACTGTGAATCCTCAGGTTATTCGGCCATATAAGCAGACAGAAAGATACAGGTCAAATTCGGCCATATAAGCAGACAGAAAGATACAGGTCAAATTCTAACATTACGGAATTCATGGGACCATACAAATTCTTTCGTTATACTGAAATCTCGTTCTACTGAATATGGGACAATAATATAGTTTTTAAAAACTATATTATTCTCCCATATTCAATAGAACAAGTGCAGAATTGAATCATCTCGTGCGGCTTTTAATAAAACGAGAAGCATATTCTGCGATGATAATCTAAACTTGAAACTTCGACAACGGTTAGTCAAATGCTACGTTTGTTCAGTGTTATTGCATGGAGTGGAATCATGGACCCTCAAAGTTAGTAGTATGAACCGACTGGAAGCATTCGAAATGTGGATGCACCGGAGAATGCTACGGATACCCTGGACGGATATGGTCAGCAACACAAGGGTTCTTCAAAGAGCCAAAGTTTATAGAGAGTTGCTGACTAATATTAAAATCCGAAAGGTGACCTACTTGGGTCATGTACTTAGTGGAGCAAAGTAAAAATTACTGCACCTGATCATCCAAGGCAAAATAGAAAGCCGAAGAGGTGTTGACAGGAGGCAAATCTCCTGGCTCCGCAATATACGTGATTGGACTTCCATAAGGGGCGTTGGATATCTTTTTCGTGTTGTCGGGGACAAGGATGTCTACTCTCAAGTGATATTCATTGGAAGCAGTAAAGTTTTATTTTCACTATACTAGCAGCATTTTTCCTAGCAGCATTCGTTAGTGCGTTTTCAATACACAATTGTTAAAAACATTTTGTTTTCTGGACATCTGGATAAATAAGTTCGACACTTTTTAAATATTTTCACAGCTTCCGAAAATGAAATCTTGATATCAGATAGCATAACTCCATTATAATTGTCATTATCTGTAATCCATTTTTACTGCACGTATATTTCCCAGATCCAAAGATTGCAAAAATGCTGTACAATTCAGAAGTAAAATTTAACTTGAACGAGATAAATTATGTGATGGACGAGGTAAATTATGTGATGGACGAGGTAAATGAGCAATTATCAACCAAAAAAGATCTTTTATCTAAGCATTAAAATTCATTAGCGACTCGTTAAATATGACTTGTGCCATTCGAACCCGTTAGTTTGGATCCCCTCAGCGATGTTTTCGGCCGAAAAATATTCGTTACATTGTACTTTTTTATATCGTTAAAACGGGGATTCGTCAAACATATTAGGTGTTAACATAAGTTGTGTACGTGTTTTTCCAATTTAAAAATGAGCACCAAAAGTAAAACAAAATGGTAAATGTTATACGTCATTCGAAAGAAAATTTTGTGCTCTACAAGATATTGTGTTTGCTTTTACGTTACATATATTATTTTATTTGATTACAAGCCTTCAAAATGGAATGTCAAGTAGACGAAAGGGAACATTTTCGACACCTCCTTCTGTTCATGAATAATATGGTTTAAGCGGTCCTCGTCGAAGTCCACTGGTCGTCCGGAAAGCTCCATGTCTTTGAGGTCGAAATTACCGTCCTTGAAACGCAAAAACCATCGACGAGCTGTCCTTTCATTCAATCTTCACCGTTTGACTAAATAAATTGGAATATCTTTGAACCCCCACAGTCTTAATGCCTTAACTATAAATAATATATAAATCGTAAGAGTGGTCGTATGAGAGGTATTTGGGTGTAGAAGAGACGAAAGATGTATGTGAAGATAGGATAATTTTGCGCTATATCCTTTTTTCCTACCCTAATAGTATGTATGTACAATATGTACATTTATAAATTCTGAGTAAATTATTTTGAAGATGAATGGTCGCGCGGTAACGCAAGTTCAAACTCACTTATCTCCGTCTGCCGCGACAGATAAATGATATGATGGTGTATCATCATCATCAACCAGGGTCGATTCACTGCTGGATGAAGGTCTCCCGAAGTTGACTCCAAATAGCTCGGTTTTTTTTCTCGTTGGTTCCATGTGATGTTGCCATGCTTCCCGATTTAATCCATCTAGCGTACCTTCGGTCTTCTTCTGGGCCTCTTGATGCCTCTTGGGTACCATTGGATTATTTCTGATGTCCATCGGAAATCTGACATTCTGGTTACGTGTCCTGATCATTGCCACTTCATTTTCTTGCTCGCCTTTATTACGTCTTCTATCTTTGTTTTGTTGCGAATTCAGGTGTTTCGTTTACAGTCCCTTTAAGTATATCCCAACATGCATCTCTCCATGCTCTTTTGTGCGATCTGTAGCTTTTGTGTGTTCTTTGCTGTGAGCGTCCATGTCTAACAGCCATACGTAAGTACTGGGAGAATACACTTGTTTTATACCTTTCGCTTCAAAGATGGTGGTATATATGTATGTTTATATTTATGCAATGTATTAATGAAAATATTTATCGCCCTGTCTGTCAATTTGGAGGAATTAAATTCTCTGTACATTCCATCTTGTCGCACAGGGAAGACAAACTATTTGTCGATATTATCATACGAATGTATTCCCCAGCAAAACTAGCGCCAAGTTCGGTCTGACAGCCAATATCTGTTCACTGAGCTTGTTGGCATTGCCGGGACCTTCGGAGTCTCGTGTGAGATATATTATTATATATACTCGTATAATATAAGATGCCTGTCATCAACTCGTTCCAACTTCTGACACCTCAGTCTCGGTGAAATCCTGATCGACATTTAAATACGACCTTCGAGAAAGCGAGAAACTCGCCAAGGATTTATGTCAATATTTATTGAAGCCCTTTTTATAGAAATACGAGCTATATAGCGTGCGCAACAAGAACTACAATTTTTAATCAACGAAAGAAGAAACTTTTGTTTTTAAATGTTCATGTTTATTGGTATCAATGTAATAAGTGCACATGGGAATTATGTGTGAAAAATGATATCGGCCGAATGGCTACCCCGGCTCCTGTTACAGATGACGACTTTTTGAGCAAAATTTAAAAAACGGATTCACATAAATGCATACGTGTGTTATATCTGCAATGACACGAGTAATGTTGGATTTAAGGTAATCGATGTTGTTTGAATTCTTGGCGTATACTTGAGATTTAACATAACCACAGAGGAAAAAAATCTAAAGGGGTTAGTTAAATCACACGATCGTGGTGGCCAATTCACATTTCCACGACGAGAAATTACACGGTCCGAGAAATTTTCCTCCAGCAAAGCCATTGTTTCATCAGCAGTATGACAAGTAGCCCCATCCTGCTGGAACCGCGTGTTTTCCAAGTCAAAATCGTTCAATTGATGCCAAAAAGAGTTTGAATCATGTCACGATATCGATTTCCATTGACCGAAGGTATTATTTTCATGGGGTGGCGCAATAGGAACTGCAATTTTTAATTTGCCCCCATTTTTCAGCTATCAAATGTATAATATTTATAATGAACACACGTCATCTACATAACCTATTAATTAATCATGCAGTGCAGGACTTTATTTCAATTTAAAATTGCACTTCTTGTTGCGCTGCTACCCTATACGTGGACACTTGTTTCATTATACCTCAGGAGTGCTACGGGTATGTTTGTTAAGAGACTTGAGGTACTCAGATAGCTCTTCATCATAAAAAAAGGATGCAAAATTTGCCAAATCCATCATGCATGTCATCTTCAGGTCGGGGAAGGCAGACAGGAGAGAGCTCCAGACATTCCTATCGCAACACGCTTCTTCTACATCCAGATACCTTCTCATACGGCTCCTGCGACTACTCTCACTTCTTACATTTTCTTCTTTTATAGTATATTTCACTTAATCCAACTATAATTTCCTTGATCTTCCTCTACCACGCCTTCTTTATTTGTACCGTATTTATGTTTTGTTAGTCTTTCTTCGTTTATTCGTTCCACGTGGCCAAACCATCTCAGAGTGTTCTGGTTCATCTTACTCAACACATCAGCCTTAACTTCACCATTTCATTCCGTATTCTGTCATACATTGTCACCCAATGTATTCTTCTAAAGGCACGCATTTCTACAGCATTTATTCTACTGTTTTCATTCTTATTTCTCGTCCACATTTCTTACACTCTTACATATCAAAGCTGCTACTACAATACTGTTTTGAATTATCAATATCAATTATTAAACAAAAAATCAATAAACATTCTCCAAAAATCTAACATCTCAAGATACATATATCAATCAAAACGTATAACATTTTTAATCGCTGTTTGAAGCGATTCAACGAGACAGTTTTGCTGCAGCCGGTAACTGGTTCCAGAGACTGGGGGCATGGGCAGTAAAGGACGACACGAAATGAAAATATCAAAAGACAATCTCTTTTAGAGCTTATAACAATGTGAAATACTAAGTATCTCGCATTACGAAATATGTTAGCTATATTTTTATAATGATTGTGTGAATTAATGCTTGCTTTAAATCGCTAATGACTTTTAAACATTGGAAAACGCAAAACTTTCCCCCTTTTTTTTATCAAAACTCCCAAAGGGCAAAGATTTTTCTCAAATTTTCAACATTTGTTGGACAAAAATTATCTCTGGGCTCAAATTACGCTTAATTCGCGACATTTATTTGCACTACTTGAACGTTGGTGTTAGGGGATATTAAAATTCTACTGTATTAAAGAACAAATCTTCATTTTTGCGTTTTCCTTATTTTATGAAAGATTTTTTTAATGATTTATGCACTTGACAAAACGAAATGTAACAAAATACAAAAAAATGCAGACGGACAAACAATAATGCAGCCACTGCTTTCCTATCCTTACACTCATAAATATAGCAAGCAACTTGCATCTCGTTCTACTAATGAGGCCATGTGTTTTCTGTATCCTAATATCTATCCATAAAATACCCACAAAATTCTCAAAGATTATTAAATAATTTTAAAACGATGACTGTAATTTATTATTACTACTGCTTTTTGTATCTTCATGTTAGTTTAAGATAAAGTTGTATCATTCGTCAATAATTTAAAGTACTTGTTTAACCTGTCACATGTGCATTTGTATATAAAGACACTGTTGTGTCGTTAATTCAATAAATATATAAAATAAAAAATATTTATTTTGTATTTTTTTTAATCTGTCGATAATAGTAGTTTCGAGTTCCGTGTTAGAGCGCCCTTTGAGAAAATTTTACGCTCTAAACGGCGCTTTATAAATTTTACGCTCTAAACGGCGCTTTATAAATTTTACGCTCTAAACGGCGCTTTATAAATTTTACGCTCTAAACGGCGCTTTATAAATTTTACGCTCTAAACGGCGCTTTATAAATTTTACGCTCTAAACGGCGCTTTATAAATTTATATTTTATAATTATTATTTTTTATGCAATTTTAAGTAAACTTTTTCATACTCATATGTCTTCCGTAGCTTCATTTTTACAGTATTAATATATAACCGCGTTGTATCAAAAGTAGCAAAAATGACATTACATAATAGGGTTTTGGTGCCCACCTTGACGTATAGAAGTGGAACTTGGATCTAGCAGGCGAATGATAAAAATTAGATTAATTCTATCGAGATGTGTACACTAAAAATAATTTGTGGAGTGTTAATTTATGAAAGAAGGCGCAATGAAGACATCATTAATGAATACATGGATGGTTTAAGTAAGATGAAGAAAGAAGCTTTAAGATGGTTTGGACATGTGGAGAGAAAGAATGACTAAGCGATTATACAAGTAAGAAGTGCAAGGTGTGCGTGGAAGAGGTATACCTAGGAAATCGTGGCTGGACCAAATGGACCAGATTTAGAACGAAGGAGAGAGAGAGAGAGAAGGCGAAATTGTAGTCTTGGATAGAAATGTTTTGAGATCTGTTCTCTCTGCCTACCCCGTAAGGGACACGACATGATGAAATTTTTGAGTACATATTAATTTCTTAAAATACGTTGAATACTTGCGAATACAACAATATTTAGAAATAGCTACTAACGTTGTGCTCTCCTTTATTAATATAAATAACGTAATATAAACGAAACATTAAGGACAATACTTTGCCTCTGGAGTTGAGTAACCCTGCATCAACTTGTGGAAGGTTTCGATTCTGCAAAGCAACTTGCATCTCGTTCTACTAATGAGGCCACGTGTTTTCTATATCTCAATATCTTTCCATAAAATTCCCACGAAATTCTCAAAAAATCCAATATTTGTTTTATGTATGCGTTATTCCACTAAAAACAAATCTGAGTTATTTATTTATCTCTATAAAATAAGTCTTCGACAATTACGTAAGTCTGCTTGGTGAAGTTTGGTAATATTTTGTCGTATACATACATAACATATATTGAACTTAAATATACGAGATATAATTATTAAATAATTTTAAAAAGATGACTGTAACTTATTATAACTACTGATTTTTGTATCTTCATGTTAGTTTAAGATAAAGTTTTGTATTATTTGTCAATAATTTATTCGTACTTTATAACCTGTCACATGTTCATTTGTATATAAAGACTCTGTTTTGTCGTTAATTAAATAAATAAATAAATACTTCTTAGGAGACCGAACCATTCAAGAAACTGAAAATATAACTTAAAATTTGTTTTTCCGGCTCTTGGCTTGGACACTCTGACATTCAATGATACCCCAAAGTTTCATGTAGGGTAACTACTTTTTTATTTAAAAAAAAATATATAAATTGAATTGTCATTAAGTAATTTAATTTTTTTTTTAAATGAACATTAGAGTCTATAACAGACCATTATTTACAATATGAAGAATACATTTTGTGAAAAAACTAAAAATCATCGCCACTGTAAAACTAAGTACAAACAACTTTCTACAGTTCCTTTGACATTAAATTGTTGTACATGTCATTTTTATTATTCTTATTTAAAATTCCTCGCCTCTTCGGAGGTTGTCGATTATCATGACCATACCCTTCAGGATTATCATGGCTATACCCTTCAGGATTGTCATAGCTATATTCTTCAGGATTGTCATAGCTATACCCTTGAGGCATCAGCTTGGGACATATGGTAATATTAGTACAGTTAAAAAAACACTCCCGTAAGTCCTTTAATCAGGAGATGCCTCTTTTCTTCGCACTTCTTCCCTGAAAATTTTCCTGCATTATCAGTTAAAGGACCTCATATTTACCCTCTAGCATTATATGTGTGGATAATGTTTTTCTATATTTATATTAAGATGTTATTACGGGCATTGTCAACCCATGAGACTAACAGCATTCTTTGATATCACCACATTTCAAAAACTTTTAGTATCTTGGTAGTGGCCTGGGTAAGAATCCATGCTTCAAAGCTATAGAGAAGCACGGTAAATGTGTAGCAGAAACGCAAAATTTGTATAAGTAAGTTGGGATTGAACTATTTGTTGTTGAGGAGATTTTGAAGAAGCAGCTTCATGCCATCTCCATTATTTGGTCACTTGATACTGGCCCCATTGATCATCCTTCAGCCAGGATCTCAACTATTTATATTATTGGACTCGTTCAATAATTTCATAATTTGTTATATATCAATACTCAAGTATCCCGAACGTATTGATTTCAAACGTCTCTTTGTCTTCAGATCCCTTAATGGGATGTCTTCATCGTATCTTTCGAATCTGTGTCTGACAGACGTTCCTTTGGAGAGCAGTCAAACGCTTCCATCGTATCTTTATCTGAGAGATGTCCCTTTGGAGAGCTGTCAAATGTCTCCATCGTATCTTTCGAATCTGTGTCTGAGAGATGTTCTTTTGGAGAGCAGTCAAACATTTCAGTCGTATCTTTATCTGAGATAAGTCCCTTTGGAGAGTAGTCAAATGTCTCCATCGTATCTTTCGAATCTGTGTCTGAGAGATGTTCCTTTGGAGAGCAGTCAAACGTTTCCATCTTTATCTGAGAGATGTCCCTTTGGAGAGCAGTCAAATGTCTCCATCGTATCTTTTGAACCTGTGTCTGAGAAATATTCCTTTGGAGAGCATTCAAATGTCTCCATCGTATCTTTCGAATATGTGTCTGACAGATGTTCCTTTGGAAAGCAGTCAAACGTTTCCATCGTATCTTTATCTGAGAGATGTCCCTTTGGAGAGCAGTCAAATGTCTCCATCGTATCTTTTGAACCTGTGTCTGAGAAATATTCCTTTGGAGAGCAGTCAAATGTCTCCATCGTATCTTTCGAATCTGTGTCTGAGAGATGTTCCTTTGGAGAGCAGTCAAACGTTTCCATCGTATCTTTATCTGAGAGGTCCCTTTGGAGAGCAGTCAAATGTCTCCATCGTATCTTTTGAGCCTGTGTCTGAGAAATATTCCTTTGGAGAACAGTCAAATGTCTCCATCGTATCTTTCGAATCTGTGTCTGACAGATGTTCCTTTAAAAAGCAGTCAAATGTTAAGGTCGATTTCTTCTTTATCTAATAAATGTGTGGTTTTTAGTTGATCCAATAGGATGGCGTATTATAGTAAAGCTTTTACCGTTGTTGGTCCTGTGACGTCAAGTTTGCCCTGATTATTCGAGATATTGACGGCATGTGTAGCTTTAGGCAACACGTAAAGACACCCCTTTTGGCCGATCTTATCAAAATGTATGGTTGTACGAGTATGTAAACACAACACACATACTCTACACTACACCTAGAGCCAAACGTGTTACTATCACATATTGGAAGATCTATAAAGGTTTCTTTGTTGTTCGTCTTCCCTTGGTAAGTTTTCTGCAGTTTACTTACGAAATATATTTTTCTAAATATGGGGTCAAGCGGGATCAAGCCCCGAGCTGGAGCACCCTTGAGGACAGTTTGACCTAGAAACGGCGATAAACAAATTGTATTTTCATTATTATTATTATTATAAACCTTTGACTGTAGTTTCCTTTTACTAATAATTATAAAGCTTGTCTTTGATGTTTTAATTTTCAATTATTATAAGCTGTGTTAACTGTCTCCACGTTATGGACTTTAGAGAATTTTTGTTATATTAAAAATAAAATAAAATTCATAAATTTGCGAATGAAACTACAACCCTCGAGCGATACCCTGTTATGTGCATGAAGCCAAAGTCAAAGCTATGCAGATTCCAACGTCGAAGATCTAAAATAAGAAGTAATTTAGTAGATGTTGCATGACTAGTAAGCGGCAGCTGGTCCCGAGGTGTGCTGGTGCGCTGAGCACCAACGCATCTTGAGACGCTGAAAGAATATGAAATATCGCTGTCTCACGGTTTACTGTATGTCTCTGTCTGCCCTATATGAATTTGCGTTTCCGTCCGGTGCGTATTGGAGATCGCTCCGGTAGTATTGGCAAACTTGGCCGGTCAATTTGAAAGGAATATTTTTTTAAATTTTACTTTAATTTTTTTTAAATTTTCACTTAAATAAAAATACTCGTATTATTTGTCAGTATTCTTGTACATGTTTAATCTATACAAATATTTAACATTTTGGGAAGTCATGTTTGCGAATATATAATTTAATTATTGCGAATTATTTCTCCGGTTCAGCGCACCAACGACTCTCCAGACCAGCCGCCGCTGATGACTACGTCTCATTTTTCGAGAAAAAAAAAAGAAGCAAAATCGGAAGTAAAAAACGAGAATTTTGAGATTTTAAGAAACTCAAGTAATCAGACACGTGGCAACCCCATCGAGTAGGAAACTGGTCCCTCCATTATCATATATATTGGGGGGAGGTTCGGTAAACAAATTCCGAAATTTTCTTCTTATCTCTTCACGCCGTCCTGCCGTTTCTATCTTATTTAACTTTTTCTTATTTATCCCCGCCAAATGAACTGTGCGAAGGTAACTTCTATTGTTTGTCTTGCCTTCCTTCTGCATTTGAATTAGCTTCTTCAATCATACTCGAATCCCTCATGAAGTTTTATTTTCAAGCAGAAAAAAAAACCTTTTTTGATGAAAGTCAAAATGATATTAATGAAAAGCGCACGAGGGAAAGGTAGACCGAGGAACAAATGGAACAATATACAAGTAATAATGGTATTCAAGTTAAAATGGGGCAATGCAACAAAATGATATTAATGAAAAGCGCACGAGGAAAAGGTAGACCGAGGAACAAATGGAACAATATACAAGTAATAATGGTATTCAAGTTAAAATGGGGCAATGCAACAAAATGATATTAATGAAAAGCGCACGAGGAAAAGGTAGACCGAGGAACAAATGGAACAATATACAAGTAATAATGGTATTCAAGTTAAAATGGGGCAATGCAACAAAATGATATTAATGAAAAGCGCACGAGGGAAAGGTAGACCGAGGAACAAATGGAACAATATACAAGTAATAATGGTATTCAAGTTAAAATGGGGCAATGCAACAAAATGATATTAATGAAAAGCGCACGAGGAAAAGGTAGACCGAGGAACAAATGGAACAATATACAAGTAATAATGGTATTCAAGTTAAAATGGGGCAATGCAACAAAATGATATTAATGAAAAGCGCACGAGGAAAAGGTAGACCGAGGAACAAATGGAACAATATACAAGTAATAATGGTATTCAAGTTAAAATGGGGCAATGCAACAAAATGATATTAATGAAAAGCGCACGAGGAAAAGGTAGACCGAGGAACAAATGGAACAATATACAAGTAATAATGGTATTCAAGTTAAAATGGGGCAATGCAACAAAATGATATTAATGAAAAGCGCACGAGGAAAAGGTAGACCGAGGAACAAATGGAACAATATACAAGTAATAATGGTATTCAAGTTAAAATGGGGCAATGCAACAAAATGATATTAATGAAAAGCGCACGAGGGAAAGGTAGACCGAGGAACAAATGGAACAATATACAAGTAATAATGGTATTCAAGTTAAAATGGGGCAATGCAACAAAATGATATTAATGAAAAGCGCACGAGGGAAAGGTAGACCGAGGAACAAATGGAACAATATACAAGTAATAATGGTATTCAAGTTAAAATGGGGCAATGCAACAAAATGATATTAATGAAAAGCGCACGAGGAAAAGGTAGACCGAGGAACAAATGGAACAATATACAAGTAATAATGGTATTCAAGTTAAAATGGGGCAATGCAACAAAATGATATTAATGAAAAGCGCACGAGGAAAAGGTAGACCGAGGAACAAATGGAACAATATACAAGTAATAATGGTATTCAAGTTAAAATGGGGCAATGCAACAAAATGATATTAATGAAAAGCGCACGAGGGAAAGGTAGACCGAGGAACAAATGGAACAATATACAAGTAATAATGGTATTCAAGTTAAAATGGGGCAATGCAAC
Source organism: Odontocerum albicorne (assembly GCA_949825065.1). NCBI lineage: Eukaryota > Metazoa > Arthropoda > Insecta > Trichoptera > Odontoceridae > Odontocerum > Odontocerum albicorne. The sequence goes on from OX463848.1 coordinate 41,799,749, forward strand.
AAAATGATATTAATGAAAAGCGCACGAGGAAAAGGTAGACCGAGGAACAAATGGAACAATATACTAGGTTAGTCAAAAAGTTTTGAAAGCGGAAATGAAAATACATTTTTTTTGGGGGGAAATCACTTTAATTGCTCAGTATAGTCTCCCATAAGATCAATACACTTGGTCCAACGATCTTCCAACTTTGTTGTCCCATCACGGAAGTGACTTTCTGGAAGGCCTGCAAAATACTCCTCTACGACGGCTATAACCTCTTCGTTTGATGAAAAATGCTTTCCACAAAGGAATTTTTTGAGGTGTGAGAACAGCCAGAAGTCAGATGGAGCTAAATCTGGCGAATAGGGTGGATGCTGCAACAATTCGTACCCCAATTCATTGATTTTCGCGATGGTTTTTTGAGCTGTGTGAGCAGGTGTATTGTCTTGATGAAAAATGATTTTTTTCTTCTGCAAACCGGGTCTTTTTTCACAATTTTTTTCATCCAACTGGTCCAAAATGTCACAATAATAATCAGAGTTGATTGTCTTACCAGTTTGGAGATAATCTATCAATAAAATTCCTTTTGCATCCCAAAAAACTGACGCTAACACCTTCTTGGCCGATTTCTGGACACGAACTCGCTTCGGAGCCAAAGTGCCTGGCTCACACCACTCCTTAGCCTCTTGTTTTGATTCAGGATCATGGTGGTAGACCCGAGTCTCATCCATAGTGATGAATCGACGCAGAAAATCCTTTTTATCCTTTCGAAATGGCTCCAAATGTTGCTCAGAAAGTCGCATTCGAACGTGTTTTTGTTGCATTGTTAGCAAATGCATAACAAATGCAAATAGAAAATTTGATTTTTCTACTGCTCCATAGATGTCGCTTTCAAAACTTTTTGACTAACCTATTACAAGTAATAATGTTATTCAAGTTAAAATGGTGCAATGCAACAAATGCTATATATTTTTCCAAAATAGTCCAACATATGATGCATATATAGTATTGTAACAAAAATATATGTTAATAATTTAGAGAATATATTTAGCGCCCTTTAGCGAACAGACTCTCTTCAAAGGCGCTCTGCAATATATCTACCTCAAAAGGGAATGCCGTAATGGTATGTTTGTTTGTACAATATTAATTACGGTACTTAATTATTAATTACGGTACTATTGTATAATATCCTTAACTATCCCGCCGCACCCTCTTATCTCGCCGAAAATTTGCAGCGTCTTTCCAATCATGGATTAGCGCTACGCTCAAACAGAGATTGTTTATTGGCCTTTCCAGTTCACCGCTCCTCTTTCTTTACGTCGTCCTTGACTGCCCATGCAGTGAGACTCTGGAATCAGTTACAAACCAATATAAGACTCGCTCCGTCCTTGGCATGCTTTAAGAAGCGACTGAAAAAACTCTTCATTTCTAGTCAGTAAAATAACGTGTTTCATTCCTGATTTTTATTTTCCTTTCCTCTCCACCATCCCTTCATTTCATTTTGATTGATGATATCTCACTTTATAAGAAAAATAATGTTCGGGTGATTGTCCGTCTTTGTGGGGTTCGTGGACATGTTCTCACGTATATGTTTATGGATTTCGTGGGGATGGATATTCATTTGAATGATTTATGCGACTATGTAACTTGCTTCATTTACTTTTGTCTGGTTGGTTGGAAGAGATTGCCGCCTGGCAATAAACCCGCCAGATTGTATTGCAATAAAAATGTTAAATAAAAAAAAATCACGTTTTGGTCTTGTTAGTGCTCTGACCTTTCCTCTTTTCAAAATTTCATTCACTTGGGCAAACCATACTTTTCTCGGTCGTCCACTTCCACGGTTCTCACGTATGCTTACATTATAAATTTGTTTAATTAGTATTTCGTCACCCATCTTTTCAACATATCTATACCACCTCAACGTGCTGTTTTTCAATATACTTAACACTTCTTACCTCACCTTCATCCCTAATAATTACATTAAATGTAATTAATAATTACATTAGAATACATTTCCTTCTTCTGGCATACGTCGACATATCATATCTTTTTCTCAATTCACGCATTTTCAATACACTTACTCGGTTTCTTTCATTAATTTTCCACGTTCTTTCCCATACATTTTTTCCCATATTTTTTCATGCTAAATATCCTCAGTGAGATACAGGCAAAAGCCTAGTTTACTGGGGATACGACAAATGAAAGGCAACAAACCCAGATCCATTAAAATTATATGTCCAAATCAAATTACCTGTTGTTTTTTCTCAAATTGTGTATATTTCTTGTCATGTGTAATAATAAATAAATAAAATACATCAATATTGGCTGTTGTGAACCATCATTTAACCTGTAAGCTAGTGAGTTATATAGAAACAATATGTACCCAGGTAGTGAGTTTTTTAAAAAAATTTTTTATGTGATATTGAAGACTTATGAATGAAGACCTTCAAAATAGTCTGGAAAGGTGGAGAAGAATCTTGGAGGACAATGGATTGAGACTGGGCAGAAAGAAAACAGAGTATCTGTACCTACCATTCGAGAACACAAATGCTGTCACTCCCGTAATGCAAATGGATGGAGAAACATTATAAAATTGTGACTCCTTTAAGTATCTTGGGTCACTCATCCATAGCGATGGAGTATGTGCAGCAGATGTAACACATATAATTAGTGTGGAATGGATGAAGTTTAGATCAATGAGGGGAGTTCTATGTGATCCGAAAATGCCAGTAAAGTTAAAAGGAAAAGTATACCAAACGATTGTCAGACCCGCACTCTTCTATGGCTCCGAATGCTGGACAATGTATAACTCTTACTCTAGGCAACTAGAAACTGCTGAAATGCGCATGCTAAGATGGTCAGCTGGTGTGTCCCTAAGAGACAAAATAAAAAGCTCACACATTCGTGGAAGCCTAGGTGTTACAGACATCAACAGTAAGATGGAGGAGAGGCGATTGAGATGGTATGGACACGTTGGACGCAGAGCACCCGATCACATTGTGAACCAGGCAATCTCCATGGATCTTTCTCGAATAACAACCAGAGGAAGACCAAAGAATTCATGGGTGGTGCGTGATGATAAAAGATAACGTGATGCAGAGGCACGGTCTGGGGGACGTAGTCCGGGACAGAAGAGCATACAACCTGAGGACGAGGAGAGCTGACCCCAACAGCCTTCGCAGACAGTGAGTTGGGATGGAGCCAGGGAGAAGAAGTGAGATTGAAGAATTATGATAAAAATTTCGTTTTATTATTATAAATCGGCGAAAGCGAAAACTGTATTGCGAATTGCAATTTGTTATGACAAATTATCAATAAATATCAATACAATGAATTTTTTGGTATAATCTATACTTTTCTTGGATGTTAATGTGAAACGCACCGGTGCGTTCGGACTAACTTGAGATAAATTAAGTTCACACTCACCCATGCGTTCATACTTGCTTACAGGTTAAACATATCGTTTGGTTTGAATATGTATTTAAATGCCCCATTGACTTTACTATTGTTGTTATCAAATTTTGCCGCAATCATTTACACGCAAGTTTTTAAGTATAATTAAATGATGACAAATAGTAATTACATAAAAAAAATGTTCATTAATGTAATATGTGTAATCTAATTAATGTGGTACTTTTCAGTAATTTTATCGCGTTCAGGGGAAATCCGTGCGATATAACACAAGTTGTTGATTATGATATAGAAACAAGTATGGTACGAGTACACTGTGCGTGAGTTAATTGCTTTATAAATATACTTTATTATATTATTCTTAGAACACAGTATACCTATACATACCATCACGTCATACATACTAAACTCGTTTGGCAGGCAGAGAAGACTGATCGACATATAAACTATTTTGTTTTTATATTACGTACCTACCATCACGCTGTTTCTCTGTCGAGGTAGGTACAGAGCGCCATACTTTTCTATCTCGAAACATATCTTTAACCTTTTTTACATCCACACAACTTCTACGATTTCTCTGACTTTCTACGTTTCCTTTTTTCGGAATATCATTCACTTGATCCAACCATACTTTCCTTGATCTTCGTCTCACACGCCTTCCACTTACGTTTGCTCGTATATCTGTTTTGTTAGTATTTCGTCATTAATTCTTTCCACGTGCCCAAACCATCTCAGACTGCTCTTTTATATCTTGCTCAACAGTTATAAATTCACATTTACTCCTTATCGCTTAATTCCGTATTCTGGCATACATTTTCACCTCATGTATTATTCGAGATGCACGCATTTCTACAGAATGTATTCGGCTTATTTCAGTCTTGTTCCATGTCCACGTTTCACTCCCATATATCAAAACTCCCATATTAAAATAAAGACGTGGACTACCATCTAGGCAGATCTTGATAATATCCAGTTCGAGTATATACTCGTATATTTTAGTGCCCCATTGACTTCGTGTTTCTTCTCGCTACACGCCATTTAATATCACTCGTGGCTTACTTCTTCTGAGAAAATACACCCTTAATAACAGAATTCTTCAACTTTATAATATAATTAACCAACTGAATGACACTGTTGATATATTCTCGGCACCGCCTAGCAGTATGAAAAAGAATCCTGACTGATATTCTTCCTAACGAATAAGCTAACTCTAGAAGCAGATCATCTTTGTGTAACATGAGAAATCCGTGCAAAGTGGATAAAAAAAAACATATTTATAGTTAAGGCATTAACATTGTGGAAGTTTAAAGACATTGTAATTTGTTTTATCAAACATTGTTTATTCCGCTTTTTTGTAACGATATAAACCCTACCGGTTTCAAGGCTTTCACTTCATTTTCATGGGAGCATAAACAAGACTGAATTATGTTTGAACTGGTACCGAGATACACGCTTCTAACGATTAACATTCGGGTTGAGGACTGGTGGTGTTGGAGGGGGGTTGAAGGGAGGCGGGAAGGGAGGGATGAGACGATCTCAACCAGCAGCGGCGAGATTGGAGGCCCTAATTAACCTTAATTACAGAATTTTTCAACTTGCTTTAATCTTTCATTACTCTTAGTATACCGCGTTTACTTTTCCTTTCACACTTTTCTATCACCATAACTTTGGATTTCGTAACGTTCGTTCTCAAATATTTCTCTTCACATCTCTCATCCTATTTACATATCAGTCTCTCTAATTCTCTCATGTCCACCTTACACGGGCAAAAGGTGGACATGATAAGGTTCGCTGACGATATTGCTATGGTTGCTGAAAGTGAAGAGGAACTACAAGAGGCCTTAACAATTATGGAAAGCATTCTTCAAAATAACTACAGTATGAAGATAAATAAAGACAAAACAAAGCTGCTGACTGTAGGCCGAGCGCAGCACCAGATGAGAATAGTGATGTCGGGTAAACCACTAAAGAACACCAAGGAGTTTGTCTACCTCGGGAGCAAAATAACATGGGACGGTCGGTCCAAGAGCGAGGTCGACAGCCGTATACATCAGGCTAGACTTGCATTTAATAAAAGGTCGAAAATAATAGAATCAAATAATATAGACCTTAAACTGAGAATACTCCTCATCAAGACCTATGTATGGAGTATCTTGATGTACGGCTGCGAGACATGGTGCCTATCCGAAAGAGATAGACGAAGACTAGAGGCTTTTGAGATGTGGTCCTATAGAAGACTATTAGGAATTTCCTGGAGAGACCGCATCACAAATGAAGAGGTTCTCCAACGAATCGAAGGAGGAAGGCACCTGCTCAGGATCCTGTCCGAAAGGCGTGCAAGATGGATCGGGCATATAATACGACAAGAGGGCCTCTTGCATGCCATAATGGAGGGCATGACCGAGGGGACAAACTCTAGGGGACGCCCACGCCGAGAGTACCTGGAGGATCTGTTGGTGGACGTGCGCTGCTCAACATATACAGACTTAAAAAGAGCCGCACAGGACAGGGGGGAATGGAGGAGAAGAGTTCAAATTGCTGCAAACCAGTCTTAGGACTGCAACCACGGAAGAATTCGTCCTCATTCTCTGTTAACACTGTCATGTCATAAGCATACAGCAATCCGCATATAAAATACAAAATACTTGTTTTTATGACATTTTTGTTTAATTACGTACTGGTTGTATTTTTATTGTACTTATATCAACTGTCTTGCGTCATTTAGTTTATATAAAAAATAAAAAATACATTACAAAAAAACAGTCATTAGTTTTTCAAAATAACAACCCAACCAATTAATATGCTTAATTTGTGGTAATACCAGAGTCAAAAAAGACGTTTTTATACGACAATTGGACGTTTATAAGCAAAAAGGATGCAACTCACAAACACATGTTTTATTAAAGAATGATCGGACACTAAAATTTGAAAAAAATCTACACAATAACTTAAATGAAAGTGACAGATTAGTCAAACTGTCCTTACAATGCGCGATTTTTTTTATTTCGAAAATAAAAATATATTTTTGCATTAAATATGTACTGGAACATGAAAAATACAATAAAACATTTTTTCTTTTGTTTTTATATATTTATATTAAAAAAAAAGAGTATGGTTCATATATGAATCACTGCGCATTTGTAAGTTAATTATATGATATAATGATATAAATGAAATTATATATTTTACTTCACTTATTTTATACATATGTACTAAAGAATAAAAGAAAAAAAAAAGATTACCTTGATCACCAATAATAAAGTAATTTGATTTCAAACTGGAACAAATCACAAAAGTCATCTACGCGCAACAAGTCAAACTTCAACTGCCAAATTGACCGGTAAAACAGTTTTCTATTAAACCTATGTGGTTTTAAAGCATGGAGATTATTGTATAATATTAGTAACAGCGCGTGAGTCGTTGTTTATACCACTCAGCACAAAAATAATTAGAAAAACTTCGGTTGATTCACACGTGCATCATTGCGCACTGTAGGGTTAAGTTATTGTGTAGATTTTTTTTTACATATGAGTTTCAAATCACTCTAATAAAATGGACAGTTGTACAATATAAATACCAAATCAATTAATTTTTAATTTAAAGCATGGAGAAAGTGTCTCTTATCCCCATATCTGAAAAAATATCAAGCCATTTTAATTATGTTATAAGGCATTTCATAATAAAATTTGGTTTTTCCCAAAATTAGGGTGATCCGTACATACTACATACTGTCAGGGTAAACGAAAAGACAGATCGCCCGACTTTCCTATCCCGACACATTTTTACCCTCTTCTACGTTCATACACTTTCTCGTACAATACCTAAGATTTCTCTGACTTTTTATATTTCTTTCTTTCAAAATCACGATACTTTCTTTCGTTATCATCTATCACGCCTTTTACTTACATCTGAACTATATTTGTTTCGGTAGTCTTTCTTCGTTCATTCGTTCTTCATCCCCAAACCATATCACAATTGCTCTTCTTCATAATGCATACACCTTAAATTCACATCGGCGGCCTCGGTCCATTCACGAATAGCAAGTAGGCGCCCCAGACTTGATTCCTGGCGGATTCACTTCCGGGTTGGTTTTACTCTTAGACCAATTAACATCTGAATTAATGTTTTCCTGCACCTTATTTGCTGCTTATTATATATTCTTGTAGCTCTTTTCAGCACTGCAAAAACAACGCTAAAAGTCTACCTAATAAAATATTTCAATGGATAAAATGCTGATGAACTTGGAACTTCGATATCCTCGTCATTGAGAGTTGAATCTGTCTAGACTGTGTACTTATCGAAGTACAACAGGCTGCACACAATAAACCAATACACCTACAGGTGTCTAACATCCACAAAATGACTGCCAACAATGCTCGATCATCAGGAATAGCCTATTTTAGTTGAAATTCATCTTTAATCACTTTTTCCATATTCTATAATATCATATCACCTCATGTATTCTTCACAATTCACGCATTTCTATAATATTTATTTGGCTGCTTTCAGCCTTTTTCCACGTCCACGTTTCACTTCGATATATCAAAGTGGGTACCAAAATACTGTTATGGACTATCGTCTTACAAATTTTGATACTGCCCGGTTCGAGTATACCATATACGTTTTAGTGCCATATTATCTTTGTTTCAATTTCCTTGTAATTATTAAAAAAGCAACTTGAATATGTTGATTCATTAATTTAAAATTAAGTTTCCTTAACCTATTTTATTACTTTAGCCAAAACATTTACAAATTTAAATATAATATTTTTAAGTTGCTTACAAACGAACGTTAAAGTTGGTGTAACACGTTTTAAGTTTTGCTAATGTGCGAACTTCATTCAATTTTCTGTCATACATTATCACCCCACGTATCCCTCACAATGCACACGTGTTTACAACATTTATTCGGCTCTTTTCAATATTTTTCCACGTCCACGTTTCATTCTTATATATCAAATTTGGTATATGGGAGCGAGATGTTTCCTCAATTATCTCAGAACAAGTAAAATGTAGGTTTGGTCCTTTTTATAGTATAATCTAAAGGTAATAATTGGTGTAACGTACCTCCAGTCGGCTCAAGAGATCAAGGTCTGTATTGGAATATTATACCAAAAATAAAAATAGTATATAAATTACCCATAAAACAATTAATTCGTACTCCTCCGCAAAAAAAAAACATTTGACCTTAATTTAAAATAAAGTACAACGCTAAAAGTTACATAACGAAAATCATGCGAGTCATACCAATTCAGAAAAAAATTAACAATAGAAGACACTTGACCCAAAATCCACAAAATTGCCTTAGTGCAAGCATGGCCAACCCGCGGCCCGGGAGCTATTTTTATAAATCATGAAAAAAATAACAAAACATGGTTATTTCATAAATAACATGCTCGTATAAAAAGTCTTTCAAATTGAGCGGTTTTTTTAATTCAATTTTTTAATACTTGAATAAAACACACAATTTGCTTTGATTTCAAAAAACTTTTTATTCGTCATTGAAGTATAATGTATGACATTTAAACACACAAAAAAAACAATATCCGCCAGATGTCCACCTCTTGCAGCTCCACAGATGTCCACTCTTTTGTCAAAATTTTCGATGACATTTTGGAATAATTGCGGTTCTAACTCGACAATAACGCGAATAATTTCGTCCTTCTGCTCAGGAATTGATTGGGTGTCATTCTAATAGACCTGGCTTTTCACGTAACCTCAGAGAAAATAGTCCAACGGTGTCAGATCACATGATCTTGGTGGCCAATTAACATCACCATTTCCGGAGATTACAATACGTAAAATAATTTAGCAATATGAACGCATTGTTGTTTTGTATACGACTCCATTTTTATAAATATGATACATTACACTTATCAAATGTCACAAGACCCAGGCAAGTTCGCGACGCCATCTGTGTTTTATATTCAAGAATTAAAAAAAACGCTCAATTTGAAAGACTTTATAAGTACAATTTTTTTATAATGATTTTAATAAGCATATGGGGTAGACCTCTCGTAGTCTAAGGGTGTCAGCTATGGAACTCGGCCGAAGAATATGCATATCTTATGTGGCATAAATCTGCCTACGGCGAACTCATCGACACAGCGTTGAACGAGATATGTGCACGATCATTATTTTTTTAAATATTTTTATGAATTGTTTCGCCTCTTTTTAATCGATCAAATAATTTTATTTAAAGTACATACATTGTATTACTATTTTGAATAAAAGACATTATATTTCATATTTATGCAGTTGATTTAAGAAGTAATCATTATTTATAGCAAAAAAGGGTCGGTGATAAAGTAGGCATTAAAGTGATGGACTTAATTCTTTTTAAGGTATTCAAAGTTTCATGTACTTATTAATTTAAAAAAATACATATATGCGGGCCGCAACTCATAAATAAATTAATAAAAAAAATATAGATCTATTGATAGCAACGTAGTATGTTCATTAGCAGAGCTGCATGGTAACGCACTGGACTTTTTTTTTTTAATTTCACCTGGCGAGTTTATTGCAATATGACAATCTCTTCCAACCAACCAGAAAGTAGTTTTAATGGGCCCTAAGTGAAAACCAGACTGGAATTCCATTAAAAAAATCCAGATTCCAGCGGGGATCGAACCCGCAACCTCCTTTCGCACGGAAGGTCGTCGGTTCGAACCCCACGCTGTGCTACTTACTACCCTCGAATGACAGCCATTTTTTTCGCCTAGTATTCGGGGGTATAAGAATGCCTATGACTTCGGTCATATCTATTCTTTCAAAAAAGAGAAAAAAAATCACAAGCCAGTGTATTCAGATCATCTCATTTCAGTGTCCTATCGGAGGCAGTACAGCGGTGTGATCGGCGAGTTTGCTGGTGTGCAACGACTCACTCAAAAAAATAATCTCCACGGCATAACTTTGCTTTCCAACTGAATTTACTTTGGAATGACGAAAGGGTTTTCGATTACGAGGCCCAACAACGATCGAGTGTGTTCATATATGTACATATATCCTGAAATTGTATATACCTATTTCAATATAAGGGTGAATCAAATACATTTAAGAGAGAAGCCTTCATCTGGGCTCATCTCATAACATGCCCTTACTCAAGATATACCCCCACCTATAGAGGACGAGCCCGGCCGCGAAAACATCAGATGTTCCTTTAACTGTCCCGCGATTCTAGAAGCACTAAGTTTATATGTACCCAATAAATATCGCCGTGCAAGGAATCACCCTCTGTTCTACATACCAACTTAGAGGACGAATATCATGGCTAAACACTCAGTCACGCGTGGTATAGAGATATTGAACCAACTGAATGACACTGTTGATATATTCTCGGTACCGTCTAGCAGTGTGAGAAGAATCCTGGCTGATATTATTCCTAACGAATAAGCTAACGCGAGAAGCAGACCCTCTTTGTGTGACAGGAGAAATCCGTGCAAAGTGAATAAAAAAAAGAAAAAAAAAAGATGTTTTTCAGCTCACACCCTTGTACATATGGCATAAATTAAACTCAATGGCATGCAGTATAAAAAGGTTAGCTTCCCCTGTTTTGGCGTGTTGCGAAACTACTCCTTAAAAGACGGTCGCAAGATAAGTCCAATTAATTACGCCGACAGTTTATTATCTCCTGATTAAATATGGCAGCTTTATTATTTTAATTTATTGCAGTCGAGCGTGGCAGGGGATTCTGTCCACAATCTCCACCACAGTCTCCACCCCAGTCGTTCTGTTTACCCTCACTCCTTAATGCCCTTCCCATCTGCCGCAACTGAGATGCTCTTGAGTACCGTACCTACATATAAATTACCACGTTTTGCTATAATGGTACATTTCGGGATTAATGGTATAAATAATTTCTCGGATATTGAAATAGATTAAATGAATTGAAATATAAAAATTATATTTTATTATTAGTAGTACCTGTACCGGGCAGGTACAAAGACTGTAGATAGGTGGTTGGTTGCCGCGTAGCGCTCAGAGAATCTAGGTAGCGAATTCCGTAGTGAAGATTCAGCAGAAGAAGAAGAGCAGGGAGAGATTCCTCTCAGGCAGTCGATGTAGGGTAGCGGGTCTCGAGTAAAAACACGGTAAAATCGGTATTACTGAGAATTCTTTAATGAGAAGCATGATTTCCTAATTGGGGGGCCCTCTATATTAATGGTCAGTCGGCCGTCACAAGCGCCCATCGCCCGCGAAATACAACAACTTTCGGGGTTTGGGCCCTGCTTACGCTGACTGGGCCCCGACCTACTCCGATCGCACCGCCTAGCAAGTCACTTCTTTCCAGTGCGGTCGCGAATGCGATCGGAGCCAAACAAACATAAAATACAACATTACATTCTACATAAAATACAACATTATTACATAGAATGAACAAATACAAGAACATAGAATGACACGATACATATTTCCGTAGATTTACATACAGAATTAAGTTTATATTCTTATAACAAATAGCATAAATTCCCATACAAATGTAAGTTTACAAGAACATATTACAGATGATTATAACATACAAAGATTAACAAATACAGGAACATATACAAATATTAGGGTGAATTTCCCTCCAGATCTACACAGCATTGTCTATCTCATCATACCACATACACACGCACAAGGGTGACGCTACACGTCCGATACAGTACTTTTAATTTATGGTAGTGAAATGTGAAAAAGAGTCAAAAATGCTGCATTCACTTAGAAGAATACATAAAATGACAATGTATAATAAAGTATGAATTAAGTATTTCGGAATGAATGTGAACTTTAGGTGGGTGTGTGATGTAAGAGAAGATGAGTACTCTGAGATGGTTTGGGCACGTGGAACGAATGTAATAAGAAAGACTGACAAAACAAATATACAGTGCAAATGTTAGTGGAAGGCGTAGAAGAGGAAGGCCTATGAAAATATGAATGAATCAAGTGTTATTTTGAAAGAACGAAGTGTTAAAGTTACAGAAATTGTATAATTTGTACAAGTTGGTAGGTGAATGGAAAGATATATGTCGCGATGGGATAGTCTGGTGCTCTCTCTTCCCTGCCTACCCCGACAGGGGAACGACGTGATAGTATGTGTAGTTTATAATACATTCTTGTCTTACTTCACTTGAATTTAAAATTTCATGTAATTATAAAAACATTTTAGACTAATTATTAACTTTTCTGGTTGGTTGGAAGAGATTGTAATGTGTACTGCCCTGGATGGTTACTATGTCGATCTCGACGAGAGTAAGAAGATTTTTTTTATAACAATGTATGGCCGTGATAGGAAAATGACTTAGTGATACATACATACATATCATTACGGCGTGATAGGAAAATGACTAAGTGATACATATGTACATACATATCATTACGCCGTGATAGGAAAATGACTAAGTGATACATATGTACTCGTACATACATATCATTACGCCGTGATAGGAAAATCACTTAGTGATACATACATACATATCATTACGCCGTGATAGGAAAATCACTTAGTGATACATACATATCATTACGCCGTGATAGGAAAATGACTAAGTGATACATATGTACATACATATCATTACGCCGTGATAGGAAAATGATTTAGTGGTACATACATACATATCATTACGCCGTAATAGGAAAATGCCTTAGTGATACATACATACATATAATTTTCGCCGTGATAGGAAAATGACTTGGTGATACATACATACATATTATACCGTGTCCCTTGCAGGGTAAGCAGTGAAAATAAATCTCCAAACTTTTATATTCAAGCACTCAACTTTTACCTCTTCCACGTTCATACTTCTCGTCATGTACAATCTTCTATTATTCATACTTTTCACTTTATCTACTTTAAAAATCAGATCAATTTGATCCAGTCATGTTTTCCTCTGTCTACCTTGTACAGGCACGAGATTGCAACCCATAATATTGATAATACGAGTATTTATATACATATTTGATCCATTCATGTTTTCCTCTGTCTACCTTGTACAGGCACGAGATTGCAACCCATAATATTGATAATACGAGTATTTATATACATATTTGATCCATTCATGTTTTCCTCTGTCTACCTTGTACAGGCACGAGATTGCAACCCATAATATTGATAATACGAGTATTTATATACATATTTGATCCATTCATGTTTTCCTCTGTCTACCTTGTACAGGCACGAGATTGCAACCCATAATATTGATAATACGAGTATTTATATACATATTTGATCCATTCATGTTTTCCTCTGTCTACCTTGTACAGGCACGAGATTGCAACCCATAATATTGATAATACGAGTATTTATATACATATTTGACTCTGAATAAGTGGGTCAACACTTATTCAGATTTAATACATTTTGATAGCAAAAACCACCCAGAAAGCGATATTTATCGCGATTGAATCCAGGAAAAAAAGATAGTCTTTATCGTTACCCTCGATCCATAACAATGAAATGGAAGAATCATTTCAATGACTACGGTCTCTGAAAGGAGCTTTAGAACTGATAGATTGTATTGTACATGGATATACTCGTATATAAAAATATATAACTCAAAACAAGGCTTCTCGGATCCTCACACGTCGCTCCCAAACCGTTAAAAGAATGTGTTTTTTTTTCACCACCATTATCTGTGTCTTCCCTACCTCCTTTCGGTCGGGGTCACGGCTCCGCCAGCGGTGGTCTCCATCTCTTGCCAACTCGTTCGCCTCTACCCAATCCAGTCCCAGCCTTTCGTAACACAATTTAAAATTAATTGTATGATTAGATATGACATGATCTAAAGTCGCGAACACCATCCAATATATTGATACTAATTTTTATAGTCATTATTAATTCATGGAAGCTTCTTCTGAGCGTCTTGTTTCTCTGGTCAATTTGGCCCTAAGTGGATGATTCGCCTCCTCAACGAGGAACTAGTAATATCTTTAATTCGGTCGATACGATAGGCAATCCCTCGTAATCGAGTATGATTGTCGGCCATACTGCGGATGAAAGACGCATGTGCGTATATTGGTTAACTGTGTGCGCAACCTTTACACTTTAGCAAACACACAGTCTTGACATATTAAACTCGGAGGTCCGATTGCAAGGAGATTTAAGTTACAAAACGATCGGCAGGTTTTTTTTTTATTGGCTAAATCCTTTCGTTAGGCAGATCTGTGTTGCTTAATAGCGTCACAAGAATTCGTGATAATACGATCTTAGAGTAAAACCACTCCGAAAATGAATTCGCCATAAATTGTATCAAGGGGTGCCCACTTGCTTAGCGTGAATACTAACCGTTATACCACGGCTGCCGATTGAATCCATCTACCTTGCTGGAGACCGTCCTCTTGCTAACCACACCTTATCAATTCCAGTCACTACCAGTTTCTTCAAGCTGTTGGCCTTTCTTTGACATGTAGACAAATTTGCTGGCCTTGCAATCCATGAGATGTGAAGCATTCGGCGCCAACATCATATCTCGAAACCATCCAGCAAACGTCTTTCCTTTCTTTCTCAGCGTCTATATTTCCATTCCATAGATAGCCATGTATAAAACTATAGTTTTTACTAGACGAATGGTGTTTAGCAGATTAGACCGATTTTCCTTACTTTCATAAGTTTGGCCATGGCAGATTTTATAATACCTATTCGTCTCCGAATCTCTGCTTTACACCCCCCATCATTCGAGATTAGTGTCCCTGGGTGTATCAATTTATGGAAGCAAGGAAAGTTTAACTCAGATAACTAAAATAGATATTTTATAATACCTATTCGTCTCCGAATCTCCGCTTTACAACCCCCATCATTCGAGATTCGTGTCCCTAGGTGTATCAATTTATGGAAGCAAGGAAAGTTTAACTCAGATAACTAAAATAGATATTTTATAATACCTATTCGTCTCCGAATCTCCGCTTTACAACCCCCATCATTCGAGATTAGTGTCCCTAGGTGTATCAATTTATGGAAGCAAGGAAAGTTTAACTCAGATAACTAAAATAGATATTTTATATTACCTATTCGTCTCCGAATCTCCGCTTTACACCTCCCATCATTCGAGATTAGTGTCCCTGGGTGTACCAATTTATGGAAGCAAGGAAAGTTTAACTCAAATAACTAAAATAGATATTTTATAATACCTATTCGTCTCCGAATCTCTGCTTTACACCTCCCATCATTCGAGATTAGTGTCCCTGGGTGTATCAATTTATGAAAGCAAGGAAAGTTTAACTCAGATAACTAAAATATATATTTTTTATTAATGTTTCTAACCACTTAAATAGTTCCAGAATGTGTACCAGTAATTTTTACCTCATATTCAAAAACATTACTGTAACTTTGACCTTTTGGGTTTATAGATAATGGACCTCTTGTGTTTGAAATTCCGGTCATTCTATTTACAACAGTGATAGCATTACGTGAATCATTAGGGAAACCGACTGCGACGGTACGGCCGGCGATCAGTCGTAATCGCCTTGCGGACTGCACGGACATGATCTGTTTGTCTTGAAATGCGCTCCGCTGGTCACATAGTTCCTTGCAGGTTTACCCTAACAAATGTGTATACTTGATATATTTTAGATTCGACAATTTTTAATGTTATGTTTTGAAGGAAATTCTTGAATTTCGTAAATTTGGAAACTTCCATTGTGTATTTTTGGTGGGATAAACGTTATCTTGCATTTGTTAATTTAACATCTTTTCTTTTTATAGTGGTGTAAGTATGAGCTGGAAAAGGTTTTAAAAAGTGAATTAAGTGTAAATAAAACAGTGAAGATGTGTTTTTAACTGTTTTAAAAATGTTGTGTTACGTTAACAACACTGTTTAAAGTGAAACTTTTGACGATTAAAGCGGATGTTTGAATTGTGAGAAGATAAATTAGAGTTCGAGTTAATATGAATTTATAGATTAAGAAAGTGGCTACAAGAAGGAAGAGCCTGGATGATCAGGTTATCAATCTAGATGGAAGCTTTCGCTGAGAGGCGGCGGAACCCTGCTACGGGGGGACTGCGGAGATCCAGATCTGTGAGGGCTTCCTTACGGATGATCGGGAACAGGTGGAAAGGGAATAAGCCAAGCGGAGAAGTCAGGCTCAACCAATCCTTATCAGACCCAGATGAGCCAAAAAACCCCGAGATATTCTCTCAGATAATCAAAAACGATGAATTGTATGCAAACTTCAACTGGGATCCTGAGTACAAAGACACAGATGAGCTCATATACACAGAGCTAGAAGTGAAAAAACTATTGAAAACGCCTGTCATGGCAAGGAAGAACCAACCGCAAGAAAATAAAACTGACCTCAAAGCATTTTTAAGGAGTTCAAGCGATAAAATTAACAAACTCGACAAGAAGGAAAAATTTAGCGAAATCTTCAGCAGAGGAGGAAAACAGAAAGAAAACGCTCCTTCAAAGTGTGACACAGTATTTCAAATACCCGCTGCAGTTCCACCAAAGGCGGCTGCTTTGTTGCAAATACCCACAACAGAAGTAGCCAGTTTTGATCTCAATAGGCAGCGATATTTTGACGGTGCTGTTAACGGCTTTGGATTCCCTGGGAATTGGGTAAGGAACGAGGTGACGATGAACACGGGACCTCCTCTCGGCACAGAGCAATGTTCTCCGGGTGATGGCAGGACCAGAAGGGGCTCCGAAGGGGACCAGGGAATTGAAAATCCCTCTTTCCAAAACTCAAGCAGCTCCAAGCACATGTTCGCATTCTACAGTCCACCCAAGGATAGGAAATCAACGATATGGACCTCAGACAATCAGATAAGTACGTTTGTTTTTGTCTTCACTTTTTTATTCATTGTTTTAAACTATGTTAATTAAAAAGAAAAACAACTGTTTATTTATTTAGGTTGAAAAATCACAAACAAATAAAACCTAATTAAGTCATCGAAACAAGAAGGCAAGACTCCATTGCGATATTCCTACTTAAGGTTGTTCAAGATTGCTTTAACTGTCCCGCGATTCTAGAAGCACTAAGTTTATATGTACCCAATAATGAATCACCCTCTGTTCTACATACCAACTTACAGGACGAATATCATGGCTAAACACTCAGTCACGCGTGGTATAGAGATATTGAACCAACTGAATGACACTGTTGATATATTCTCGGCACCGCCTAGCAGTGTGAGAAGAATCCTGGCTGATATTCTTCCTAACGAATAAGCTAACGCTAGAATCAGACCCTCTTTGTGTAAAAGGGGAAATCCGTGCAAAGTGGATTTAAAAAAAAACAGAATACGGAATCAAGTAATTAGGGATGAATGTGAACTGATGCTGTTGTTTTAAATAAGATTAATAAGAGTACGGCGAGATGGTTTGGGCATGTAGAACGAATGAATAAACAGAGACTAACAAAACCGATGTACGGTGCAGATGTGGGTGGAAAGCGTATAAGAGGAACACCTAGGAAAGTACGGTTGGATCAAATTAATGATATTCTGAACGAAGGAAAAGTAGAAAGTCAGAGAAGTCGTAGAGGTTGTATGAGAAGGTGTATTAATGTGGAAGAGGCTAATGATGTGGATTGAGCTAGAAAAGGGTGGGAAATGGCGTGAGAATTCGTTTGTATGTAACATATTTCAAATAATTATACTTCGGAAAGTCTAGGATGAACCGTGCGACGTTTGTCACAAAGGGATGGGGTAAAATCGTTTTTTTTTTACAAATCGAATAGTTTTTTTACCAATCGAACAATTTTTTCTCTCTAAACTGACGTTTTAATTCCTAATTTTCATTATACTGACTTTCTAATGTATTGTATGATTTGTATGTATCTTTAAATAGGCCAAGATCCACTATGAATTAATACTAATTACGAAAATTTAATTAAAATCGATTTTTGAAAATCCAATTATCGAATACCGCATCCCTAGCCAATGCAGACTAACGTACTAGTGACTTTTGACAAACGTCACCAAATATTATTTGATTTTAACAAACTGCCACATTTTTGCTAATTTTTGACAAGATGTATTATTTTGTCATTATTGTTAGTTTTATGTAATGTATTTACCTAAATAACTTGCTTTTTATTACAATCGAGGCTTAAATTAAAGTTGATAAAATAATTCAAATTACTGAACATCGTTATAAGGTTGTATTGGGGCAAATTTGTGAGCTGTCATACGGTTCATCCTAGATTTTCCGAACTGTAATTGTGGTATCATCTTAGTAGACTATCCGGTTCGAAAATACAGACTGATTCCAAAATACAGATTGTTGTGCCGTACACATATTTTATTTACAAAGCATATGCTTATGTCGAACGTGCTCATTTTATTTTAAATAAATAACCCTCATACCTTTATTTGGCGTAATTTTTGGTTCACTATATTTATAAAGAAAATCTTAAGAACTCAACAAGATACCGAACTCCTAACTTTTGGTTCACTATATTTATAAAGAAAATCTTAAGAACTCAACAAGATACCGAACTCCTAACTTTTGGTTCACTATATTTATAAAGAAAATCTTAAAAACTCAACAAGATACCAAACTCCTAACTTTTGGTTCACTATATTTATAAGGAAAATCTTAAAAACTCAACAAGATACCGAACTCCTAACTTTTGGTTCACTATATTTATAAAGAAAATCTTAAAAACTCAACAAGATACCGAACTCTTAACTTTTGGTTCACTATATTTATAAAGAAAATCTTAAAAACTCAACAAGATGCCGAACTCCTAACTTTTGGTTCACTATATTTATAAAGAAAATCTTAAAAACTCAACAAGATACCGAACTGCTAACTTTTGGTTCACTATATTTATAAAGAAAATCTTAAGAACTCAACAAGATACCGAACTCCTAACTTTTGGTTCGCTATATTTATAAAGAAAATCTTAAGAACTCAACAAGATACCGAACTCCTAACTTTTGGTTCACTATATTTATAAAGAAAATCTTAAGAACTCAACAAGATACCGAACTCCTAACTTTTGGTTCACTATATTTATAAAGAAAATCTTAAAAACTCAACAAGATACCGAACTCCTAACTTTTAGTTCACTATATTTATAAAGAAAATCTTAAAAACTCAACAAGATATCGAACTCCTAACTTTCATTTCTCAGGTCCTTTTTTATTTTAGGTCTGCCATCGAATGAATTATTTTCTCAATACATAGAAAGTTTATATGTTGTCTTATCACTTGTATTACCGACGTCTCATATATGATTATACATAAAAGTAACTAATGTGTCATCGAAACTTCGATCATGAAACGCCTTTAAGTGACTGAATTTACTTCAAGAGTGCTTCTATACTGTAGCATCTCTAAAAAATATTTTCATAACGCCCTTAATGGGTTCATAGTTTCAAATTTTAATTCTTTACAGTGCAAGTTGAATTTTAATTCTTTACAGTGCAAGTTGAATTTTAATTCTTTGTAGTGCAACCAGAAATATGTTAAAAAAAGGCCTTAAACCCATGATTGGAATCCATTTTAAAAATCTGGGTTCTAATTGTAACGAAACCTGCAACCTCCGTGTTGAAAGATCGTTTTTTAATAAAACAGCTTTAAATATATGTTATAAAAGCTTTATAAAATTAATAAATAACATACTCGTATATATCTATATCTAATTTTGCCATTCATATTCGTCTTCAGATATATGTTTCACATATTCCATTGTTTGAAATGTCAATCATATAATTTTCAGCTCAATATTCTGTCTGAAAGCGCGCTCAAACACAATTGCAACTGCAGCGTGCAATCGCCATGCAGTATCGCCTGTCGCTGAACACAGCTGCAGTGGCTTATCAGGCGCAGACTGTGCGCCCGGCCCGCATGCTCAGTGGAACGGAAGTTCGGTCCCTTGCAGGGAAACGCTCCTACGTGCTTGACCTACAATTCCGGTGCCTAATGAGTAAAAAGATACCATAATTTCTTATTTAAATAAAAACAAATTAAAACCTAAAATGAAGGCGATGTTTTTTTGCGATCTATTCTTCTAATACAGTTTATCTAGGCAAATAGTGTTTTTATTTGTGAATTCGTTTTTTACGGTTGATACGAAAAAGAACACGTGCTTCCAACGAGATGAACTTAGGTGCTTTCTTCTTTCAAGTACTGAATCTGAATGATCTCCACTAGACACATCCATCTAGGCCAGAAACTGAAAGACTGAATTTAACAATTTCAAATTCTTTAAAATTTCAAAGTACGCACTATAACGGAACGCCCGACCGCCGCCGAGCTGAGGAGTTGCTTAATACGACCGTACGTGGCGCTCCTATAACTTCGCATCCGATAGCCTCTGCTGTGACGCCACGCAGTTATAATTCGGCAGCGTTTCCAGTGCCATGCGTATCGCTGAACCCCTATTTAGTAAAATGTTATTTTATAAAAAATCATTCTTAATAATAATATAAGTTTATTGATAGCAATGTAGTACGTATACACGTATATATCCTGAAATTACATATTATTATTATTATTATTAAAGTAAGCCTTCCTACATAAATATCCCCAAGCTTGCCTTTTGACCCACAGAACCTAAAATATTGACTATTTGACCCTAGACAAAAAATGTTTACCGACCGCTGACCTATATCAATCCTTGACAAATAACGCCCTTCTTCGTATTTTAATGATTTAAATATGCCCCTCAAACTATAACTATGTTTGGTTTTGTGGAATTATATATATACTATATATGATATATAATGACGAAAATTCTAAAACCCAAGTTCAAAATAGCACATCCTTTGTAAAGATCTTCTCTTAAAACTTCGGGGAACTAGGTCTGTAAATATGAAACCAGAATTCGCTCATAGATGGCTTTAGTTGTCAATGTAGTGACTGTCAAACCGCCTCATTGGTGCCTTTTTCTTGTGTTTACATTTGTCCAAGACTTTTAACTCACAACAATACAAGTTTAATACAACTACATACATTTTCATAGCATTGAACATGTCTGTTTTGTTCCTGAAAACTACGATTTGTGGACAGCATTGATTTTCTGTTTCCATTTGAAGAACACTGCTGCAGAATTGCATCGAATGCTTGTCAAAGCTTACGGTGAGCATGCTCTTGTTAAATCACAGTGCTTTGAGTCATGATAATGCGCCATCGCACACAGCAAAACCGGTCAAGGAAACGATTGAGGCAAATACTTTCAAATGCGGCTTACTCGCCAGACTTAGCTCCATTCGATTACTACTTATTTGCATCGATGGGACACGCACTTGCTGAGCAGCGCTTCACTTCTTACGAAAATGTACTAAAATGGCTCGTTTACGTTACATATATTATTTTATTTGATTACAAGCCTTCAAAATGGAATGTCAAGTAGACGAAAGTGAGCATTTTCGACACCTCCTTCTGTTCGCGTTCAATCGAGGGAATAAAGCTGCCAAAGCTGCTCGCGATATTTGCGAAGTGTATTGCGAAGATGTTTTGAATTAAAAGACAGCTCGTCGATGGTTTTTGCGTTTAAAAGACGGTAATTTTGACCTGAAAGACATGGAGCTTTCCGGACGACCAGTGGACTTCGATGAGGACCGCTTAAACCATATTATTCATGAATAACCCCATTACAGAAAAATCACGTCTGGCAGTTAGAGCAGCGCCCCAGCGTATTGTTTAGATTGTGTTATTTGTGTAGCCGTGTGTAATGCATAGCCGACTGCATCGCCTCGAATTTATATGTACACATAAGCCGTACTCACCAATACACTATCATTCTAACCTCAGCATTTACATATTTTATTTTGGCCAATTATTTGTTTTATGATAAACACTGTCTACAAAAAAAAACGTTTTTTATTTAACTGTCCGTTCTTATATTTTAATTCTCATTATGGCGTTCAACCAAAATATTGGTCAAGGCCTGATCTTAACGTTAATGTGAGATAACTGTTTGTCGATTTATTTTAAATTAGTATATTTTTATCTTGATTTTTATCCACTTTTATTTCTATTAAATTCTTCGGTTGGATGTATTCAATATCTTCAAGTGTATCTGCACTGTGTGTTTGGATATTTATACTTTTGCATATAGTTGTTATATGTCTGCACTACATTTATTTTAAAAATCTGGAATAAATATATAATTATATATGTATGGTGCTATGTGATGCTGCAATGCTTCCTGATTTCATCTATCCAGCGTATTTAAGACACTCAAAACGTTAACATTTTCACTCAACAATATGTTATATATATTTTTTTGTAATGAAAAAAAATCCTATATTTTAGTCTCAGTTAATATCCAGTCAAACAGATCCAACAATACTGTTGTATATCCCGTATTATACCTTAATATTTTGGTTACCGTAACATGATCAAATAATATTTGATGTTCAAGTATGTCACTGCTAGGTTTGGATTGTCAAGCGTTATTTGAATATATGAATATACAACCTACATCCACACAATCATCGTTTGATCCAAATAGAAATTCATATTAAACGGAGAACATCTTACTTCAAAAATATTGCTTTCGGATATTCATTAATATGTTTATTAGAGCTATGGATGAAGTAAATAATATGAAATATTATATTTAGAAATTTATCTTGAACCAACAGACAGAAATTTAATAATGCTACTAAGATCTTAAAGTTTTCGGTCTGAACAAGTTAGAGCATGTATGGACCGATACAACGCCCATCACATGGTCAGGGGTGTTGCTGTTAAAATTAAATACATCTCTTCCCTCAGTAGTATATCAACTAGAGACGATAGAAGAAGTTTTGTTTCGTTTTATTCTGAAAATTAAAATAATTTAATACCGCGCGATTATCAAGTTTCTTTCAGAACGAAAAAACCTGGCAGAAATTAAACGTTTGGAGGCTGACGCCGTTTAATTTCTTCTGGACTTTTTTCCCTTCTTGTGAAAAAAACTATAACCACGTGATATTATTAAAAAAAACTGAATATATAACGAAACAACACTTCTTCTATTGGCTATTTTTGACATACTGCTGAGGATAAATATATCAGTTTTTTTTAACTAACATCGCCTGACCATGCGTGGTATCTATACATACATGATCTAACTTGCTCAAGCCGAAAACTTTTGGACCATGGTGGTAATATTAAATTTATGACTTGAAAGATAAGATTTCTCAGTAGTTACGTATGTGCCATCAATGATATTTCATTGTTGTAATACACATAAAAGACAGAGCGCCAAACTTTCCTATCACAGCACACTTCCTTTACATCCATACATCTTCTCATTCAGTTCCTTCTTTTTATCTTAATCTAGATCGAAATTTCATTCACTTGGTCCAACCATACTTTTATTTGGCATCTTTTACCATGACTCTCAAATATGCTTGCATTAAAAGTATCGTATTAAAATTTAATTGTATATATAGTTCATACTAGTAATAATTTTGTCATGTGGACATTTTTTTCAACCAACCTCCTCGATATGTTAAAAGGCTGCTCATCAACTAAACAAACATAGAGTGCTAATGTGAGTGGAGTGCGCGGTTGAGGAAAACCAAATAAAGTATGGTTGAATCAA
This sequence comes from Odontocerum albicorne, assembly GCA_949825065.1. Taxonomy (NCBI): domain Eukaryota; kingdom Metazoa; phylum Arthropoda; class Insecta; order Trichoptera; family Odontoceridae; genus Odontocerum; species Odontocerum albicorne. The sequence continues at coordinate 41,823,604 of OX463848.1, forward strand.
GTTAATGACATTTTGAAAGAAGGAAATGTAAAAGTCGTGGGTGTCGCGCTAGGAAAGTCCGCCTACACCAACAAGGAAACGACGTGATGGTATTTATTATTTTTTTTTTATTTATTTTACACATGACATGAAATATACATAATATGCGAAAAAAAGGTAAATTAATTTGGACACAGTTTTAATGGATCTGGGTTTGTTGCCTTTCATTGGTCATGTCCCCGGTAAACTAGGTTTTTGCCTGTATCTCATTGAGAGCATATAGCACGAAAAAATAAATCGATACTTCTTTCCGATTTTGGATTATATAAAACCCCGTTGCACATTCTCATCAACCTGACAAACAGTGCCACTCAATTACATATGTACAAATCACGCGAAATCAAACTCCTCACACTTCATCACTCCTGACAGACCAAAACATTCATCCCACAATATACCGCACATAATCATAAAACAAAAAAAAAATATATAAATACATAAAAATATAAATATAAAACAACAAAAAACACCACACTCAAGAACTCACACAAACATCTTCCACAAGTCATTCCTCTTGCAATCTCAAGTACTCAAACTCCTGTCGCAATAACAACCACGCTCCGATCGATTGCCTAAATTGTTTTCCTCCCTTTACCTTTATTGAATTCGGCACCCCATTGTATGTAATTGGAGCTAAATACGCATATTGCCTTTGGGCAAAAGATGTTTTAACCCTAGGCATGGTGAACATTTCATCAGTTTCCACGCGTGTCATGTGTCTCTGCTGAGTCTGCATCTTCCTTTCCTCTCGATGATAGTGCCAGAGAATGGATTTGAGAATGGTATGAATGTACTTTCATAAGCATTCTATATTCTGGCATTCGGACGACATGCCCAAGCAACCGCAACCAAGAATTCTCCATCCAAATTATTAAACCTGAAAATATGACGTTTTATAAATGCCGCAAAAAAATTAATATTTCTCCTCATAATTTTCTGGTTGGCTTACCCCAATAACTGAATCATGTCGTAGATGAGCAGGCAATATCGCGTTGAAGCTAACTATGAATCACTATTTATTTAGGTCCGTGACCGTAGGCAATGTAACGTATATTAATGCAATTATTTCTTAAGTATGAATAAAACCTGAATCACGAAATCTTGACAGAATACGGTAAACTTGACAGATTTATTGTTTTTTTTTTATTTCCAGTCAAAATATGATTAGAAAATAAGGTTTACGAAATTATTTATTACTCACTGTGTACAATATTCCTCCCTTATCCGCGAAGGTTACGTTTAAGACCCCCAGTGGATACCTGAAACCGCAGATAGTATCGAGCCTTTATATATCATAAATGGTGCCCATAACGTCGATTGCGTAATGGTTCAAATTCGACCGCAAGTTTAAATGTAAAATACAGGTTAAATTTATTTATTTATTAACACTTCATTGCAAAAATAATCTGACGGGATTATTGCTGGGCGACAATCTCTTCTAACCAACAAAACAAAAGTAAATAAAGCAAGTTACATTGTCGCAAACAAATATTTAAATGATTATTCATCTTCATGAAATTTATGAACATATATGTTATATAATAAAGGAAAAGTGAGATATCATCAATCAAAGGTAAAGAAAGGGATGGTGGAGAGGAAACAAAAATCAGGAATGAAACACGTTATATTACTGACTAGAAATTAAGAGTTTTTTCAGTCGCTTCTTAAACCATACCAAGGACGGAGCGAGTCTAACATTGGTTTGTCACTGGTTCCGGAGTGTCACTGCATGGACAGTAAAGACGACGTAAAAAAAGAAGAGTGATGAATTGGGAAAGCCAATAAACAACATCTGAGCGTTGCGTTAGTCCATGATTGGAAAGAGGCTGAAATATTTCAGCGAGATAGGAGCGGCGGCGGGACAGTTAAGGATATTATACAAAATTCCAATATAACTAGGACCATAAAATATATTTCATTATTCTGAATATGGGAATTAATATATTATAGAATTAAAAAAACTGTTGTATTTCCAAATAATAACTTGTACAAATACATTCCAATGTTTTTCAAATTATTTTGACTGTATTAAATTTTTCTTAGCAGCATTCATAATTGCTTGTTCAGTACATAATTGTTGAACAATATTTACAGGATGCATATGCCCGAAACTTTTTTATTCTATCCACAGCATCCGAAAACGAAACCCTCATATCAGGTGGCATAACTATATACAGGTTGTCCCGTATTGAGTGAATCATGTTTAGGGTGGTGATAGATTGGGTCAAGACCTACCAGAATATCAGAACTTGACCTCAACCTTTTGTAAAATTTCGTAAAATCCCTACCTTGCATCAGATTTTTTGCTGCGTTGTGTACAAAACACCATTTTCGTAATTTTTTTTTATCTTGAAATACTTTTGAATATTGCCTTATCTATCGCATACAAAATGATTTCTAAAATTATTAGGGGTGTACAATAAAATTACTTGAAAAATAAAAAAAAACTTAATTAACATTTTTACGCTAAACTTTGGCCTTCTGTGGTAAAAAAAAATTGTACTGGGCTTTTCCAGAATACTACTTTAAAAAGTTGCTCAGTTAATGGAGATTCCAGAATAGTGCAATACTATTAGATTTTTTTTTACAATACAAAAAACGAAATAATACTATTTGTTATTCAAAAGGGGCTGATTCTTACCAAAGTTCAAGTAAAATGTAGTAATGCAAAATATACTATGTATAATATTTGTACTGCGCGTATAATTCCCATAAAAAAGGATTGTATAATTCCCATGAACAAAAAGTCAACTTTAAAATATTCTAGCTTGCATGTTAAATTATGTGCTGAGCAATCATCAAGTATTCTAGCTCGCATGTTATATTATGTGCTGAGCAATCATCAAGTATTCTAGCTCGCATGTTAAATTATGTGCTGAGCAATCATCAAGTATTCTAGCTCGCATGTTAAATTTTGTGCTGAGCAATCAAGTATTCTAGCTCGCATGTTAAATGATGTGCTGAGCTATCAAGTATTCTAGCTCGTATGTTAAATTATGTGCTGAGAAATCATCAAGTATTCTATCTCGCATGTTAAATTATGTGCTGAGCAATCATCAAGTAAAATAAGTTTTCTTTCTTTTTTTATCTTTTCATTTGAGCTCTAAATTTACTAACCAGTCGTTAATAAATATTAGTTGTGTCATCCGATCCCGTTTGTTTGGATTGCCTCAGTGCCGTTATCGGCCGTTACCGGCCGGGTAGTTCGTTATACGGCAATTTTCATTTCGTTTAAACGGAATCCGTTAAACATATTCTTTTATGTGCGTTAGTTCGATTTAAAAAAAAATATTCGTTATTCTGAAAATTTCGCTTCTTCGGTATTCGTTATGATGAGATTTGACATATTTTGTATACTTTTTCGAAATTATAATTACTTTTCCAGCCGTCTATCATACCATTGCATTATCCTTCAATCGATCATGTCGTGTAGGTCTTGACTGAGCATCATGACTCCCATGATAATCTCCGACGACTCCTCTCCATTCATCCTTGCATTCCGCGGCTTGAAGGAGAGTTGTTAAGTGTAGTCCAGTTGCCTCTCTCACTTGTCAGTCCAACGAATTTGGATTATTCCTCTTATTCGTCATTCCAAGCCTCCGGTAATCACAAACCTCTCCAAACTGGCTCCTTGGCCACGAGCAATAAGCCCAAAGAATCGGAGGACTCCTAGAAGGCATATTGTCGACAATCTGTCGGTGATTCTCAGTTCTTCGAGAATGGAGGCGTTAGGTCTTTCTTTAGTGAGTAAGTTGAGGATGAAAGGGCACCCGGTATGTGACGCACCAGGTTTAAAGTGCTGGTTTGGGAGTATTTAAATCTTAGAAGTGACTCTTTGCAGAGTCACTTGTACGTTTGTTATCCCCAAAGGTTGCCCTTGGTGTATCGTATCAGCGCTCTTTAATTGTATATGTGCTTGTAAGTATAAGGAAGGAGGGATGGCGGCCGCGCCCGTATCTCTTGGATTCACCTCGCATTTGCTTATATATTAGACTGAGAAAGCGCGGAAAACTCAGTCGAGGTGCCCGGCCCCTCGGCCTTCCGATATGGGATCTGTCCCTTCGGCGTTTTCTTCCCTGTATAGTGTGTTCAGTGTGCGTGTTGATTATACTACTTGCCTTATATACTTACAAACAATACGTGCTTTACTATTTGAAGTCAGGCTTACTCTAAGCGTGTTTAGGTCGATCCTCTGAACTCCCAGTTCGCATTCCAGGGCCCGTTGTTTTATCGCCTGCATTGGGCACTCCGGGAAGCGTTAGTTTCCCTTGCTGTCCTTGGAATTTATAACATCCTTCTCCAGCACCACATTTCAAATGCATCTATTCGGCGTCTCTCGCTTACTATCAGAGTCCAAGTCTCTGCGCCATACATGAATATTGCGAAGACGAGAGACTTAACTGGGCGTAGTTTCGTCGTGATGGTGATAGTTCTGCTCTTCCATATCTTTTCCAGCTTTAACATAGCATTTTTTGCCATTCCAGTTCTTCTTTCCCGTGATAAATATTATGGATCCATCATTCAAGATTGCGAATTCAATTCGAGCTCGAAGACCCCTGATGTGACCTTTTAAGATATAAGTAAAAGAAGGTGTTAGTAACGGGTATCTTCTTCTCTGTCCCAACTCATTGCCTAGGTAGGTTGTTGGGGTCGGCTCTCCTCGTTCTCAGGCTGTATATTCTTCGGTTCTGGGTGTCGCTTTCATCAAGGCCGTGTCTCTGCAGGATTTTGGAGCATGGAGTCATCCAGGAGTTCTTTGGTCTTTCTCTGGACGGCTGTTGAGGAAGATCCATAGACATTGCCTGATTTACAGTATGGTCTGGTGGTCTCCGTCTTATGTGCCCGTACCATCTAAGCTGTCGCTCTTCCCGCTTACTATTTATGTCAGTGACCCCCAGGCTACCACGAATGCGTGAGCTCTTAATTTTATCTTTCAGTGATACTCCTGCCGACCACCTAAGCATTCGCATTTCTGCTGTTTCAAGTTGCCTAGAGTAGGAGCTGTACATAGTCCAGCATTCTGCTCCATACATAATTGCGGGTCTAACGACAATCTGGTATACATTTCCTTTCAGTTTTATAGGCATTTTTGGGTCATATAAGACTCAAAAATGCCTACATTTGTTATTAACGGGTATACTGAACTATAATATTATTACACACCGATGGCAGGTGGTTAAGTAGGGGCAAATTTTTCAGGGTTTCAGAGACCTGATAAATGAAATTAAGGGATTTCTTCTTTGTAGGGGGGAAGAATACAAACACTTGGAGAACGATATTTGGCTTACCTTATGTTATATAGGAACTAGTAATAACCCGTTAAGAATGATGGAAATAAATCACTAATTTTCAATATGACGCTCTGTTTGTCTTTTTGATGCTTCATATTGTCGTCGTGTTTATGATTCTCTTAAGTCTCGCTTGCTCATTGTGATCGACGCGGTCGTCTCTTCCTTTAAGCACCTACAGCTCTTTTTGCAGCAATCTTATCATTATGATCCATTATAATAAGTATGTCATACTCTAAATTAAAATATCTATAGCTTATATGTTGCGTACCATAACTCTTTAGATCCTATTTAAAAACAAAAATAGCTGTGCATTAAAAAGTCTGCAACAAATTAAACCTGACAATCATCATCATACGAACTTTGGGTTTGATCTTTCAAGATTGCGTAGTAGCTGAAATGCAATGGATTCACACTATAAAACGATACACACACAGGCCTCTTCTATCCGCAAGATGACTGACAATCATTGTCAATCAAAAGGTTTGATCTGTCGAGAGTTCGTAGTAGCTGAAATGCAATAGCTTCACACTATGATCCAATACACACACACATACCTCTTCTATCCGCAAGATGACTGACAATCATAGTTAATCAAAAGGTTTGATCTGTCGAGATTGCGTAGTAGTTGAAATGCAATAGCTTCATACTATGATCCAATACACACACAGACCTCTTCTATCCGCAAGATTGACAATCAAAAGGTTTGATCTGTCAAGATTGCGTAGTAGCTGAAATGCAATAGCTTCATACTATAATCCGATACACACACAGGCCTCTTCTATCCGCAAGATGACTGACAATCATAGTCAATCAAAAGGTATATCGTGTCGTAAATTTTACTAGCTATTTATTATATTTAAATATACTACGTTCGTTCATTTAGTATCCCTCGACATTTCGAAGTGATGATGGTGACATATTGAGTGTGGCCAGAAGATAACATTATCTTCGGCCCCATTAATCGTTTGTTTTGACAAACGAACGGTTTGCCTCAATTAAGTCGTTTGTTGGCGAATTCTGAGAAATGATTGTTATCAAACTTTTCTAATGACTTTATCCATCTTTTAAAGTTTCTCTTTTCTTTTTTATTTACAATACTATATTGTTTTACATTTTCGACTCAATTAAACGGGTGTCCCCGACAAATTAATGATACTACATTAAAGTAAGAGTATGGATAGAATTAATTAAGTATTCCTAAAAACGTGCTGCGTGTGCTAAAGTACCAGACGCTAAGAGGAACCGAAGATATCCTTAGCTTAAATTTATGGACTCCTGCAAAAGTGACATCTTATTATTCGGCCTAGATATTCTGCATTTGGAGGAGCGAGCCAAAACGAAACCTGAGAAGTATTTTCAGAGATAGACAGCTTGTTTAACACTGGAATTGACGAATAAACCTGCATAGGAAGTAACTACAAAGAAAGCATGTCTATGAGATACAGGAGGATTCTGTTCATGTTTGCAGCAGATGTAGAAGGATATGCCGGTCTAGGTTAGGGCTTCACAGCCACAGTTGGAGATGTGTCAGGGTCGCTGCGTCAGTCCATCATTTCTCGTCGATGAAAGGAGGCTGTCATTACACTCTCGTTGTGTACAGTACAACTTAGTGGGTTTATTGCTATATGTCAATTTCTTTCAATCACCCAGAAAGGTGTTAAAGATACCTTAAATGAACACCAGATTGGAACCTTTTCAAACATTATTTCTCAACCTTTCTAGCCTGACGAATTTTTGAAGAATTTTTTAAATATTTTTGTAGCATATGCCGCCCAAATGTTTTATTTGCACGAACATAATCAGCCTTGTCAGGTCAGGATACCTACTGTTTTACATCACTAACAGGGCAGCAAAACTGTTCTTCATTTTGTACTCGTAAGCTATTTTTTATATCATCGCGATGTTTCATCGCGTTTTCAATTTTCCTGGGAGTTACAGACCCTAAGGTTGAGAGAAACGATGGTTTAAAAAAGTCCGGTACCAACGTAGGTCGAATCCACAAACTCAGGATTTGAAGACACGCGTCTTGCCAACTTGACCATAGAGATCGTAGGAGGTTTATTCTAAGTAACTTGTCATTATGGTTTACCGCTTTAATCTAAATACCAATGGAATGTATTCATAATTAAATATTTCATAATCTGTATGTCTGTCACCAGGAAGTGGCATATTGACACAAAGTATAAATATTTATATGTATAATGACGTCAACAAGGACTCCTAGTCCTGCGGCGTATACCCCACGCGTAGGAGTTTCCTTGTAAATAACCAGAAATCCTTTAAGAGCTCCTGGCGCATCCCTTATATCTTACCTGAAATTGTTTAATAAAGCCGGCAATGGCTGCAACTGTTTATTTTTCTTTGTACACGTGACGGAATCGTTCTGTTTTATCACATACACGTGTATATAGTATCTCGGTTACTTTCAAAAGATATATATGTTTGTTTCTTTTTTTGCCAAAACAGTTTTACATGTTAGCATAAATTTAATTAATTTATTTCACGGCAAGTAGGTAAATGAAAGGAACGGAGTGAATGCAGTGGAAATGCTTATACTGAAAAGAATACATATGTGGTGTAACGATGTCGACTGTTAAAATATGTTGATTCCAATATCGTCCTGGCCTTATCAAGATACCCAAGTTTCAATACCGCAAACAGCTGGTGACAATTTCTCGTGTTGCATAATATGGAACATAAGGAACGCTGGAACCCATTTTTTTTTAAATAGGATTCCAGTCTGTTTTTCACTTAGGGTCCATTAAAAACATCTTCTGGTTGGTTGGAAGAGATTGCCACATGGCAATAAGCTAGCCAGATTAAATAAATAAATAAATAAGGATACCAGGAAGCATTATTCTCATAATGCTAGGCAATGCCGAGAATATATCCACTGTGTCACTCAATTGGTTCAATATATTTAAACCCAGCGTTACTGATTGAATTTAACTTATTTAAAAATCTCGAATTCACAAAAGGAAACTTATGCACCTACTAATTTGTAAAACGTTGGTCAAATAAATATCTTCACGGCGTTGACGGAACATTGTTGGAAAGCTTTGACCAATAACAAATATAACATATTGTATAATAAAAAAATAAAAATGAATTAAAGAAGCCGAGTAAATGACTGCTTTGAGAAGAATATGTTATGTGTCGTTGTATGAGCGAATAAAAATTATAAATACTAAGAATAAATGTAAACTAAAAATAGATGTGTTAAGTAGCTTGAAAATGCGCACGTTTAGGTGGTTAAGACTTGTTGAATGGATGGATGACTAAAGAAATTTATAATGCTAAAATAAGTGGGACTCATGGTTAGAGGAAGACCGAGAAAAGTATTGCTGGACCAAGTAAATGAAAATTGAAAGAAGAAAAGGTAAGGAGTAAGAAAAATATGAGCTGTATAAAAAGACGTATGGATGTTGAGAAGAAAGAACTATGTCATGATAGAAAAGTTTGGAGCTCTATCAATAATTTATTACTCTTTCAAACATTGTAATACCAGATATTCTACGCAAGGCGCGCATTTCTACCGCATTTATTCTGCGATTATCACTTCCTTTCGATACCTAGGCTTTATTTCCGTGCATCAAGGTTGACACTAACTCACCATTACGGACAGTATTAAAAAATGGGTTTCTTTTATTGACAAAAAATAGTACTGAGTGCGTTATTGACTTTGTTACTTGCAGCAACACACTTTTTAATATTGATTTTTATTTTTCGAAAACATGTTCTCCAAATAGCAAAATTTCTCAATTTGTTGTACTGATATTTCATTATTCATCTACTCGTATATATTGCAACTTCTCATAGAATCACCCTTTTCAGCAACGATGACAAAAAATAACCCATTCAGAACCAAATCAGACATTTTCACTTCTTTCGCGTCACTCTTCATCCCGTTTACACACGAGTTAATATAAATATTGAAGAAGCATGGAGACATTACACATCCTTGTTTAACACCTTTCGCTACATAAAACCACCCAGTCATATGTTAACTCACTTTCTCTATGAGGAAGAGAGTGATCTATATAACAAAATAATTAGGGTGTGTCGTTTTTCATTTCATCGTATTTTAAATGAAGCAATCACAATCCTAAAGAATTCCTCATTGAACGCAGAGTTACCTCTATTGGTAAATAAACTTATTGAATAATTCGTCCTGCGTAAAAAAAACGTTCGTTCGATCTGGTTGAACGAATCGGGCAACGGAAACATAATTTTTCAAGTAAAACCGAAAAATCTATTGTACTAGGACATTTTGTATTACAATATTATTGTTTACAGTACAATCGAATGGGATTATTGCCATGTGGTAATCTCTTCCAACCAATATTAATAATATTTTTGTTTTTTTTTTAACAAAAAATGTTTATTAATGTGCACATTTAGAGATGCATGGCTTCCGTGCGGAAGGTCATTGGTTCGAACTCCGCCCTGTGCTACTCACCTTGAATGAAAGAAAGGACAGACCGCCATACCTTCCTATCTCGACACATATCCTTAGCCTCATATACATCCTTGAGGTGCATGGTCGCTTGGTAACGCCCTGGACTTCCATGCGGAAGGTCACCAGTTTGAACCCCGCGCTTTTTTTATTTCCTCGAATAACACAGCCATTTTTTCCGCCTAGTCTTCGGGGTATAAGTACTATGCGTATCCAGAAAGTAAGTGTACTGAGGCTCTCACGACCGGATGGATTTTATTTTCGACATGTTGGCTACACTTCCGTGTAGCCTGACCCTTCCCCTCCGCAACGAGACCGGTTCGAGGTCAGTACGTTGAGAAGTGTCGACGCGACAACACATTTCGTGAAAAATGTCAATCCAATCTCCCGCCAAGTGCGATATACGCGGCGTCATCCGTTATCTCGTTTGGAAGGGAAAACCTCCGGTTGAGGTTTATAATGAGGTGAAAACTGCATATGGTGATAAAGCTATGAATCGTACGAGTGTGTACAAGTGGTGTCGCGAGTTTAAAAACGGTCACGTCACACCTCTTCACCCTCCGCCAAAATGTTCAAAACCACAATTTCAGCCAAGAAAATCATGGCATCCGTGTTTTGGGACTGTCAAGGCATAATTTTAATTGAATATATGCCTCAAGGGGAGACCATCAACTCTGCAAGATACTGTGAGACCCTAAAAAAATTGCGGAGGGCGATTCAAAACAAGAGGAGAGGCACGCTAACAAAGGGAGTCTGCCTGCTGCACGACAATGCCAGACCACACACGGCCAACGCCACGAAGGAACTGCTCGCCTCGTTGAAATGGGATGTCCTGAACCATCCCGCGCATTCCCCTGACCTAGCACCTTTAGATTACTATCTCTTTACCTCCCTGAAGCTGCACATGGGTGGAAAAAGGTTTTCAACCGACGAGGAGGTAAAGGAGGAGGTGGAGAAGTGGACGGAGGGGTTGGCGGGAAACTACTTCGAGGAAGGCATCAAAAAGTTGATACCCCGCTTCACCACCTGCATTGAGAGGAATGGCGACTATGTCGAAAAATAGCTTACATATGTACTACGGTAACCACGTAATTTTTTTGTTTAAATAAAAAAATTGTAACCCACAAAAATTCAGTACACTTACTTTCTGGATACGCCTCGTATATTACTTTGGAAATATTCTTTAAAAAAAATGTTTTTAAATAGAGATATATTGAAATTTACATTCATACTAGTCAATTATGAATGTATTCCACTGAATTAAAGCATTAAATATTAATTTTCAAACACCTATTTGCATTAAATCAATAAAAAGAGGCCATGAAATCTCCACCCATAACATTTTCTTCTACTCGAACACCTTGGTTGTTACATAATTAATGAAAAAAAAAAAACAAAGACGGAGTATTTTTATGACATGAACCAAATCATGTCAACGTTTTCAACAAACAACCCTTAAAATTAATTTAAAACAAAAGCGATTTCTTTTCGGTTAGTTAAACACCCAACTCGTTAGCCTTTCGTCGGGTCTCAAATTTGAAAATTAAAAGAAGAAAAAAAACAACTCACGAAGCGAAATTATCTAATTTTGGTTGGATGTTTTTTGCGGAGTGTCTGAAAATTAAATGGATAGAGATAGAGAGACAGTCTAGACCTGGTATGATCAAAATGCGGCCCGCGAATGGACCACATCTCGAAGGCATCTTTTATGCTAACAACTTCACGTATCGATAAACATATGTATCTCCTTTGCTAACCTGCGTTGCTATGTTCGTGGATCACGTCTACCACCCAGGGATTTCGTATTCGATCTTCTCTGGTACTCTTAAAAATAATGTGGTATCAGTCTGGTTTTCAAATTATTAATCTTTTTGTACCATATCTAGCCACCCCTGAAGTTGGCGTTCACTCTTAAGAAAATATTTTTTGACGGCACGGAACAACTTCTCAACTGTCAAGATACCTGTCCATTCACCAATGTTGCGTTACCACGACAGGCACCTTCTATCAATTCCACGTCGACCCGCAATCTCACTCTTAAATATTAATTTTAGGAAGTAATATGTATATATCCTCTCAATATATAGCTCAGATAGGAAACCTTTCAGCATTTTATGATATTTAAGAGCTCTCGTTCTACACCAGCTCGCCTGTCCATTCACCAATGTTGCGTTACCACGACAGGCGCCTTCTATCAATTCCGCGTCGACCCTCAATCTCACCCTTCAATATTAATTTTAGGAAGTAATATGTATATATCCCTCTCAATATATAACCCAGATAGGAAACCGTTCAGCATTTTATGGTATTTAAGAACTCTCGTTCTACACCAGCTCGAACCAGCACCTGAATATTTGAGATGCGATGAAACCAATAAATTCTGAGCGTTCTCCTAGGAATTTACATTTTGAATATCTCTCTAGCTTATTTACTCTTAGCATTATGGTCTTCATAGTCCATGTTTCAACACCAAAAAGAGAATCGAAGAACACGCATATTCCCAACAAGACCATGGAGGAAGATTAATTAGGTTGGGTGGAGAGAATTTGTGGCTTCTTCGTGCTCCAATGCCTTTAACCTGTACACCGCGTTAATAATCAAATTCCACGAATCCTGTGCGCGGCACAATTTCGGCGTTTTTTAATTTCTAAGTTTAAACGCGTATTTTGTTTAGAACCACTGATATTTGACTACACCACCAAGTAAACATGACATTCAAGTAATTTTCTGATAATAAATAATAGTCATTACTCTTAAGGAGACTCATTAAATAAAGGAGATAAACTAAACATTACGTAAAATACACAAAGGAATGCTACAGATCAGATCACAGGCGTTTGTGCTTCCCGCGAGGAACACGTTAATAATTGCGATGTAGAATGCTAGGTTCTTCGAACATTGTATAGATCAGCTTCTATAATCCAGTTATAAGAATATACCTAAAGTTGAATGCAGTAGCTGACTCGGATGTGGACTTATGTATTAAGTTTATGAGGATGGTGACTGAATTGGCTGAAAAATGAGTGATGTATTTCATATTATGCATATAATTTGTAACGTTTTTACCGATTTGCTGACATGACGGAACTGTTGTCGTTCGGCGCAGAAATCGTAATAACTCAATTCGTGCCAACTTTCAAAGTGAAAGGACAAATTTAGTGCGTGAGATGAACATTTGTAATTAAGATTTTATTTCTTGATATTATATATAAATTATATGATTTGTTTAAACATTTTGATAAATTTTCTGTAATTACACCTAAAACAATACTATTTTATTTATTGTTTTACAATATGTGACACTTTTATTGCAAATACAATCTGGCGGACTTATTGCCAGGCGGCAATCTCTTCCAGTCAACCTGACAAAAGTAAATGAAGCAGGTTACGTGGTCGCATAAATCATTCAAATTACTATCCATCTCCACGAAATCCATAAACACATATGTGAGCATATGCCCACGGACCCCACAATGACGGACAATCACCCGAACATTATTTTTTATATAAAGTGAGATATCATCAATCAAAAGAAAAGGAAGGGATGGTGGAGAGGAAAGGAAGAGAAAAATCAGGAATTAAACACGTCATTTAAGAGTTAAGAGTTTTTTTCAGTAGCTTCTTAAAGCATGCCAAGTACGGACCGAGTCTTATGTTGGTTTGTAACTGATTCCAGAGTCTCACTGCATGGACAGTAAAGGACGACGTAAAAAAATAAGAGTGGTGAACTGGAAAGTCCAATAGACAATCTCTGTTTGAGCGTAGCTCTAATCCATGATACTAGCATATATCGGAAGATCTACAAAGGTTTCTTGGTATTTCGTCTTCCCTTGATAAGTAGTACAATGTCCGCTGCCATATCCTTATACTTAACTTAATTAATTTTTTTGTAATACTTTAAATATTTCAATAATACTATAGTGGGTTCGAATCCCGAGTTAAATGCGGATATTATTATAAAGCTTTTGCCGGTCCTGTGGCGCGGAATGATCTGCCTCTTAGTGTCAGAGATATGGGTGGCGTGGGCAGCTTTAAGAAGCACTTAAAAACAATAATTTTGGGACGTCTTATCAAAATTTATTAGTGGGCTCAAATCATGAGGACGTTTTAGTCCTTGATATGAGTTTGCTCTCTTAAGTTTATTTTTAAGTACTTTTTAAAATTAAAATAAAATAAGTTATCAAATAATGCAATACCGCACCACAGTTTGATACTCTCTGTCCTAGAGTATTTTTGTCGAAGAAGAAGTGGAAGGTGGCTTGGTAGGAAAATGAGTTTTCCCTTCGAAGATAAATTGACATTAAAGCCCCGGCGACACGTCAAGTCCCACCAGCTCCGGATTCCTCTCTAATTAAGGCGATATTTCACGGGACCTCCGTTTGAGGTCCCCTCACACGTGTGCCGTTTGATATTAATTGTCCAAAAAGGGATTGAAGGGAATTCGATCTTGGACGAAGTCACAAGTCATTAGGCGTTTTTTTATCCTTATTTATCGACACCACTCACTCTGACGAAAATTTTAAAAGAACCAAAATCATGCTGGTATAAAATCTATCGGGATATCTGGAAAATAGTTTCTGATTTTTTGGTTTGATTAAATGACGACATTTGGGTGAATAATGAACAATTGAAGGAAATTCTGCTATTTGGGTAATATTTTCTCAGGTGACGGAAGGTTTAAGAGGAATATCGAACGATGTGTAGTCATAAGAAACGTAGTCAATGAAACACTAAAACATTTATACTCTAACTGGACATAATCACTAAAACATTTATACTCTAACTGTAGATACCAGGAGCGTATATCTGAATGGACTGATCTCTCTACAGGCGTTCCAAAAGGTGGAATTCTCTCTCCATTCCTTTTTTCTATATTCATCAACCCAATAACATCGTCTCTTAAATGTTCTTATCATCTGTATGCGGATGACCTGCAGAATTCGAATGATTTATGTGACCACGTAACTTGCTTCATTTACTTTTGTCTGGTTGGTTGGAAGAGATTGCCGCCTGGTAATAAGCCCGCCAGATTGTATTTGCAATAAAAGAGTTAAATAAATAAACATCAAAATCTGGTACTCTAAGATAATAATCCACAAATATATTTTGGTGCTAACTTTGATTTGTGTGTGTGTGAGACGCGGACGTTAAAAATATTGATCGGAACCACATTTTGCTTCAATTTTTTTTGACATATTATCCGGAGTTTGTTTTACCCGGGTCATTTTTCCCCTACCACCCCTGTTAATAGAAAGTGTACTGTAAATAGATTTTTCAACATACAGTAAATTATCTTCACACATTATTAAATTGAATCTTTCTTATGAAAGCACCTTTATAAAAAAAGACTTCGATTTGAACCCACTGTAAGAAGCTGTGGGAGGCGATTGCTGAAAAGAATCCTCTTAAATTACCGTTTTATCTTAACAAAATTTACTTTATTAATACTTTATATTCCAATTATTGTTTAACGAAATTAATATCTTAATTATTGTCTGTTGGATTTTGGAAACTGCTTAAAATTTGTCGTCTAAAATTGTTGAATTTTGCGATTATTAAACTCGAAATACTCGTATTTCACTGCTTGGGAACCTCACTTCCACCCGGTCACGCCTGGAAAATTTGTTGAGAAAATATTTGTTGTAATCTAAGCATAGTCCGAAATCAGTTTATTGAAGTAAATTGGTTTTTAGAGATTATTTCCGAGACGATTTCGTGTTACCACTAAGGTCCAAAAGTTTAAAGCGGATGTGGACAAATAACAAGCCGGCTATGTCCATCACATGGTCTGGTGTTGATACGGTTTTAGTTTGATACCTCTACCATCAGTAATGTCAACTAGAGCCGATTAAAAGTGTGTTGTTTTCTCTATATTCTGAAATGTTAATTGAATATTTATTTATTTAACACTTTTATTGCAATACAATCTGGCGGGATTATTACCAGGCGGCAATCTCTTCCAACCAACCAGACAAAAGTAAATGAAGCAAGTTACATGGTCGCATAAATCATTCAAATGACTATCCATTTCCACGAAATCCATAAACACATACGTGAGCACATGCCCACAAACCCCACAAAGACGGACAATCACCCGAACATTATTTTTCATATAAAGTGAGATATCATCAATCAAAAGGAAAGGAAGGGATGGTGGAGAGGAAAGGAAAAGAAAAATCAGGAACGAGACACGTTATTTTACTGACTAGAAATTAAGAGTTTTTCAGTCGCTTCTTAAAGCATGCCAAGGACGGAGCGAGTTTTATATTGGTTTGTAACTGATTCCAGAGTCTCACTGCATGGGCAGTAAAGGACGACGTAAATAAAGAGGAGCGGTGAACTGGAAAGGCCAATAAACATTCTCTGTTTGAGCGTAGCGGTAATCCATGATTGGAAAGACGCTGAAATTTTTCGGCGAGATACGAGGGTGCGGCGGGACAGTTAAGGATGGTATACAATAGAGACAGTATGTGAATTTGGCGTCTATTTCTAACATTCAACCAGTTCAATGCCTTCTGGTATGAAGTTATATGGTCGTACTTTCGTAGGTTGAAAATGAATCTTAGACACACATTTTGTAGGTGCTGTAATTTGTCCAGCTGTTCCTCTGTAACATCCAAGTAACATACGTCCGCATAGTCCAGAATATGGCGTGGTTATAAAGTTCCTTTCGATAGAAGAGAAAATCCTGGCAGAAACTAGACCACTTCAGCATCTAAACATCACTTGGTGTATGTGCATAAACGCCCAACTTATTTAGATCGAAAACTTTTGGACCTTAGTGGTATGTAATTTTGTCTTGGTATCTCAGAGACCAGGTATCTTGTCTCCGTATTGGAGATTAACAAACACCTCAATAATAATAAGACAATTTATATAGCGCCGTTTAGAGATCAATCTATCCTCAAGAGCGCTCTACGAGTAACTCAGGATTCGAATCCACTAATAAATGTTTATAAGACCTCCCTAAAAGGATCGTCTTTAAATGCTTCCTAAAGCTGTACACGTCACCTGTATCTCTGACATTCCACGCCACAGTACCAGTAACGGTAAAAGCTCGACCAGAATATCTCGCCCTATTGGATCGATTTGGAACAACAAATTTATTTGTTGAAGAAGAAATCGTACTTAAAGTTCTTTTTCTCTCCTAATGATCTTCTCTAAGAAACAGATTAGAAAGGTGCAATGGCGATATCTCAGATCTTATGAAGAACCATACTAAATAGTTATTTTTACGGACTGTTACAAACTACTCGGTTTTGTAATGAGAATATCAAGAGAATTTAACAGCACCGATATCATCCGAAACTTATGTAATTATCTAATTAGAACCAAATTAGAATATGCATCTACGGTTTGGGCTCCTCATCAGCTCAAATATTAAAACAATATAGAACAAATACAAAAAAAAATCCTCAGATATCTATGGTACAGAACAAAGGGCGATTACCCAAAAAATGCTCACCATGCTGAACTTCTCACGGTGTGTAACTATAGAAGCCTTGAAACAAGAAGGCAAGAATCCATTGCGATATTCCTAATAAAGGTTTTCCAAGGTTCCTTTAACTGTCCCGCGATTCTAGAAGCACTAAGTTTATATGTACCCAATAAATATATCCGTGCAAGGAATCACCCTCTGTTCTACATACCAACTTACAGGACGAATATCATGGCTAAACACTCAGTCAGGCGTGGTATAGAGATATTGAACCAACTGAATGACACGGTTGATATATTCTCGGTACCGCCTAGCAGTGTGAGAAGAATCCTGGCTGTTATTACTCCTAACGAATAAGCTAACGCTAGAAGCAAACCCTCTTTGTGTAACAGGAGAAATCCGTGCAAAGTGGATAAAAAAAATAATAATAATATTTAAAACCGTAAAAATCAGTATTATGGAAAAATTGTTGATTTTCCTGAATAGTATAAGATCGATTTATCATGTAAGACTAATTTTAAAGCTCTTAAAATTATTAAATTAAAACACTTCATCCGTGTTTTCAAAAGCAACTGAAAAAAAAACTCTTAATTTTAAGGCAGTAATGTAAGATGTTCCCGATTTTCCTTTTTTCTCCATCATCCCTTAATTTTTCCTTTGATTGATGACATGTCACTTTTAGTTTTATTATACATATTATTCATGAATTTTGTATAGGCGAATAATGATTTGAATCATTTTTACGGTCATATAGCTTCCTTTATTAATTTTTGTCTGTTATACAGTATTACCAAAATAAAAATTTAAAAAAATCAGTGCCATAACATAAGAGTGCTGGGGTGAGGGCTTACCGGAATGGGTGTTTATGAAGATGATGTTAGTATATAGTATATGGCAGTGCTCCGCAACCGGTGTGCCGTGAGCCGGATACAGGTGTGCCGCGGTCAAATTCAATGTATTTGACATTTTAAAAATTTTCATTATGTATTTAATACACAATGACAAATTAATTTTCATAATATTGTCTATTTTTCAAAATGTAGTACAGAATAATTATTATAACTAAATAATTTTTCAATGGTCCCCCAGCGCCTGGTGCCAACTGTTGAAAACTGCGTAGTGTGCTTTGTACACACCATGGCCGCACCAAATTAGTCAAAGAGAAAGAAAAATGACCCTTATGCGCGTCGCTAAAGACTCATGCGCATGCGTTAAACTATATATTTTAGCTTTTGGTGTGCCGCGGAATTCTAGGAAGAATTTTGGTGTGTCGCAGGTGAGAAAAGGTTGTGGAGCACTGGTATATGGTATTACATCCTCACATCTTTATAACGTTATAAAGGTGTGCAAAAGAATGAAGTGGCAATGGGCAGGACACGTAGCCAGAATGTCAGACTCCCGATGGACATCCGAAATAATCCAATGGTACCCAAGAGGCATAAAGAGGCCCAGAAGAAGACCGAAGGTACGCTGGATAGATGAAATCAGGAAGCATGGCTGCATCACATGACATCAACGAGCAAAAAAACGAACCATATGGAGTCAACTTGGGGAGACCTTCATCCAGCAGTAGATCGACCCTGGTTGACAGTGATGATGATGACATCCTCACATTATATTAGGCCTTGAACTTGTTGAACGTGAAAAACTCGCATTCTACCTCTATTGTATAATATCCTTGACTGTCCCGCCACCTCCTCTTATCTCGCCGAAAATTTTCACCGTCTTTCCGATCATGGACTTACGATACGCTCAAACAGAGATTGTTTATTGACCTTCCCAGTTTACCGCTTTTATTTTTTTACGTCGTCCTTTACTGTCCACTCTGGAATCAGTTACAAACCAATGTTAGACTCGCTCCGTACTTGGCATGCTTTAATAAGCGACTGAAAAAACTCTTAATATCTAGTCAGTATTATAACGTGTTTCATTCCTGATTTTTCTTTCCTCTACACCATCCTTTTCTTTTTCCTTTGATTGATGATATCTTACTTTATAATAAATGGAATTTTCGGGTGATTGTCCGTCTTTGTGTGGTTTATGAACCTATGCTCACGTATCTTCTTCTTCCTAGTGTCATGTCAGGTCCCCCAACGTTGACTATCACCTGACAGTAAGCATATTTGTCCACGACAGCCCGAAAAAGATCCCTAACGCTCCTTATACCAGTCCAATCACGTATATTGCGGAGCCAGGAGATTTGCCTCCTGCCAACACCTTTTCGACCCTCTATTTTGCCTTGGATAATCAGGTGCAGTAATTTGTACTTTTCTCCTCTACGTACACGACCCAAATATGACACCTTTCGGATTTTAATATTAGTCACCAACTCTCTATCAACTTTGGCTCTTTAAAGAACCATTTTATTGCTGACCATATCCGTCCAGGGTATCCGTAGCATTCTTCGGTACATCCACATTTCGAATGCTTCCAATCAGTTCATACCACTAACTTTGAGGGTCCAAGATTCCACTCCATGTAATAACACTGACCAAACGTAGCATTTGTCGTTATCAAAGTTTCAAGTTTAGATTATCATCGTTATTGCTTACGTATATGTTATGTTCGTGAATTTCGTAGGGATGGGTAGCCGTTTGATTTGTTTTGTGACCATGTAACTTGCTTTATTTACTTTTTTCTGGTAGGCTGGAAGAGTTGTTTTTGCAATGAAGTGAGGTGTTTATAAATTATTATTTTTATTTAGCTTAAATATTTGCACTTAAATAAGTTCATTAATTTGAGCACTTGCGATAATTAAAAAAAAACACGTATATTCTATTATTCGAAATTTTAATCTTTAATATATTTTAATAAATACTGAATTTAATATCATTTAAAGAGTGTATACATATTTTTGGGACACACCTTATAAGTGCTTAAATAGCATTTGCAATCGCACACGGTGTATTATGCAGCTATTCTCAAGATTTGCATACACAATTTGTGTGGAATTGCTTTTAAGACATTTCAAAACCATGCACTTACAATTCCAAAATTCCCCAAACCAAACTTCGGCTAAAATATGCAGTAGAATAGCATGACATTTCCATAGAATATGAAACAATAAACGCGAATTCCTAAGCAAGTCAGATTGCAGCAGATTCAAATTAAAGCCAGATGCATAAGTGCAAGTCATGGTTGAACAATCGATTCGACTTGGGCGAAAATGCACCCGAGCGGAATGGAACTAGACCACTGCATGATAAGTGCATTGCTGAAGAATTTAAAAAGTCACGATAGCTCCATTGCACAAGTACAGATTGCCGAAATACAAAAGAATGCCAATGTTTCAAATACGTAGGATGCAATATGTATACGGAGTATTTGGTATTAGATTCATTATTTTGTATGATTCCCTCAACACATCTACATACTCGTATATTGATGATGCGGACATCCTGAAATAGTTGGCCTGAAGACAGTGGTTTTCAGCCCTTTTGAACAATAGTTTTTTTATGTATCATATATTATGACAATTCTTTTGTCGTTATTGGTTCTGTGGAGTGGAATGGTATGTTTTTAAGTGTTAGAAATGTGTCCTATGGCATGTGCAGCTTTGGAAGTACTTCAAAACAACCCTTTTTGGAAGGTTTTTATACATTTTTGAGATTATTCTCGTATGAACATTACTACACCTGAGGTGCATTGCCGCGCGGTAACGCACTGGCCGCTCGCGCCGTGCTTTAGACATGTAGATATGGTTTAGGCATGTAGAACGAATAAATAAAGAAAGACTGACGAAACAAACATAAAATGCTAATGTATGATAAAGGCGTAGTAGAGGAAGACCGAGGGAAGTGTAACAAAAAGAAAGTCTAACATATCAGTAGTAACGGAAATAAATTGGACAGATTCGAGGCCCTGGAAATATTTTACTAAATGCATCAAGGTGAACTTTACTAAATGCATCAAGGTCGTCTGGTGAACACATATATTCCCATGATCTCGCCTCTACTCGCTGAATTTGTCTCCTGCCTCCCTCCACCCACAATCCCCAAACCGAATATTTACCGTTAGAACTGTGTATGTCGGTACCAGTTCGAACAGAATTCAGTCTTGTTTGTGATGTCCTGATGATGATGTGAAATCCCTGAAACCGGTAGGGTTATACCGTTATATAAAGTGGAATAAGCAGTGTTTGATGAAACAAATTACAAAGTGTAACACATTCAAATTTAAGTGCAGTGTGGTGTATGTTTGTAGTGTTCATATATTACATAATCATAGATTATTATAAGATCTCCCTAAAATATATTGAAGTGCTTCCTAAAGCTGCACACATCACCCATAACTCGAACACGTCTAGATAGACGGTTTTACGCCACAGGACCAGCTACGGAAAAAGCCCATATTAATACGGAACAATTAATTTGTTCGATGTAGATGATGTTCATACAATGGAGATATTCCATTAAGGAACTCGATCCAGAAAGTTTGCGACGATCTTTGATAAAGGCTTTCAGTTGTAAACGTGCCATCTCCTGCGTAGACGAATGGTAATATTTATGGAATGCGTCATACCCAAAGGAATAAGGTATTAAAAAATATAATATATGTGGTTTAGATTGTTTTATCTGTCAAAATACCTTAATTTCTTGGAAACTATATTGAATAAATAGTTCTATAGAATAACAAAATTGCTTTCGAAATGGTTTTCGCGTGGGGTTTGAAATTATGTGAATTCAATATTATCTATTCTACTGGCTTCGTTTGTCAGTTTTTTTATAAACCTTAAACACACAAATCATAACTTCAAAGAAAGTAAAGCTAAATATTTACATACGTTATAAAAAATTTATTAAAAAAAATTAGATACACAAATCTATAATCAAAAACAAACGACTGATTATTTACTAAAGAATACAAAAGCTATCATCAACCCTCTTATTTTTTTTTTCTTAGCGTCAATTATACTAAGTTAGTCAAAAAGCTTTGAAAGCGGAAATGAAAATACATTTTTTTTGGGGGAAAATCACTTTTATTGCTCAGTATAGTCTCCCATAAGATCAATACACTTGGTCCAACGATCTTCCAACTTTTGTCCCATCACGGAAGTGACTTTCTGGAAGACCTGCAAAATACTCCTCTACGACGGCTATAACCTCTTCGTTTGATGAAAAATGCTTTCCACGAAGGAATTTTTTGAGGTGTGAGAACAGCCAGAAGTAAGAGGGAGCTAAATCTGGCGAATAGGGTGGATGCTGCAACAATTCGTACCCCAATTCACTGATTTTCGCGATGGTTTTTTGAGCTGTGTGAGCAGGTGCATTGTCTTGATGAAAAATGATTTTTTTATTCTGCAAACCGGGTCTGTTTTCTCAATTTTTTTCATCCAACTGGTCCAAAAGGTCACAATAATAATCAGAGTTGATTGTCTTACCAGTTTGGAGATAATCTATCAATAAAATTCCTTTTGCATCCCAAAAAACTGACGCTAACACCTTCTTGGCCGATTTCTGGACACGAACTCGCTTCGGAGCCAAAGTGAAAATTTTCACGATTTAATTCCATTTTTGGCCTTGATGAATTTTTCAAGTCACTGTAAACAACACAAATGGCACTCGTATGACAAAACTTTCTGAGTACGCATACCATTAAAAACGTCAAACTTTACGATGCTTATGTCAGATTTGACGTATCTACACCGGTGCTACCATATCTCAAAACTTAAGTAGCAACCCTCGTATAATATTTTTCGATTGGCAAACAATAAAAAAATAATAAATTATTGTTAATATTCTTGATACATATGTCGAGAGGTTAAAAAAAATATGTACTCGTATAATCGGCAATCGGCTATTCCGCAAGTAACCGTTTTGCCGCAATTTTCTTGATCGTTACCGGAAAATAAATTCAATTTCCACGCCGACGTTACCGCAAATCACTGCTTCATTAGTATTTCATGGATTCACAATAAACTATGTCATAAGTATATTTTTATTTTTCACCTTCACTAAAGTCAACAAAAATAAATTTAAAATCCCTACAAATGCCGATAATACAATTATGCGAGACAAAATTCTGTGTTTTACATACATTAAACATAACATCTCATAATTTCCTTGTTAGGGTAGACGGAGACGACAGAGCGCATTTTTTTCTTATCACGATATATTCCTTTCATCTCCACATTTATATATACTTGTATATATTCTCATGCAGTTTCTTCTGTTTGTCTTAATCTGTAACTTTCCTTCTTTCAAGATATCATACACTTGGTCCAACCATAATTTTCTCGGTCTTCCTCTACCACCACTCCCACTCATGCTTGCATTATAAACTTGTTTTTTCAGTCTTTCGTAACCCATCCGTTCAACTTGTTTCAACTATCTCAACGTCCTCTATATCACCCTTCTTAGCATATCAGTTTTTAAATTTCTTACGAGACATGACATATGTTCGTGGAAGCACTTGACATTCTCTAGCAACATCCTTAACTCTGTCGCCACTGAGCCCATGTCCAGCAATTAAAGCGAAATGATTTATACATAACATAGGTGCTGTAGTTAGAGAGCGCCTTGGACAGTGCTGGTACAGAAGTCTAAAGACATATTTTCGTGGAGGCACTGGACATTCTCTAGCAACATCCATAACTCTGTCGCCACTGAGCCCATGTCCAGCAATTAAAGCGAAATGATTTATACATAACATAGGTGCTGTAGTTAGAGAGCGCCTTGGACAGTGCTGGTACAGAAGTCTCAAGATATACGTTCGTGGAAGCACTTGACATTATTAAGCAACATCCTTAACTCTGTCGCCACTGAGCCCATGCCCAGCAATTAAAGCTAAATGATTTATACATAACATAGGTGCTGTAGTTAGATAGCGCCTTGGACAGTGCTGGTACATAAGTCTCAAGATATACTTTCGTGGAAGCACTGGACATTATCTAGCAACATCCTTAACTCTGTCGCCACTGAGCCCATGTCCAGCAATTAAAGCTAAATGATTTATACATAACATAGGTGCTGTAGTTAGAGAGCGCATTGGACAGTGCTGGTACATAAGTCTGAAGATATACGTTCGTGGATGCACTGGACATTCTCTAGCAACATCCTTAACTCTGTCGCCACTGAGCCCATGTCCAGCAATTAAAGCTAAATGTTTTATACATAACATAGGTGCCGTAGTTAGAGAGCGCCTTGGACAGTGCTGGTACAGAAGTCTCAAGGTATACTTTCGTGGAGGCATTTGACATTCTCTAGCAACATCCTTAACTATGTCACCACTGAGCCCATGTCCAGCAATTAAAGCTAAATGATTTATGCGTAACATAGGTGCTGTAGTTAGAGAGCGCCTTGGACAGTGCTGGTACATAAGTCTCAAGGTATACTTTCGTGGAGGCACTTGGCATACTCTAGCAACATCCTTAACTCTGTCGCACTGAGTCCATGTCCAGCAATTAAAGCTAAATGATTTATAAATAATAAAACATTAAAATTATATCTTCGAAACGATGTCACGTCATTGAAGTGAGACGAGGAGGCGTTTGATTTAAGCCAATGAGGATGGCAAGTCTTAACTAGCTGTTTCCAGGGTCTGGCGGCATGAACAACTAAACAGTGATTTTAAAAATATTATCATGTTCAATGATAAATGTGTTTCTTCATAATTCCTATTTTATTATCTTTCCTATCGTCCTCTTCGCTAAACACTTTTCCTTTTTAATTGTATATCGATTTCAAAGACTTTTTCGGCAGGTGTTTAGATTTTTTTCTATGGACCTGCAAATCATCACTTGAAAAATAATAAGTTAGCGTGCCGTATTACGGAACCATCGCTACTATAGAAATTAGACGTGAGTAGACTCTAAATATGATGTGATGGTACCCTTTTATATTGACTTGCGGATTCAACTTAGCCCAAAATAGATATATAATATGTTATGTGATTATATAACGATAAACGTACAATTGAAAAGGTAATTGTTTTTTTTCTTTCTGAAACACCGAAGTTCGCTGGAAATCTGATAAATCTCTATTTAGTTAGATTTGACAAATTTATTTCCATAATTCAGAGGTAGACAATAGAAAGACGCGAGTACGGAATATAAAAACTATTGCATAAATCAATATTGTGTCAAAAACTCGATTCGAAAGAAAAAAAGTTCCACAGGTGAAATACAAACCCAATACCATTTCAAACATGGCTTTGAACATAAGCTTCAGTATTTTATTTGTTTTAATCGCTGTTCATACAAATTCGGATGCGTCCAGCCGTTGAACAATGTTGAGTTATACTGATTTACAGATTACATTTTAGCAGAGCAAACAGTAAACTTTCTTGTTTAAAAAATGTATATTTGTTTTACTTATTTTATATGCTGGAAGCAAAGCAAGTATTAGTGTGAACGGTGCCTAAACCGGTTTGTTTAATATTTCAACAAGGGTAAAACAAGGATGTATAATTTCACCTTGGTTGTTTAATGTTAATTCACATGGATTCGTGTGTGAAGGAACTACGGAGGGCAATCGGTGGCATACAAATATCGAATGGGAATGTGTTTGGATTGATGTATGCTGATGAGATGGTGTAATCCACCCTTTCCACATGGACTCGTCAGTGTCTTTTGGGGTTTCTACCCCATCTCACAATACCCTCTACTTTAGATATTTCTCGGGTACGGATTTAAATCAATCTCAAAAGTGTTTTGCCTGCAATAGCTGTGAGAGTTTTCATTTCATTAGTTTTATGCATATTTTTTTTTGTATCTGCTCTGTACTATATTGCATTAGTCATATATAACATACAACATAAATACGTAATACCATCACACCGTGTCCATGTCGGTGTAGACAGCGAATACAGAGTGCTAAACTCTCATGTCTCGACACACATATTTCGCCTCTTGTAAAGGGTCTTTCAAACTGAGCGGTTTTTTTTTAATTCAATTTTTTTAAATTTTAGAATAAACCACACAATTTGCTTTGATTTCAAAAAACTTTTTATAGGTCATCGAAGTATAATGTATGACATTTAAACACAAAAAACAATATCCGCCAAATGTCCACCTCTTGCAGCTCCACAGATGTCCACTCTTTTGTCAAAAATTTCGATGAAATTTTGGCATAATTGCGGTTCTAACTCACCAATAACGCGAATAATTTCGTCCTTCAGCTCAGGAATTGATCGAGGGTCATTCTTATAGACCTGGCTTTTCACGTAACCTCGGAGAAAATTGTCTAACGGTGTCAGATCACATGATCTTGGTGACCAATTAACATCGCCGTTTCCCAAGATTACAATACATTAAATAATTCAACAATTGTATACGACTCCATTTTTATAAATGGCATACATTACACTTCTCAAACGTCACAAGACCCAGGCAAGTTCGCGACGCCATCTGTGTTTTATCCAAGAATTTAAAAAACACACTCAATTTATAAGACCCTTTTACAACCATATACATCGTACAACTACGTTATCGCTAGGTTTTAACATTTCCTTCTTTCAAAATACCATACACTTGATCCAACCACACTTTCTTTGGTCTTGCTCTACCACGTGTTCCACTCAAATTTGCACTGTATATTTGTTTTGTTAGTCTATCTTCATTCATTCGTTCCACATGCCCAAATAATCTCTGAGGCTTCTCTACTATACATAATTTTTATGATATCTTTTAGTATCTCTTTAGTAAAATTATGACATTTATATCATTGCACCATTTCACAAATTGACTGAAATACAATTACTATTACCATTTTCATTATTTTTAATGATATATTTTAGTATCTCTTTAGTAAAACTATGACATTTATATCATTGCACCATTTCACAAATTGACTGAAATACAATTACTATTACCATTTTCATTATTTTTATGATATATTTTAGTATATTTTTAGTAAAACTATGACATTTATATCATTGCACCATTTCGTAAATTGTCTGAAATACAATTACTATTACCATTTTCATTATTTTTAATGATATCTTTTAGTATCTCGTTAGTAAAACTATGACATTTATATCATTGCACCATTTCACAAATTGACTGAAATACAATTACTATTACC
Source organism: Odontocerum albicorne (assembly GCA_949825065.1). Taxonomy (NCBI): domain Eukaryota; kingdom Metazoa; phylum Arthropoda; class Insecta; order Trichoptera; family Odontoceridae; genus Odontocerum; species Odontocerum albicorne. Next base: position 41,850,850 of record OX463848.1, read on the forward strand.
ATTTTCATTATTTTTAATGATATATTTTAGTGTATCTTTAGTAAAACTATGACATTTATATCATTGCACCATTTCGCAAATTGACTGAAATACAATTACTATTACCATTTTCATTATTTTTATGATATATTTTAGTATATTTTTAGTAAAACTGACATTTATATCATTGCACCATTTCGTAAATTGTCTGAAATACAATTACTATTACCATTTTCATTATTTTTAATGATATCTTTTAGTATCTCTTTAGTAAAACTATGACATTTATATCATTGCAACCATTTCGTAAATTGTCTGAAATACAATTACTATTACCATTTTCATTATTTTTAATGATATATTTTAGTGTATCTTTAGTAAAACTATGACATTTATATCATTGCACCATTTCGTAAATTGTCTGAAATACAATTACTATTACCATTTTCATTATTTTTAATGATATATTTTAGTATATCTTTAGTAAAACTATGACATTTATATCATTGCACCATTTCATAAATTGACTGAAACAATTACTATTACCATTTTCATTATTTTTAATTATATCTTTTAGTATCTCTTTAGTAAAACTATGACATTTATATCATTGCACCATTTCACAAATTGATTGAAATACAATTACTATTACCATTCTCATTATTTTCAATGATATATTTTAGTATCTCTTTAGTAAAACTATGACATTTATTGTATATCATTGCAACCATTTCGTAAATTGATTGAAATAAAATTACTATTACCATTTTCATTATTTTAAATTATATATTTTAGGATATCTTTAGTAAAACTATGACATTTACATCATTGCAACCATTTCGTAAATTGTCTGAAATACAATTACTATTACCATTTTCATTATTTTTAATGATATCTTTTAGTATCTCTTTAGTAAAACTATGACATTTATATCATTGTACCGTTTCGCAAATTGACTGAAATACAATTACTATTACCATTTTCATTATTATGATTGATAAGGTCGTACCATAATATAGTGAATTTGAAATATACTAATCAGCAATAGTTTACCACCCTATTTTTTTGTTTCAGAATATATATTTATTTTTCGACTCGTTAAAAAAAATCATAACCCAAGGTAAAAAAAAAAAAAACATTTTCAAGCGCAGCGAGTAGAATACTGAATATGGAAAAAAAAACCGTCTGATTACCATTTCTTCAAAGCTTTGAGGGGTAAATTAATACGATGCAAAATGTAAAAGGTCGGTAACTCCGTTCGAAATGAAACGACCGAAATAGAATTTAATCTTGTTTTCTATGTTTTAGAGAGTATTATATAAAAGTGGATTTGTGATTGGAACCGATAGCCAAAACTATGGATCCGTATTTTCTGAAAATAACTTTCTTACATATCCATCCGAAGGAACGAACTCACGTTGATTAGATAACGAAAGTTCTCCTTAGTTTTATAAGTTTCCAGTGAAAATAATTTGATTTATGTTTCTGTCATATTGAGTATAAGTTCTTATCGTGAACGTAACTCTAAATTAATTATTGATTTTATATTAAACTTTTTAGTTTAATATTACCTGTAAATGAACTTTTCTTTTTTCTTTTTCTTTTCCTCTCCACCATCCCTTCCTTTCTTATTGATTGATGATATCTCACTTTATATTAAAAATAATGTTCGGGTGATTGGTCCGTCTTTGTGGGGTTCGTGGGTAGTATATGCTCACGTATGTGTTTATTGATTGCGTGGGGATGGATAGTCATTTGAATTATTTTTTACGACCACTTAATTTGCTTCATTTACTTCTGTCTGGTTGGTTGGAAATGATTGCCGCCAAGCAATAAGTCTGCCAGATTCCTTCCGTGGTTGCAGTCCTAAGACTGGTTTGCAGCAATTTGAACTCTTCTCCTCCATTCCAACCCTGTCCTGTGCGGCTCTTTTTAAGTCTGTATATGTTGAGCAGCACACGTCCACCAACAGGTCCTCCAGGTACTCTCGGCGTGGGCGTCCCCTAGAGTTTGTCCCCTCGGTCATACCCTCCATTATGGCATGCAAGAGGCCCTCTTGTCGTATTATATGACCGATTCATCTTGCACGCCTTTCGGACAGGATCCTGAGCAGGTGCCTTCCTCCTTCGACTCGTTGGAGAACCTCTTCATTTGTGATGCGGTCTCTCCAGGAAATTCCTAATAGTCTTCTATAGGACCACATCTCTAAAGCCTCTAGTCTTCGTCTATCTCTTTCGGATAGGCACCATGTCTCGCAGCCGTACATCAAGATACTCCATACATAGGTCTTGATGAGGAGTATTCTCAGTTTTAGGTCTATATTATTTGATTCTATTATTTTCGACCTTTTATTAAATGCAAGTCTAGCCTGATGTATACGGCTGTCGACCTCGCTCTTGGACCGACCGTCCCATGTTATTTTGCTCCCGAGGTAGACAAACTCCTTGGTGTTCTTTAGTGGTTTACCCGACATCACTATTCTCATCTGGTGCTGCGCTCGGCCTACAGTCAGCAGCTTTGTTTTGTCTTTATTTATCTTCATACTGTAGTTATTTTGAAGAATGCTTTCCATAGTTGTTACTGCCAGATTGTATTTGCAATAAAAGTGTTAAATAAATAAATGAACCGTCAAATCAGGTAGATATTTTCAAGTTTTATTTTTTCTACCTACTTTTTTTAAAATTCAAAGCAAAAATGTTATCTCTTGTGTCTTGTAATTTCGTATTTATCAGAAAAAATTGTTAAGTACAAAATTTTCAAAATAATAAAAGGCAGAATTGTGAGATAAGAAAGGTGACGACAGGAATTCATTTTGGATTTCAATAAACTATTTCATCTGTCGAATTGGATAAGATTTTTCGGAATATTTTACCGCGTGGTTTGGCTTATAATGCCGACGTTTCGAAAATCTTGCAGTTTTCATGTTCCGGACTTGTTCGTAGTCAATTTTACCAGGCGAAGTTGATTACGAACTTGCTATGATAATGTTGAATTTGAACAAGTTTTTGAAACGTCGGTATCATAAACCAAACCACGCGGTAAAACTAACCGAAACTCTTATTAAGTTAAAACGAAGAACCTCTAAACCTCTAAACATAATTTCATCTGCGTCTAGAATATAGGAGGGGATATTGGGTAGTTGGGATACCAGTAAATACGCTACTACATCATTCCAAACGTGCTGAATGTACATTATTATGAAAGGTAAACCAGTGTTTACCCACATTAATTGAACGTCTATTTGCCTTGTTTTGAAGGTGGAACAAAATAAATTTATTTTTTAATGCTTGATGCTTTTTTATCATGTTTTTTATGTAATAAAACGATAATTTAAGAAGTTTGTTGAAAATTCTTCTTAGCCATCGTCTCGCAATGCTTCTTAATTAAGGTGGGCTAAAATCGAAAGGTATATTTTCATAAAGATACTTTTATCAGAAAGTTTTTAACACTTGCCACCCTGTGATGGATAGTGAGTGACCAGGACTTATATTTTATTTGATTATTCGACGTTTTAATACATAATAAAATTATTTTTATAGCTAATTACAAAAATATTCTAGCAGATTTTCCATAATTTTGATTTAAAATATACATTTTTCACTGGACGCTTAGCGTCCAGCACCGTGGCTGGCGGTTTTTTTTAGCACAGTAAGGAAAGTGTTAATTTAACTCGTGAGAAGATGATTTACTGTACGACAAAAAATCTACTTACAGTAGACTCCAAAGAGTAACCGGAGTGGTAGAATTAAAAATTGGACCGGATTAAAAAAAACCCTGATAAGATCCGTCAAAAAAAAGTTGGAAAAAAAAAATTTAATATGTAACGCAAAAATACACAATTAAGGATATACTATGCGTATCCAGAAAGTAAGTGTACTGAGGCTCTCACGACCGGATGGATTTTATTTTCGACATGTTGGCTACACTTCCGTGTAGCCTGACCTTTTCCCTCCACAACGAGACCGGTTCGAGGTCAGTACGTTGAGAAGTGTCGACGCGACAACACTTTTCGTGAAAAATGTCAATCCAATCTCCCGCCAAGTGCGAAATACGCGGCGTCATCCGTTATCTCGTTTGGAAGGGAAAACCTCCGGTTGAGGTTTATAATGAGGTGAAAACTGCATATGGTGATAAAGCTATGAATCGTACGAGTGTGTACAAGTGGTGTTGCGAGTTTAAAAACGGTCACGTCACACCTCTTCACACTCCGCCAAAAAGTTCAAAACCACAATTTCAGCCAAGAAAATCATGGCATCCGTGTTTTGGGACTGTCAAGGCATAATTTTAATTGAATATATGCCTCAAGGGGAGACCATCAACTCTGCAAGATACTGTGAGACCCTAAAAAAATTGCGGAGGGCGATTCAGAACAAGAGGAGAGGCATGCTGACAAAGGGAGTCTGCCTGCTGCACGACAATGTCAGACCACACACGGCCAACGCCACGAAGGAACTGCTCGCCTCGTTTAAATTGGATGTCCTGAACCATCCCGCGCATTCCCCTGACCTAGCACCTTCAGATTACTGTCTCTTTACCTCCCTGAAGCTGCACATGGGTGGAAAAAGGTTTTCAACCGACGAGGAGGTAAAGGAGGAGGTGGAGAAGTGGACGAAGGGGTTGGCGGGAAACTACTTCGAGGAAGGCATCAAAAAGTTGATACCCCGCTTCACCAACTGCATTGAGAGGAATGGCGACTATGTCGAAAAATAGCTTACATATGTACTACGGTAACCACATAATTTTTTTGTTTAAATAAAAAAATTGTAACCTACAAAAATTCAGTACACTTACTTTCTGGATATGCCTCGTACAATACAAGTATAAACACTTTAAATTATTAGTTATGTGCCGTCAAATGGTCAGCTAAGTGTTAAAGATATTAGTGCAGCTTCAGGGACCACTTTTTATTTATTTATTTATTTATTTATTATTACACATGACAAGAAATATACACAATTTGAGAAAAACAACAGATAATTTGATTTGGACATACAATTTTCATGGATCTGGGTTTGTTGCCTTTCATTTGTCGTATCCCCAGTAAACTAGGTTTTTGCCTGTATCTCACTGAGGATATAAATATCTGAGGATATAAATATTTTATGCTAAAGCATAAAAAAATAAATCGATACTTCTTTCCGATTTTTGATAACACAAAAACAAAACCCCGTTGCACGCTCTCATCAACCTGACAAACAGTGACACTCAACTACAACTGGAAACATCTTGCGAAATTCAACTCCTCACACATCATCACTCCAGAAAGACCAAAAATATTCATCCCACACTATACCGCACACAATCATAAGAATAAAAATTGAAATCAAAACAAAATTAAAACGTAAAAAAAAATACACAGAAACAACTTTGAAAACAACCTTTTTTTAGGGGTATTATCAAAATGTATGATTGTATATAAACACTACACACATATGGTACACTACACTAAACGTAAAGTCGAATGTGTTACTATCACATATCGGAAGATCTACAAAGGTTTCTTTGTAGTTCGTATTCCCTTCGGAAGATGGAACAAAATTAGTTGTTATTTCGATGATTATTGCTTCTTACTACTGTAAAGAAAAAAATGCAACAATTACAAAAAAATATATATTTCTAGTATTGGACACGATCAATAAGAAATAGTGTATGTCTAAAGTGGTTTCAAAAATCTGTAATTGTGATACGACCCTTAATAATAGTGTCCGTTTATGTAGACAGATTACCATTGGTGACGACCATACCAAGGTTGGGATGGAGACAACTAATGTTCTACGACACGAGATATTAACCTTTCCTTCCCTGTGTTGGGTATCTTCTACACGTTGCTTCTAATAACCATCAATATCTCTATAAATATAATAAATACAAGGTTAAAATTTTAGGTATTCCTCCATAATATATTTACGCATTGATTTAAAAAATAATATTAATAATAATCAGAATTTATCGACTACATCGTAAGTATTTCGTGAATATCGGAAACAAATTCGCATTTAAACGCTGTGAGTGCCTCGATCTTGGGTCTTGACGATAGGTGAAGAGTATGCGGGAAGGGCGACATTATATTCGCATCTCACTTTTGTATACGTCACTGAATAGCGAGGAGCTCAATTGTCTCAACCTCGCAAGTGTAAGCCACGCCCGAGTTAGCCACCAACCCTGCCGCGCCGCAGTAGCTGTTGAGCTGGCAACGAGACTAGATCTACGCCCGTTCCGTGAGCGTTGCCAGATGGTTTTTTAATGTTTTCAGCAAATAAATCTCAATAATTATAATTTTTAATTAAGGGGATTATCTATGAATGTTCTTATTTTTCCGCTTTAAAATCGCTAATTTTTGATCGCGTACTCATTACCCAACACCGGAGCGCGCGTTTCAATTTTATCATCGTAAGGGAAAGGTTAAGAAATTAAGAATATCGACAACTACCTTTCAAGAGCATTTAGTTCAATTTCACGTTTGAATTTGACCTAAAAATACGAAATTACTTTCCAAACAACCTATGATTACAGTACTTGTAGAACGAATGTCGAGGTCCTTGTCGAGAGTATACGGTGTATATTTGATTATTTTACAGCTTCTTCTTTTTCTTACTTATTTTTTTTACCGTTCATCTGTCAAGGGTGTTTTTTGGAATTATAAATCCATAAATATAAATAACGGAAATGATAAGGGATGAATATGAACATAATGCAATGTTTACACGAGCTTATTTATTTATTTATTTAACACTTTTATTGCAATACAATCTGGCGGGCTTATTGCCAGGTGGCAATCTCTTCCAACCAACCAGACAAAAGTAAATGAAGCAAGTTACGTGGTCGCATAAATCATTCAAATGACTATCCATCCCCACGAAATCCATAAACATGTACGCGAGAACATGCCCACGAACCCCACAAAGACGGACAATCACCCGAACATTATTTTTCATATAAAGTGAGATATCATCAATCAAAAGGAAAGGAAAAGATGGTGGAGATGAAAGGAAAAGAAAAATCAGGAATGAAACACGTTATTTTACTGACTAGAAATTAAGAGTTTTTTCAGTCGCTTCTTAAAGCATGCCAACGATGGAGAGAGTCTTATATTGGTTTGTAACTGATTCCAGAGTCTCACTGCATGGACAGTAAAGGACGACGTAAAGAAAGAGGAGCGGTGAACTGGAAAGGCCAATAAACAATCTCTGTTTGAGCGTACCGCTAATCCATGATTGGAAAGACGCTGAAAATTTTAGGCGAGATAAGAGGGTGCGTCGGGACAGTTAAGGATATTATACAATATAGACAGTATGTGAATTTGGCGTCTATTTCTAACATTCAACCAGTTCGATGCCTTCTGGTATGAAGTTATATGATCGTACTTTCGTAGGTTGAAAATAAATCTTAGACACACATTTTGAAGACGCTGTAATTTGTCCAGCTGTTACTCTGTAACATCCAAGTAACATACGTCCGCATAGTCCAGAATCGGAAAGAGCAGATATTGTACAAGTAAAATTTTGGTTTATTACTTATCATTAGTACTTGTCACTCGCACTTGTATCCACGTGTAAACAAGCATATTAGTACTAAGCATTAGTCAATCTTAGTACTATTATGCTTGTTGTCACTAAGCAGCTTATTGCAAACGATAAGTACTAACGACAAGTACTAAGCTCGTGTAAACATGGCATAAGGGTGATGTATTTAGAAAGATGGAGAATATGCACTCTGAGATGGTTTGAGTATGCTAAACGAATAAATGAAGATAGACTTAAAAAATATATATATCGTTTAAGTATGCTCGGATCAAGTGAATTATATTGTATTCACTGTTCTTTTATGTCATTTATTTTTTGTTTTTAATTTACGTGTACAAAGGTGTTAGGGAGAGATATATAAAGGGAGAATACTCGTTACGTTGAAATTGGCCCATGAAATTGAAAATTTGAGCATCATTATGAAATCAATAACTGAAAATATATCCTGAATCTATAACCAGGTCCAGTACAACCACATTTCTTCTTTGTACACAATTTTTATTTACTTCTTATTTCATCCTTTTCACGAACCAATTCCTCTTAGACATTTCACAAAGTCCTCTATTGACAAAACAACCATTCTTTTATTTTAAGGATCACCCCTAATTCTCTGAAATCCGCCCATTGAATATCGCTGCTTCAGACAAAATGGCAAACAATCCCCCCTCCCCTAACTCGTCCTGTTTGCTGTCACGTTACCTTCCAGTGGAACTTCAGAGAAAAACACTCGATTGATTTATCTTCTCGTGCCTGAACGACTCCCTGGTCACCCGCGCAACTTGTAAGCGAATCCGATACCTCTCTTACCCTTCCTATTATTGTATTGTATAATTATCATCCCTTTGTGATATCAACTGGAAAACTATTTTCTTACAATGTATGGTTAAGACACATTAAAATTTTATAATTCGTCAATAAAAACACAAGATGTTACAAAGTGTAAACATTAAAACGTTAATATAATTTACATAAAATTGAAGGAAGAGCTGAGAGAAATATCGAACGATATGTAACGATATAAAACAAAGTCAATGGGACACTAAATGTATCGGACGCGTGCCGTCACCCTTGTGTGTGTATGTGGTATGATGAGACAGACAATGCTGTGTAGATCTGGAGGGAAATTCGCCCTAATATTTGTATATGTTTTGTATTTTATAATATCTGTTATGTTCCTGTATTTTATAATCAATGTAAATGTTTGCTATTTTATCTAAAATATATATGTTTGTTTGAATCCGATTGCGCTCGCGACCACACAGGAAAATGTGCTGCGGCCGAGCCATCGAGACTGAGGCCAAAGTCAATCGGTCTAAGCGGCGCCTTGAGCCCCGAAAGTGGTTGTACTTTGTAACGGGCGCTTGCTATGACCGATTGGCCGTTAATATAGAGGGCCCAAAGTTAGCAAAATATACTTCTCTACTGGACTACATCTGTGTTTCACTTCTCCTGAACTTCTTCAACATCTCTCTACTCGACAAAGCATCTTCGCTTCACTGATCGCCCCGCTACAAACTCGTCACACCACTGGAGCCACTTCGAGCAGCCATCTTGAATAGCCACGTACAAGCTCCGCCCCGAGCAGTGACAAGCCCTGCCCCAGAGCAGTGGCGTAGCGGCGAAAGAATATTTCGCCATCAATTAACTTTTTGGTGATTGACGCTTTCAACCGCGACCTGAATTCTACGAGCATTGTGCAGCAACCATCCACCTATATACAGTCTTTGTACCTGTCCGGTACACTAAAACATATACGTGTACACTCTAACCGGACAGTATCAAAATCTGATAAGATGAATGAACAATAGTAATTTGGTGCCTACTTTGATATATGGAATCGAAACATGGACTTGGAAACTTGGAGCTAGATTCTGAATCCAGTTACAAACCAATGCTAGACGCGCTCCGTCTCTGACAAGCTTTAGAAAACGACTGAAAAACTCTTTGTTTCACGTCAGTAATATAACGTGTTGCAAGTAAATTTTAAGTCAGTTATATTTCTTCCTTTTCCTATGATGGATGATATCTCATTTTTACTATGTATTTGTTATTGTTGTAAAGATGAATAATCATTTGATTATTTTTTGCGATCATGTGTATTCCTTTATTTCCTTTTGTCTGGTTGATTGGAAGAGATTGCCTCCTAGTAATAAGCCCGCCAGATTGTTTTTACAATGAAGTGTTGAATAAATAAATAAATAAATAATAAATTAACCCGCTTCAGACCAACTATTCTATGAAGTCGGCATTATTTTATATCATTGTGCCCGGGAAGTGAGTTTTTCTACCCTAAGTACTCATAGTTCCGGAATGGTAGGCACTTCGCTGTTACAATTGCAGCATTGGCTGAAAAATATTGCCACTTGGCAATAAACCCGTCATATTGTACACCATACAATGGAGTTTTAAATAGAGTACAACGTAGTGGACTTTTTGCCATGTAGCTCTCTCTTCCAACCATCCAAAAAGGTGTTCAAGAAGCATTATGTTAAAACCGGACTTGAATCCTTTCAATGAAATTTTAGGTCCAGTGGGAATCGATTCTGCTACTCTGAATTGAAAGACATGCGTCATACCAAATATACCTCTGCGGTCGGATTTTTCATTCCGTTCTATACTATTTGCAGTGTAACTGTAGGAGAAGCCCTTTTTACTCATGAATTATATTTTCTTTTTTATTTATTTTAATCCTTTGTTTCCTTTTTTGTTTTATTTTTTATTATTTATTTCTCCTCTTCCCCTCTTCAGAGACGGCCGTGACGGAGGGCAACCCTCGAGGGGCGGGCGCCCAGGTGGCCCCCCCGCCCCCTGCCCAGCTCTCAGTTCATCATCAACAACAAGCAACGCAACAGCAGCAGCAATCAAACCCTCCGCCGCAAGTGGCCGTACCTCAGCAGCCTCCGAGCAAGATGAGCAAGAAACAGAGCAAGCAGGCGCAAGCGCAGCTTGAGAAGATGGCCCAAATCAATATCCATCTCCATGGTGAGACTATAACTTCTTCTGGTAACGGGATTGGACTTTTTCTACTAACCCTGGACTAACTTCACTTAACACCAATTAAATTATATGAGAGATGCGAAGAGAAAAAAATGTTCAAAATTCAAAGTCATATTGGTGATAGAAAAGTGTGAAAGAAACAGTAAATGCGACATATGGGTGAATAATTAAAAATTAAAGCTATTTAAGGAATTGTGGTATCTGGATAGTATTTTCTCAGATGATGAAAGAGATATCTAACGGCGTTTAGCGATAGAAAACAAAGTCAATGGGTCTCAAAAATATTTATACTCGAACCGGACAGTGTCAAAATCTGTTAAGATTGTAGTCTAGAATATTTTGGTGGTAACTTTGATGTATGGGAGTGAAACTTGGACGTGGAAAATGACTGAAAGGAGTGAAATACATGGAGTCACAATATATGACACAATACGTGATAAGGGATGAACGTGAACATGAATCATGTGTTAAGATGAAACGCACGCTGAGATGATTTGGGCTTGTGCGAATGAAGGAAGAAAGACTAACAAAACAGTTATATAGTACGCATGTGAGTGGAAGGCGTGTGAGAGGAAAACCAAGGAAAGTATGATTGGATCAAGTGAATGATATTCTGAATGAAGGAAACGTAGAAAGTCAGAGAAATCGTAGAAGTTGTATGAGAAGGTGTACGGATTTGGAAGATAAAAAAGTCAGACGTTTTGTCCTTTCTATCTACCCCGACAGGGAAATGGCGTAATGGTATGTATGTAACACCTAGATTGGCAACCTACGGTCCACGATAATGTTTTCATGTGCGAGTATATTAAAATATGTGTAATATTTTCTCAGATAATGGAGGAGTTATATTAAAAGACGTGTAGCGGAAGGCAACAATTTTAATGGAGCACTTTTTTTTTGTATGGTACTCAATATATCCGAATCAGTGTCAATGGGGCAATTTCGGGTATATTAAAGGGCGTTGTCGGGAGACAATATGATCTTCGACCCCAGTAAGCAGACCTTTAGTACCTCTGAAGTAGGCACAGAACTCGCGGTTCGTCATTGAACGTATCGGCGCTTGCGAGTATTGTTACCAGACTGGCTGGCACCTTTTCTTTTTTGGTGCTATCTGGAATCGAACTCGAAACCCCCGGGTGGAAGTAAATAATGTTACTACTCGGCTACGAAGGTCGTCACTAATGGGCCACTAAAACGTTTATACTTGAACCAAATATGTAAAAGTGAAAAACTTGGGCGTGAAAAAATTATGAAAGAAGCTGAATAATTATTGTAGAAATGCGTGCACGATTTCCAAACAATTATACATAAATTATTAAAATTAAAAAAAACTGTTATTTAGCTATACCAAAAAGTACTGAAAATAATTATTTGAAGACATTCAATGATTTGTTGAATTTCGAAGTTGATCACGGAAATTTCCGCTCAGCATCCATGCTTTGTACATCTGAATCAGTCCTAATTGCGTCGAATTTCATGGATACCACAGACTCGTCTCTCCTCGATCCTCGAGAGAGCGGTCTCCACGGAGGTCAGCGGTGAAGTCTCCCGTCTGACAAACAAGCAATCTGGAAGCCGGACAATACAGACTAATCAGAATTATTATTTACCGACTCAGGGTCTCCACATATCGTTTTCAGCTTGTCTTTAGTTACATATCAGATGACCAAGGTTACACAGATAACCAATTATCTCCGGGAATCCTGGATAGAAATGTTTTTTGGATCTTAGATTTATAAATAAACAATTTTTTTGCGCTCTATGGGTATTTTATAATTTATTTATTTATTTGTAGGTAAGAAATTTTATAACTACATAATTTATGAAAAAAATGATAAGTAATTGCCCAAAGGCAATATGCCTATTTAGCTCCCATGACATACAATGGCGTGCCGAATTCAATAAAGGTAAAAGGAGGAAAACCATTCAGGCAGTCGATCGGAGCGTGGTTGTTATTGTGACAGGAGTTAGAGTGATTGGTCTTGCAAGAGGAATGGCTTGTGGAAGAGGTTTGTGTGAGCTCTTGAGTATGGTGCTTTTTGTTGTTTTATAGCCGCCTGGCCATGCTGACGCATGTTCGCAGCGCGCTGACTGTTTCTTACACGTCTAGCCGCTGAGACGCCATCAGCCCGAGAACATACGGCTCTCCACCCCTCACGGTCCCGAGCCACCTGCGCCCAGTCCTCAAGCGCCCCACACAAAGTCAGCGACTCTCGCAAACTGTCCTAATAGCACTGTCTCTGCCCACCAACTCTTCACTTGCTCACCACTTCCCCATGCAAGACGCGTTTTTGAGAGTCTATGATCGCCCATGCGTATCACATCTTATTCTTCTTCAGCCGTCTCTCCACTGCTGGATGTAGGCCTCTTCTAAAACCTTCCACGCTTCCCTGTCTTGGGCTTTTCTCGTCCATTTTCTACCGGCGACATGGATAATGTCGTCAGCCCACCTCTTCTGGGGCCGTCCCATCGGTCTATTCTTATCCCACGGCCTCCATTTCAGGACTCTGGGTGCCCATCTTTCATTTTGTTGTATTGCAACGGGACCCGCCCATTGCCATTTCATGCCAGCAACACGGTCCATTATGTCGACAACCCTAGTCCATCGCCTGATTTCTTCATTTCTGATTTTGTCTATCAGACTTATGCCCAACATTCGTCGTTCCATAGACCGTTGTGAGCATTTTAGTCTGTGAATGGTATTAGCAGTTAATGTCATCGTTTCCAAGCCATACGTTAGCACAGGAAGGACGCATGCATCGAAGACTTTTCTTTTTAGATTGGTGGGAACTTCCTTGTTCTTGAGAACATGGTCGAGCTTTCCGAAATGTTGATCACTGATCATTGTATCACATGCCCTGTCCAATCGAACCTGTAGCTCTCAGTTGGTACACATGCGTTTTACCAACAGAAGGATACTATTTAAGACCTCCGTAAGATTTATTACTATGTTAAGATGGTTCAAATTAACATCTCGCTAGCTCGTGCTGAAGTTTAAATTCTCCGTTAATAGCATAATTTAACCGATTTAGTTAAGGAGAAAAGTCGTAAAAGTCCCAATATGTATGGCGTAATATCCAAACCCTCCCAATAAAACTGCGCTACATAGTTTCAAACTTGTATTATTCTGTTTGTAACAACTATTGGGATTTTATGGTCATTTCAAGTCCCGTTAAAGTGAAATACAAAGTATTAAATGTGTCGGAATGATATAGTCATGAAGTTTATCCAGAACTTTCAAGTAATGTCGCACGATGAATAGTTTAATAGTAATCAAATACTCTTACTCTGTTGGCACTACAAGACATAGATGCTCTTATTGGAAGTATGGTTGGATCAAGTGAATAATATTTGTATAAAAAGTAATGTAAGAAGTCAGATAAATCGTAGGTGAACCGCGTTAACGTACTGACCTTCCGTGCGGAAAGTTCCCGGTTCGAACTCCAGTATTTTTTCGCCTAGTATTCGAAGATATAAGGGTATCTATGACTCCAGTCATATCTATTCCTTAAAAAAAAAACATGTATGTGTGCTCCGATCGTCTCACTTCACGTGTGCCATCGGATCCGGTACAGCGGTGTGGCTTGTGAGTTTGCTGGCGTACAACGGCTCACTCACTTAAACAAAAAAAACATGTATGTGTGTTCCGATCGTCTCACTTCACGTGTGCCATCGGATCCGGTACAGCGGTGTAGCTTATGAGTTTGCTGGTGTACAACGGCTCACTCACTGAATCAAAAAAAACATGTATGTGTGCTCCGATCGTCTCACTTCACGTGTGCCATCGGATTCGGTACAGCGGTGTGGCTTGTGAGTTTGCTGGTATACAACGGCTCACTTACTTAAACAAAACAAAAAACATAGAGAACAGAACGCCAGACTTTCCTATCTCGACACACATCAATACTCTCTTCTACATCCATACAACTTCTACAATTACTCTGACTTTCTAAGTTTCTTTCATAATATAATATCATTCACTTGATCTAACCATTATTTCCTTGGCTTCCTCTCAATCCAATCTCTACACATAAATATATAAATTTACTTCATAAAACATAATTTTGTGATTTTCAACGTAACTTTTTTCAAAATATAATTCACTTGGTCCAACCATACTTTTCATGGTACCATTAATTCCATTTACGTTATATATCTGTTTTGTTAGTATTTCTTCATTCATTCGTTCCACATGTCCAAACCATATCAGCGTGCTCTTCTTCATCTTACTTAGCACATCAGCCTTAAGTTCTCATTATTTTTTTATGACTTCGTTCCATATTCTATCATACACTGTCCTTCCACGTATTTAATCTCAATGCACCCATTTCTACAGCATTTATTCGGTTCCTTTCAGTCTTTTTCCACGTCTACGTTCCTTTCCTATATATCAAAGTTAGGACCAAAATATGGATATGAAACATTTTTCATATGTGAATTGATATAGGAATGTCTGACGTGATATGTATATATGCAGAGCCGCGTTTTCTAAAGGGCAAACATGGCATTTGCTTAGGGGCGTCAAGTCAAGGGAGGCGCCTTAAGATTCGTAAATAGTTTACAAAAATATATACAATAACGATTTAGATGCATGTTTAATAGAATCATTTGTTTACTTATTCGTATTTAAAGTCTAATGATAACCATGACTGTTCAATGCTACAGCTTAGCAAACTAACAACTAACAAAAAATTGTGACTGTTTATCCAAATATAATATTTACATTATTATTTATGATTAAGGCATTAACATTGTGAAGGTTTAAAAACATTGTAATTGGTTTTATCAAACACTGTTTATTCCACTTTTTGTAACGGTATAACCCTACCGGTTTCAAGGCTTTCACCTCATCTTCAGGGGAGCACAAACAAGACTGAATTCTTTTCGAACTGGTACCGAGATACACGCTTTTAACGGTAAACATTCGGGATGGGGACTGAGTGAGGCATGGGACGACCTCGGCAAGCAGCAGAGAGATTCTTGGTATGTATGTGTTTGCCAGATGTTCTCCTCGATGCACTGACTTATAAATTTCTACGGCCACTAATCTGTCCAATTTATTTCCGTTACTACTGATATGTAATGTAATTTGACAGATTAGAGGCCCTAGGAATTTCTAAGTCAGTTCATCGAGGAGAACATCTGGAAAACACATATTTACCAAAAATCTCTCCGATGCTTTTCGAGGTCGTCCCAAGCCTCCCCTAACCCCCAGTTCCCGAATGTTTACCGTTAAAAGCGTGTATCTCGGTACCAGTTCGAATATAATTCAGTCTTGTTTGTACTCCCCTAAAGATGGGGTGAAAGCCTTGAAACATGTAGGGTTATACCGTTACAAAAAGTGGAATAAACAGTGTTTGATAAAACAAATTACGTTATTTACATTATTTTATTTACCATTAACAAATTGTTCAGCAAGACAAAAATTTTCCTTTCGTTATTGAAACGATCAAAAACATGTTTGAGAACCACGATCCTACTTAATGCATTCGCAATATAATCAATTATAACAGTGAATATGGACTTATATGACATCGTAGGTGCATTTGCAGAGAAGAAAGCAATACTTAAACTGTAGTGGTGTGTTGTATAGTATATTGCGAAGTGCATCACCATCTGAAATGGAAGGTTAAGCATTTTTGTAAATTACGTATTGGGAGAAGGCGCAGGTTCCAAACTGCCTATGGGCCCCATCTTCACAAAGGCTGCACTTTATGTATTATTTATTCTGGACAAAAATCGTAAAATTATTTTCACTTAATGCTCCAACCACAGGCAATAATAACCTTCCCCATTACCTACCCTACCACGTGTCAAGTTATATCAGATCGGAGCTAAAGCTCTAATGAGCTTTACCTCGGACTATTTTCATTTGTCCGCTGCCACTTTTAAGCTCGTTAGATATTTTTATTATATCTACTAGTATATTCCTAAAAGTATATTCCTCAAAGCATATAATAATTTTGAAACCCATTAAAATAGAATTTATTTCCAATGAGAATAAAAATGGTTATTTTCTATTGTAATAGATGACCTCTGAGGCGTAATTTATGAAAAGCCTGTTTTCCAACGCGGACGTTAAGGCCTCTTAGGACAGCTTTCTGGTTGGTTGGTAAATATAGCATGGTAATAGACCTGCTAGGTTGTATTTATTTATTTAACACTTTTATTACAAATATAATCAGGCGGGCTTATTGTCAGCGGCAATCTCTTCCAACCAACCAGACAATGTAAATGAAGCAAGTTACATGGTTGCATAAATCATTCAAATGACTATCGGTTTGGTTAATGATACCGACGTTATGAAAACGTTTTAGTGTTCATCTTCAGGGCTTATTTGTAAGTTTCGCCTTGGTGATGAAATTCCTGAAGCTAAAAACTGCAATGTTTTCGAAACGTCGGCGTCATAAGCCAAACCACGCAGTACATCAGTTCGAAAGACTTATTACAATTGATTCGAAGAACTGCGAAAGTCTCGAAACATATTAGTTTACATTATATTCCTGGTACTACTCAAGTCACCTTTTCGCTTTAGCTTACAGTTTTCTAGATCCCTTATCTTGGCAAAGTTCAATTTATCCAAATATTAACGTTTTTCTTCGGTGATTCCTTGTTACGAGTATGTGGTTAGTTATGAAGGAAAATTGAGGAAAAAAATCACAACTTTTCCTTATAGGTTTTTTTATGTGTAACACCCACGTTACATTGCCAAAATATCAATTTTTATAAAACACAAAAACCGCTATAAAATGATTCTATAATCTAAAACAAGAACAACATTTACATATGTAGCTGAATTATCAACAAATAAAATGATTTGAATATTTTTTCTCTACATGTAGTGATTAATAAGATATTTAGATTATTTACCCCAATTTTTAAAATGCGCCCACACTGTCCAGATATGTTGACCCGATGTCGTTTGAAAGCTTTTAGTGTTGTCAATATTTATCACCAGATGATACCACTACACACAATAGTGCATGTATAGTATTTGATTGTGTTGCCATATTTGAAATTACGTTAGAGTTTCTGGTTTTTTTTTAAATCCCTACATTAGTGTAACACCTGTGTAACAATGCCATGATAAGGGTTAAGAAGACAGATGGTAGAATTATCTTATTGAACTTGCCTGCATCACATACATTTCAATATATAAAGGGTATTGTGATTTTCAATATGTGTTTATAGTGAATTAACACTTCTCTTTGAAACGTTCCGATTGCGCTCGTATAACACAGCAACAAAACCTTTTTCTAATATGTCCCGGCATTCCCTCACGGTTCCGCTCGACACCCTCTTCTTTATTGCTTCTACCTGCCGTTCATTCATTATCCGCCTCATTCCATCTAACAGTTATTATTATTATTATTATTATTATTATTATTACACATGACAAGAAATATACACAATTTGAGAAAAAACAACAGGTAATTTGATTTGGACATATAATTTTAATGGATCTGGGTTTGTTGCCTTTCATTTGTCGTATCCCCAGTAAACTAGGCTTTTGCCTGTATCTCACTGAGGATATTTAGCATGAAAAAATAAATCGATACTTCTTTCCGATTTTTGATAACACAAAAAACCCCGTTGCACGCTCTCATCAACCTGACAAACAGTGACACTCAACTACAACTGGAAACACCCTGCGAAACTCAACTCCTCACACATTATCGCTCCAGAAAGACCAAAAATATTCATCCCACAATATACTGCACACAATCATAAGAATAAAAATCAAAACAAATTCAAAACAAAAAAAAGAAAAACACACAGAAACACAAATACAATAACAACCAAAATTAAAACAATAATAAGAGACCCACACTCACGAGCTCACATAAATCCTTTCCACTCGTCATTCATCCTGAAAGCCCAAGTACTCAAAATCCTGTCGCAATAACAACCACGCTCCGATCGACTGTCTAAATGGTTTTCCTACCTTTACTTTTACTTTTACTTTTATCTAACACATTGGCTTTTTCGCTTGTTGTTTCTTGAATTGCACAGAAAGTTTATATGTTTTTTTTTTTTACAAAAATGCTCACCAAAACTCATGGTGGAAACTAGCCTTAAAGATATATGTTATTTCAAATGTTTGACATCAGTCACTTGTTATCATCCACTTGTCATCATCCACTTGTCATCATCCACTTGTCATCATTCACTTGTTATCATCTACCCTATCATCATTCGGTGGCCCTGGTCTTTACGGTTAGCATTCACGCTAAGCAAGCGAGCGCCCCAGGTTCGATTATATCTTTGTTAATATTGCTTTGAACCAATATCTGTAAATTAACCAGATTTGTCTTATTATCGATTATTATCGGTATCCATGAACATTTTTTAATCTTATTGAATGACAATAAATATTTGAATAACAGTTATTCTTCTTCTTAACGTCCCTATCTACTTAAGAGGTAGATAATCATCATGGTTATTTTAATGTTTGCAGTTGCTCTGAAAAATGTCACCGTGCTACAGTGGAACCACTCTCTTAGGTTCGTCAACAACGATTTTATTATTTTTTCTACACTTCGTTTTTTCGTGTATATTTCCCTACAATATTTATGACTTGAACGATTTCATATTTGTGTTTTTCTCATGAAATACCCAAAGTGTTCCAATCTTCTTTTCTTAATGCAAATGACAACTTATTTGTCTGTTTTCACACGTCTGAGACTTCGTCACGAAAAGGTGTAACGCGCATTCTTAATTTGAATTAGAAGTCTCGATACTGTTTCTTCTAAATGAAAAATATTCTTTGTAATAACAGATAATATTTTTCATTTAGAAGAAACAGTATCGTGCCACCTCGATATGAATAACAATTAAATAGCACAAAATAAAATTGCAAACTCAAGAAAAATGTGCATAAAAAAGAGAAATATACAAAACAAGGAGTATTTTGGGATAAATAATGCTAATTAATATATTATTTATAGTTAAGGCATTAATATTGGGAAAGTTTAAAAAGACATTGTAATTTGTTTTATCAAACAAACACTGTATATTCCACTTTATGTAACGGTATAACCCTACCAATTTCGGGGTTTTCACCTCATCATCATTGTGCTTTTCTAATGATGAGGTGAAGAAAGCCTTGAAACCGGTAGGGTTATACCGTTACATGAAGTGTACTAACAGTGTTTGATAAAACAAATAACAATGCTTATTTATTGTTATTTATTTTTATCAAACACTGTTTATTCCACTGTTTTGTGACGGTATAACCCTACCGGTTTCAAGGCTTTCACCTCATCTTCAGGGGAGCGCAAACAATACTAAATGCTGTTCGAACTGGCACCGATATACACGCTTCAACAGCTGGGGGCTGAGGGGTGAGGTAGGCATGGGACGATTTCGGCCAAGAGCGGAGAAATTTTTGGGTCAAAAATATAATTGTTCAACAGCATTTAGTCTTGTTTGCGCTCCCCTGAAGATGAGGTGAAAGCCTTGAAACCGGTAGGGTTATACCGTCACAAAAAAGTGGAATAAACAGTGTTTGATAAAAATAAATTACAATGTCTTTAAACCTCCACAACGTTAATGCCTCAACTATAAACAACATATCAATGCTTATTTACTTTTGTCTTGAATATTGATAAGGATGTAACACATTAGTTAGATTAGAACAGACTTAAGACTGAATTATTGTGAACATGAATAATTGAATATTATAATTTGAGCTCGGGCTTTGGCAGTGGGCCGTTATTAGCAGCCAATTAGTACAATCATTAATTATGTCCAATCTTAAGATCGTGTTTCATTATGATTCTTGCAAACGTTACTTCCGATTCCAGGAATTATCTGTTATTGCTCGTACAATAATTATGGAGATTAGATCGATTACTTGGAAAGAAATACTAAACTATATTGAACATAATTGATAGTTCAAAACAACGTATTAGTTCCGGTAGTAGCAGGCGACCGTGGTCTAATGATTAGCATTCGCGCTAAAACAAGTGGACACCCCAAGTTCGATTCTCTTAAACCGTTCGATTCTATGGAGGGATTATTTCGTATTGCCGTTAATGAAAGAAAGTTACGTATATACAAAACATCACGCCATTTCCCTGTCGAGGTACACAGAAAGGACAGAGAATCTGACTTTCCTATCTCGACACACATCTTTAAGCTATTCTACATCCATGTGGGGCGGTCGTCGCACACTCGGTCAATGACCGGCGATGCGACCTTTGCACTCCTTGACAATTCAAAACAAACAAGTGCGAAGTTCACACGCCGGTCATTCAACCCATAGCCGGGAGCGGACCGCATTCCATGCCGGAGCGAGAACGCACCACGTCTGTCGCGCCGGTTCCGTAAATAAATTATCACCTACATACGACATTAATCGTTTTGCTAATGCAGAAACGAGACGAAGGATATCTTGCTCGCATTCCCGCACACACGCGGAAATAGTATAAATACCTACGTTTACTAATAAAAACTCTTCTTTCGCATTGCGATCCAAAACGTGTTTTATTTATCAACAAATCATCATCATCTCTTCCCTTAAGGACCGATCTCCTAAACATGTATTTTTTTTTAACCTGGCGAGTTTATTGCCATGTGGCAATCTCTTCCAACCAACCAAAAATATGTTTTATAGGCCCTAAGTGAAAACCAGACTGGAATCCTATTTTTTAAAATCTAGATACCAGCGGGGATCGAACCCGCAATCTCCAGATCGGCAGACAAGTGTCTTACCACCAGGCCACGGAGGTCGTCTATTCATACAACTTCTACGATTTTTCTGACTCTCTCTACATTTCCTTCTTTCAGAATATCATTCTTCCTTTTACACGCCTTCCACTCACATTTGCACTGTATATTTATTTTCTTAAATTTTCTTCTTTCATTCATTCCACATGCCCAAATTATTTCAACGTGCTCTTCATGTTTTTCAACACATCAGCCATAATTTCCCATTTATCCCTTATCACTTTATTCCGTATTCTATCATACATTCGTCACTCCATATATTCTTCTTAATGCAAGCACTGCTACAACATTTATTGAACTCCTTTCAAAATTTTCCCACGTCCAGGTTTCTCTCCCAAACATCAGAATTGCCACCAAAATACTATTATGTAATATCATCTTAGCAGATTTTGATAACATTCAGTTCGAGTATTTATGTTTTATTGCCCCGTAGACTAATCCATCATCTGAGAAAATGACACAGTCGCCAAACATATTATTGATTTTGATAACGTTCAGTTCGAGTATTTATTTTTTGTTGTCCCATAGACTTATCCATCATCTGAGAAAATGACACAGTCGCCAAACATATTATTGATATTGATAACGTTCAGTTCGGTATAGTATTTATGTTTTATTGCCCCATAGACTTATCCATCATCTGAGAAAATGACACAGTCGCCAAACATATTATTGATTTTGATAACGTTCAGTTCGAGTATTTATTTTTTGTTGTCCCATAGACTTATCCATCATCTGAGAAAATGACACAGTCGCCAAACATATTATTGATTTTGATAACGTTCAGTTCGAGTATTTATGTTTTATTGCCGCATAGACTTATCCATCATCTGAGAAAATGACACAGTCGCCAAACATATTATTGATTTTGATAACGTTCAGTTCGAGTATTTATGTTTTATTGCCGCATAGACTTATCCATCATCTGAGAAAATGACACAGCCGCCAAACATATTATTGATTTTGATAACGTTCAGTTCGAGTATTTATGTTTTGTTGTCCCATAGACTTATCCATCATCTGAGAAAATGACACAGCCGCCAAACATATTATTGATTTTGATAACGTTCAGTTCGAGTATTTATGTTTTGTTGTCCCATAGACTTTTAGGAGAGATGATGATGATGGTTTGTTGATAAATAAAACCTGTTAAGATCGCGATGCGGAAAGAGAAATTTAATTGATAGACGAAGGTATTTATACTATTCTTGAATGTGTACGGGAATGCGCGCACGATATACCACCGTCTCGTTTCAGCATCCACAATACGATTCTTGTCATATGTAGGTATCATTCAGTTTTGGGAACTGGTGCGACAGATGTGTTGCCTTCTCGCTCTAACATGGAATGCGCTCCACGACTGACAGTGAGTTGAATGACCGGCGTGTGGACCTTGCATTTGTTTGTTACAAATTGTTAAGGTATGCAAAGGTCGTTTCACCGGTCATTGACCGCGCATACGAACGCCACAGACTTATCCATCATCTGAGAAAATGAAACAGTCGCCAAACATATTATTGATTTTGATAACGTTCAGTTCGAGTATTTATGTTTTGTTGTCCCATAGACTTATCCATCATCTGAAAAAATCACACAGTCGCCAAACATATTATTGATTTTGATAACGTTCAGTTCGAGTATTTATGTTTTGTTGTCCCATAGACTTATCCATCATCTGAGAAAATGACACAGTCGCCAAACATATTATTGATTTAAAAAAAATCATAAACAGCGATTGAAGCGAGGCATAATTATTATGAGAAAAAATAAAGGGATGCTGAAAAGAAAAATCGGGAATGAAAACCGTTCCATTACTGACCTGAAATTAAGAGCTTTTTCAGTTGCTTTTTATAACATTTATTGTCAACCAAACCTTGGAGGTCTTCATGAATTATCGAAAATATAAACACGAGTGTGTACTGGTTTACCTCTTTCTTATTTCAAGTTCTTTCGAACTTAAAATTCATTTCCAAGTCTACTTAAATATTCTATCTGTGATCAAAGCTTCATTATCTTGATAAGCGAAAGTCTCGTACGTTATCTATACTGTCAATCTATCATAAATCATTCTTTTGATATGCCCCGACACTTCTGGTTTGCGTTATCTGAATCCTTTCACAGCATCAGTCATCTCGGTTTCCTCGTAGCTTATTCCATCTCTAATCTTTGATCATTTAATGTCTCTAATCTGTGTATTATGTAAATCGTAGTTAACACTGCCAGTGTTCGCAGATGGTTGGGGGAGATTGCCTTCCTGCACTGAAATGTTGTATTTACTGAGTACGAGCTCACACATTAGTTAAACATATACCTAAAGACTTTCCGTTAATTACTTTTGATTTACCCTAATATACTCAAAACATCCTATTAAAATTGTAAATTACAAAGAATTTTATATTTTTGAATTGTATTACTCGTAAGAACCTATTATATCGATATTTAAGAATTAACTAAAGCGTTTATGAAAGGTTTCGGCTTTACCTTTGTGGAACTCTATATAGGGAGTAGGCTGCTAACATCTGATTTCCTAACAGCCAGGATCTTCCTCTATTGCTAGGGGTGTATCTAGACTGAGGGGATGTTATGAGTTGAGCCTTGACCTTTTGATAGCTTCTCTCTTAAATGTAGTTTCTTTGTCATTATCTTGAAATATATTTGCAATTTCAGCATATACACGTATGTATATATGAACAGAATATATCAAAGGTAGAAGACGTTATTAAGGTGTGCAAAAGCATGAATTGGCAATGACCAGAACACGTAGTCAGACTCCCGATGGGCAACCGAAATAATCCAATGGTACTCAAGAGGCTTAAAGAAGCCCAGAAAAAGACCGAAGGTATGCTGGATAGATGAAATCAGGAAGCATGGCAGCATCACATGGCATCAACGAGCAAAAACCGAAATATTTGAAGTCAACTTGGGGAGACCTTCATCCAGCAGCGGATCGACCCTGGTTAACAATTATGGTTATGATGATATGAACATACCATGTTGCTATCAATAAACCTATTTTTTTATTTATTAGAATATCTAACAATAAATTACTTTGCTATGCCACTTATTACGTTATTCCTTGCTACACGTATGTTTACCTCCTATCCCAAATCTCTCTTAATTTATTCCGCCTAAAGAGAGCCTCGGTTTAAGGGGTAGAAACACGAGCAGCGGAGATTAAGTTAATAAGTGGAACTACAAAGTTATTTATTGTTAAATATTCTAAAGCAGTAGTTTTTATTACACTTTCGTTGTATACAGTACAACCTGGCGGGCTTAATGCCATCTGAAAGTCTCTTCCAACCAATCAGAAAGATGTTTAAGTTGCCTTGAGTGAAAACCAGATCTGTATCCTTTTTGAAATAAATCTAGGTTTCAACTGAATTTTAATCCTCAACATCCGGGTCGGAAGACAGGTGTCTTGCCGACTAAACCACTGAGGTCGTGAAATTATTCCAAAACACTGATTGGGCAATCAATATGGGCATTGTATAGATTTTAATATGACATAAAAGGAAAAAATAAGTAAAATAAAAAACTTATTTTATATTTTTGTTTTCACCGCAGGTTTAATTTAGGTTCACAACTAGTTTCGAAGACAACCGTCTTCTTCGTCAGGTGAATATAAACTAAGTTGCTAAAATATATTCTGTACAAGTGTAAATAACCTAATATAAAAGAGGTGAGGTAGGGGGAGTGAAGTGGGGAGAGATGTAATACAATGGTGAATGGGGCGGGGAAAAATATGTGAAAGTAAATGTGAGTCTTTGAGACAGGGGAGGATTTTAAATTGGGAACATATTAAGCAGAGGGCTGTTATGAAAATTGGTGTGGTTATTGATGATATTTAGACTTAATTTTATACATTTTTATATAAAAACTAGTTGTGAACCTAAATTAAACCTGTGGTGAACACAAAAATATAAAATAAGTTTTTTATGTTTACTTATTTTTTCCTTTTATGTAAAAAATGGCACTTCAAAGTGAAACTATAGTCTTTTTCGAAGATTCAAGATTTAATATGAAAAACTACTTACAGGATTAAAGTAAAGAAGTTATTCTTGCCGGGATGAATTGATTGTATTGTATTAATTCATTTGCTTTGTTACGTTGTTCAATTTATACTGTATGACTACAACACTGCAAATTTTATTAGTTTTTGTTTAATCTTGTGCAAAAAATGTCATTTGTTCGTTGAAATTAAATAATAAATATAATCAAGGCGTGATGGTGAGGATGATAATGGAATCTGTATTTTAATTATTGAATATTCTGAATATAATACGAGTACATTATTGTGGATTACTTTCTCACGTCAATGGTCGTTAAAAATAGTGCGTGGAAAACAATTACAATATTAATGGCATGCGTATAGATTTAGGCCGTAAGGTGATATGAAAAGTGATTTAAGAGATTTTCAAATTGAATCTCAAACATATATTTTTTATATGGTCAACTTACATTTACTAAGTTATATGAACAGTTTTACTTTATAAAATAGTGACACCAAAGGTTTACTACTAATGGATTTTATTTGTCAATCATATAAAGAAATTTCGCTATTTGCGTAGAATAAAGAGTTTGCACTTTCACTCTTCAAAGTTGAGGAGTTTTGCTATTCGTGTAGAATTTTGTAAGATGATACAAGAGTTATGAGAAACGGTGTGTAGTAATAGGAAACAAAATCAATGGGATACAAAAACATAAACACTCCAATTGGACAGTGTTAAATCCATTAGACAGTGCTAAAGCCAAAGTCACAACAGTATTTTAACACCAATTTTAGTGTATGAGAATAAAACGTGGACAGAGAAAAGACTGAAAGTCTTCTTCTCCCTGGCTCCATCCCAACTCATTGTCTGCGAAGACTGTTGGGGTCAGCTCTCCTAGTCCTCAGGTTGTATGCTTTTCTGTCCCGGACTACGTCCCCCAGGCCGTTCCTCTGCACCAGGTTATCTTTTTGCACCACCCATGAATTCTTTGGTCTTCCTCTGGTTGTTATTCGAGGAAGATCCATGGAGATTGCCTGGTTCACAATGTGATCGGGTGCTCTGCGTCCAACGTGCCCATACCATCTCAATCGCCTCTCCTCCATCTTGCTGTTGGTGACAGTAAAAATACTGAAAGTAACCGAAAAAATGCACTAACAATAATTGATGGAGTGGTAATTTATGATAGACTACGGAATGAAATAATTAGTAATAAATGTGAACTTAAGACTGGTTTGCTAAGTAAGATTAAGAAGAACTCTCTGAGATGGTTTGGCCATGTATTACGAATGAATGAAAAAAGGCTAACAAAAGAATTGTACAGTACAAATGTGAATGAAAAGCTTTGTAGAGGAGAACAAGAAATGTATGGTTGGATCAAATTAATGATATTTTGAAAGAAGGTAATTTAAAAGTCAGAGAAATCGTAGGTATTGTATAAAAAGCTGTATAGATGTAAAAGAGGCTAAAGGTGTGTGTCGCGATAGGAAAGTCTGGCGTTCATTCCTCTCTGCCTACCCCGACAGGGAGACGACGTGATGGTGTGTTTGTATATAAGTTAAATTATTTCGATTAATCCTTATATGCTCGTATCATCATCATCATAACATTTAAACCGTTTAAATCCCAGCATATTCTGACAAAAAAAAACAATAGTTTATATTTTAATTTTTACTAAGTTAACGTTTAGTTTTAAATGCATTATTTTAAAAGTGAAAGATTGTCAAAGTTTAAAAAATTATGTATTCAACATAAAAACTTGTATGAAAACTTTGAGGCCGATGATCGGCCCCGTGGGATTTTTCCATAAAACCAGTTGGGACCGATGATCGGCCCCATGGGATTAAAAAGGTTAATATTGTTAATTTAAAAAATGTTGTATTATTGTACTGTATTAAGAAGATTCACTCATATCGATATTTAAGGTGAAACTAAATAATCATTTTACGATTAATGCCTTACGTTAATGACTTAACTATAAACGTTAATGCCGTTATAAGAACGCTAATGCCTTAACTATAAACATCATAGTATAAATAGACCAAAACCCATACGATGGTCAAAGAAAGAATACGAGAATTGAATTTTGAATACAAGAGAGCGTGAGAGGAATACTTCGAAATTTGAATCTCAGTGGGTCCGTGATAAAAAATTATACTGAACGAATTTTAAATACCTAGCTAACAATTTTTGAACAGGTGTAAAAGGGGACGATGTATAAATGATATATATAAACAAATTTTATATTTATAAATATATATTTTCATAAATGTAGAATTTGTTTTACTTCCGTGAATATTTCACGGGCTGCAAATAGTATAAGATATTCCTCGTCTTCAGCGGTAGTTACCACACAGTTCACATCCCAATCCCTATTTTCTTCGAGATTTGCCTTTTATTTTACTTGTCTTAATTTTCCTCGTAATACTCGTATTGTTTTCACCTTTCAGTTCACAATTTATTCTCTTTAATGACCTAATTTCTTATTCTATCGTTTCACCATTTACCCATACATTCTTATTTCTACAGCACAACAGATGTCATTTTGTGTTATCAAAATTATTTAGTTTGCTCTAATCCGACAGTATTAATCTTTTCTTTGGTCCATTGTTCAATGGGAGGCTTATCGTTAATTCTCCGCAAACAAAAGTATGTAACACGAAAATTTTCTACCGGATTTCACTTTTTTACAATTCTATTTGTTTAATAACGATTTCCTTTTATTTTATTTAGATGTTAATGAGATTTATAAACTCACTTTATCACTCACAATATCATTTATCAACTCACAATATCACTTGTCAGATGTAATGTATTTATTTTAATTCAGAATTAAGTAATTCGACTATTGTTTTATTTCAACAGTTTTTCATAAATAAGAGAAATTACTAAAATAAGATATTGATTTCATTAATATGATCTTTGTAAGTCTACATTGAAACATGCGCCGAGTGAATTAGTTTCTTTGCAGTCTCAAAATATTCGCGTAAGTGTGTAGAACTCTCGAAGAACTGAGTCACCGAAAGATTGTCGACATTTATTTATTTATTTAACACTTTTATTGCAAATAATATCTGGCGGGCTTATTGTCAAGCGACAATATCTTCCTACCAACCAGACAAAAGTAAATGAAGCAAGTTACGTGGTAGCATAAATGATTTAAACGACTATCCATCCCCACGAAATCCTTAAACACATACGTGAGCATATGTCCACGAACCCCACAAAGCCGGACAATCGCCCGAACATTATTTTTCATATAAAGTGAGATATCATCAATGAAAAGAAAAGGAAGGGATGGTGGTTTTTCCTTCAATAATGACGTCGAATTGCGAACATGGTTGGACGAATTCCTCGAGTCAAGACCGGATGGGTTTTATCGCACAGGCATTGAAAAACTTGTAGAACGTTGGCAAGAAGTTGTAAATAATGAAGGAGGAAACATTATTGACTAATTTGTTGTAATTCTTTTTTGTTGTGTCCTCTTGTTCTCTTCATTTGGAAAAAACGGACACAACTTATGTTAACACACAATATTTACTAAGTTCATCGTCTTAAACTCGCAGTCTTTGGTCCATGAAGGTCGGGGTTGTATTTATCATAATAATAAAATGCTAATTTATAAAAACTAAGAGGAGCGGATAGAAATGCGTGTGTTGGGAAGAATTCACGGAGTGACAATATTTATTTATTTATTGCAAATAGAATCTGGCAGGTTTATAGCCAGGCGGCAATCTCTTCCAACCAACCAGACAAAAGTAAAAGAAGCAAGTTACGTGGTTGCATAAATCATTTAAATGACTATCCATCACCACAAAATCCATAAACACATACGTGAGCATATGCCCACGAACCCCACAAAGACGGACAATCACCCGAACATTATTTTTCATATAAAGTGAGATATCATCAATGAAAAGAAAAGGAAGGGATGGTGGTTTTTCCTTCAATAATGACGTCGAATTGCGAACATGGTTGGACGAATTCCTCGAGTCAAGACCGGATGGGTTTTATCGCACAGGCATTGAAAAACTTGTAGAACGTTGGCAAGAAGTTGTAAATAATGAAGGAGGAAACATTATTGACTAATTTGTTGTAATTCTTTTTTGTTGTGTCCTCTTGTTCTCTTCATTTGGAAAAAACGGACACAACTTATGTTAACACACAATATTTACTAAGTTCATCGTCTTAAACTCGCAGTCTTTGGTCCATGAAGGTCGGGGTTGTATTTATCATAATAATAAAATGCTAATTTATAAAAACTAAGAGGAGCGGATAGAAATGCGTGTGTTGGGAAGAATTCACGGAGTGACAATATTTATTTATTTATTGCAAATAGAATCTGGCAGGTTTATAGCCAGGTGGCAATCTCTTCCAACCAACCAGACAAAAGTAAAAGAAGCAAGTTACGTGGTTGCATAAATCATTTAAATGACTATCCATCACCACAAAATCCATAAACACATACGTGAGCATATGCCCACGAACCCCACAAAGACGGACAATCACCCGAACATTATTTTTCATATAAAGTGAGATATCATTAATGAAAAGAAAAGGAAGGGATGGTGGAGAGGAAAGGAAAAATCAGGAATGAAACACGTTATTTTACTGACTAGAAATTAAGAGTTTTTTCAGTCGCTGTTTAAAGACGTTATGACGAGTCCTTCTATTATTTGGATACATTATTCATGGCAAGGATTCCTGTAACCACAAGCCTCTCAACTTTAGAGTTTTTTTTTCTCTAAAAAAAAATTTATTCCTAATTTTCACTATACTGACTTTCAAATGTATTGTATGATTTGTATCTATATTTAAATAGGCCAAGATCCACTATGAATTAATACTAATTACGAACATTTAATTGTATGTATAACAAAATTCGAAAATTCTATTATCGTATACCCCATCTCTAGCCAATGCAGACTAACGTAGTGTCTTTTGACAAACGTCACCAAATATTATTTGATTTTAACAAACTGCCACATTTTTGCTAATTTGTAACAAGATGTATTAATTTGTCATTATTGTTAGTTTTATTTAATGTATCTACCTAAATAACTTGCTATTTATTAGAATCGAGGCTTATATAGTATTAAAGTTGATAAAATAATTAAAATTACTGAACGTCGTTACAAGGTTGTATTGGGGCAAATTTGTGAACTGTTACAGGGGTCATGCTACATTATCTCAAGTATACCACATTTCGTATGATCGATATGTCATTCTGACAAAAAATATCTGTCCGAAAATAATAATTATAAAAATATTAAGAAATATAACCCCGAACACCAATTTGCTTCAAGAGCACAATTGCCATTAAACCAATTACGACGGCTTATAAACTGTAACAAAAGAGTAAAGAACTTGTGATTATAGCCAACTCGTTCAGTTGACAGTGGCACGTTATACAATGGAAGCATTTATAACCATAAAGCAATTAAAGTCGACAATAATCACGTCCAAAGATCCCAACTCTGCCTTTATTTCGGGTGACTTCTCTTCGTGGGATGGCGGTACCGAGGCGGAAGCCCGTGTAGAAGACTTTAGATTCTCAGGGCGTAGGTCATGTTCTTAATTGCTCTGATGGGATCTTGAAGTTTCCATATTTTTTGACATTGTTCTTGCTAAACCGGCAATTGTTCGCTGATTCTGATCTCTTTGTATGCCTCCTATTGGCTACTGACAACATAATCGATTTAAACTACGTTATTCTTATGTTATCTTTTCATCTTATATATTTTTTTCTAAATTAACAATAGATGAAAAGGTGTGCTCAACAGAGCGTTTACTCGATGAAATATTATATACTCGTATGACAACAAGATCTTATTTTCTATAAGCATAATTTATAGTCTGACTGAATGATTTAATATTTCGAAAGGCGTAAAGTAAGGATGCGTTATGTCACCCTAGTTTTTCAATATTTATAAAATATAGATTCATGTGTGAAGGAAATATAGAGGCTAATGGGAGGCATATAAATGTCTAACGGGAATGTGTGGGTTTGCTGTATGATGATATTTAGAAAAGACTAAGGGTGTGTTTCGCGATAGGAAAGTTTGAGGCTCTGTCCTCTCTGTCTACCCCGACAGGGAAATGGCGTGATGGTATGTATGTATATCATTTAAAGTAGAAGCGAACATTTATAGACGTTAGGCTTTTCGTGAGTTGTTATGTCACTTTATATATGTGTATAGACTTTTATAGATTGTATTTACAAGTTTATTGACTATAGCTTTTCATGTCATACTAACGAAAGCACTCCTTAGAATATCAGAAATGGAGATCTTTTGAACACTAGACTAACCTAAAGCCGTATGTGTTACCATTTATGTATTATTTTAGTATAGTTGCCCCATATGAAGCCGGCCAGCAGGCTGACTACCAACCAGACGGATTCAACATAAATAGTTGGTACTCCACGTTCCAGAAATAATGTAAAAAAAACAAGAATCTATTGCAAGAAGATAGACGCTTTTCATGAGTTGTAATATCACATTATACGAGTAGACATTTACTTGTCATGGGTTCGAATATCACAGTATAGACGTTTTTTTTAGTTGTAATATTAATTTTTTTATGAGTTGTAATATCGCTAATTTATAGACGATAACTTTTCATGAGTTGTAATATCACAACAAAGGGTTTTACTTTTCTTGAGTTGTAACATAACTATATAGATGTTTACTTTACGTGGGTTTTAATATCATATATTTATAAACGATAATTTTTCATGGGTTATAATATCACAAAATAGACGTTTACTTTTGGTGGGTTGTAATATCCCAGATTTAAAGAATATAACTTTTCATGTGTTTTGAATATCACAACATGGACGTCAAACCAAAATCATCCTTGGCAAAATAGAGGGTCGAAGAGGTGTTGGCAGGAGGCAAATCTCCTGGCTCCGCAATATACGTGATTGGACTGGTATAAGGAGCGTTGGCGATCTTTTTTGGGCTGCCGGGGACAAAGATGCTTACTCTCAGGTGATAGTCAACGTTGGGGGGACCTGACATGACACTAGGAAGAAGAGGACGTCAAGGTTTTCATGAATTGTGAAATCATCACATAGACGTTTGTTTTTTATGATAAGACGTTTACTTTTTATGAACATTATGTTAATAGTTTTGGTCACAGCTATATTTACTAGCAGTTCTAGGTATAGAAATGTATATTATATATGTGTTACTTATTCTTCTCCCTGGCTCCATCCCAACTCACTGTCTGCGAAGACTGTTGGGGTCAGCTCTCCTCGTCCTCAGGTTGTATGCTCTTCTGTCCCAGACTATATGCACTTCTGGTTGTTATTCGAGGAAGATCCATGGAGATTGCCTGGTTCACAATGTGATCGGGTGATCTGCGTCCAACGTGCCCATACCATCTCAATCGCCTCTCCTCCATCTTGCTGTTGATGTCTGTAACACCTAGGCTTCCACGAATGCGTGAGCTTTTTATTTTGTCTCTTAGGGACACACCAGCTGACCATCTTAGCATACGCATTTCAGCAGTTTCTAGTTGCCTCGAGTAAGAGTTATACATCGTCCAGCATTCGGAGCCATAGAGGAGTGCGGGTCTGACAATCGTTTGGTATACTTTTCCTTTTAACTTTACTGACATTTTCGGATCACATAGACTTTCGGATCACATAGATTACATATATGTATTATTTATTCTTTGAGCTATTAGAAATAATATTAACCTAAAGAGTCGTGACGCACTGTTAAAATTCCCTTTCGAAAACAAACGGCGTGGGAGGCGAATTAACTAAATTCATAGTTAAGTTATAACCATGGGTTATGACTTTACGACTTATTTATTCATTCGTTCATTGCCACGTGCAAGCCCACTGATGAAGTGCGTGGGATTTTTTAAGTACTATTTTTATTTTAACCATCTAAATTAAATTGAAAACAATATTCAAAACAGAAATTGTACAAAGCTTTATCTGCAGTGAGTTTTCTGTGGATTTCTTACCAAATTTGGTTTTATAAACATATGTTAAGCAGATGCAGGAAAGTACTGCATCTAATAGACGCAGACGTTCTATTCTTACACTCAACTTATATATTTTTTTATTTTAATTTATTTTGTAGGTAATTGTTCTACTCTCCTCGAATAGCAAAGAATTATTTTTTTCCGCCTAATATTGATAGGGGTATAAAGATACCTATGATTTTGGTCATATCTATTATATTATTTTAAAAAGAAAAGAAAAAAACATCCCGGTGTGCTCCGACCGTCTCACTTTGAGTTAACTGGTGTGCAATAGTTCACTTACTGAAAAGTAAAAAAAAAAAGAAATTCTTCGGCACAGCTTCCCTTTCTGTCTGAATTAACCTGTAAGCTAGTGAACTATATAAGAACAATATGTGCCAATGGAGTGAATTTTTTTATATTTTTTTATACAAGGGATAGAATTCTGATTCATATTTCATTTTATTAATATAAATCGGTAAAAGCGACAACTGTATTACGAATTTGAATTTGTTATAACAAATTATCCATAGATATCAATGCAATTAACTTTTTTGGTGTAATCTATACGTTTCTTGGATGTTAATGTGAAACGCACCGGTGCGTTCGTACTAACTTGAGATAAGTTAGGTTCACACGCACCCGTGCGTTCATACTCGCTTATAGTTTAACGTTTGAATGGCGAGAGGATCCTTCACGGCAAGTCTCAGCAAAGTCGATATATTTATTTTATAATATTTTTAATCGATCAATGATAGTGGGTTCGAATTCAAATTAAAGCTTCTTTAAGTAAAGTGTGATGTATAAACGGCGCTGTATAAATTGTCCTTTTATTATCATTATATTCTATATCAGTGGTATATGTTTGGCTGCCAACTTAAAATTTCTAACTTGCATCCTGGCTTTGAACTCTAAACTTGTTTTACTTTTATATATGACTAGTTGCAACCCGTGAAATATTCACGGAAGTAAAACAAATTCTACAATACATTTATGTAAATATATATTCATAAATGTAAAATTTGTTTATATATATTGTATATATATCATTTATACATCGTCCCCTTTTACACCGGTTCAAAAATTGTTAGCTAGGTATTTAAAATTCGTTCAGTGTCACGGACCCACCGAGATTAAAATTTCGAATTACTTTCGGAGAGAATCCAAATATTCCTCTCTCGCTCTCTTGTATTCAAAATTCAATTCTCGTGTTCTTTCTTTGGCGACAACCATCGTATGGGTTTTGGCCTATTTATACTACGAGTATGATATTTTTATCTACGATCGCCGTAGCCTAGTTGATAAGACATTTGACTCCCATCCTGGGATATCATATTTAATTCCCGATCGTTCTCGAGTCCCAATCTTGTTAATTAGTTCGTCTGGTAGTTCGCGCGCTAAACATGTGCAATTATTGTTACCTCTTCACGAGCGATAATATTTCCGACACGTGTGATGACGAACTGCGAATTTTGGGCCTACTCCGGTGGTTCTAGACTCGAATGCTAGATTAGTGTAGCTAAAGAGCTATACGGATTTGTTCACGAGCACTATTTGAATGAGTGAATGATTAGTGTAGCTAAAGAGCTATACGGATTTGTTGACGAGCACTATTTGAATGAGTGAATGATTAGTGTAGCTAAAGAGCTATACGGATTTGTTCACGAGCACTATTTGAATGAGTGGATGATTAGTGTAGCTAAAGAGCTATACGGATTTGTTGACGAGCACTATTTGAATGAGTGAATGATTAGTGTAGCTAAAGTTAATGAATGAGTTAATGAACTGGCGCTTAGTCGCCACCTTACATAAACTTAGGCACCTTACATAAACTTAGGCGCCACCTTACATAAACTCGAAATTAAATTTCTTTCTAAATGCCGCTACGAGTACAAGTATTCGGCGGTAAGTAATACACATCGTGCTTAAGAAAGAGACTGTCGGCCATAATCGGCTAACTTCGGATTTGTAAAGCGTCGTCTCTGTCATTCATACCACACCCTAGAACACTTGACAACGACTGACAAATCGCGACGGAACACGTGTATGAATGACAGAAACGACGCTCTACAAAGCCGAAGTTAGCCGATTATGGCCGACAGTCTCTTTCTTAAGCCCGATGTGTATCACTTACTACCGGGTACTGTACATACATACGTCGTTGTGTTTTTATCTGTTCCATATACTTTTTCAAGCATTAATAAGAATAAATCTCGAACGTTCTCGCTTCACGAACATTAACTCATCTTATCTGTTACCATCACACCGTTTCCCTGTCGGGGTAGGCAGATAGAGTGCCTAATTTTCTTATCGCGATATACATCAATCACCTCCTCTACATTTATAGACCTTCTCAAACGATTCCTGCGCTTACTATTTTTTTGCTTCGAAATGATTTTATTGGGTGTTAACATAAGTTGTGTCCGTTTTTTTTTTTCCAATTTAAAAATGAGCACCAAAAGTAAAACGAAATGGTAAAGGTTATACGTCATTCGAAAGAAAATTTTCTGCTCTACAAGATATTGTGTTTGCTTTTACGTTACATATATTATTTTATTTGATTACAAGCCTTCAAAATGGAATGTCAAGTAGACGAAAGTGAGCATTTTCGACACCTCCTTCTGTTCGCGTTCAATCGAGGGAATTAAGCTGCCAAAGCTGCTCGCGATATTTGCGAAGTGTACGATGAAGATGCTATGAATGAAAGGACAGCTCGTCAATGGTGTTTGCGTTTCAAAGACGGTAAT
The DNA here is from genome assembly GCA_949825065.1 of Odontocerum albicorne. Lineage (NCBI taxonomy): Eukaryota > Metazoa > Arthropoda > Insecta > Trichoptera > Odontoceridae > Odontocerum > Odontocerum albicorne. The sequence goes on from OX463848.1 coordinate 41,886,793, forward strand.
TTCGACCTTAAAGACATGGAGCGTTCCGGACGACCAGTGGACTTCGATGAGGACCGCTGTGTTTGCTTTTACGTTACATTTATTATTTTATTTGATTACAAGCCTTCAAAATGGAATGTCAAGTAGACGAAAGTGAGCATTTTCGATACCTCCTTCTGTTCGCGTTCAATCGAGGGAATAAGGCAAGGTGGAAGTCAAGCATTATTACCAACAAGGTTATGGAGCCTTATGCAATACAATACAGGTTGACCTCCATGGGCTGGTGGTAAGACGCTTGTATGCCGATCCGGAGGTTGCGGGTTCGATCCCCGCTGGAATCCAGATTTTTTTTAAATGGAATTCCAGTCTGGTTTTAACTTATGGTCCATTTAAACATCTTTCTGGTTGATCGGAAGAGATTGCCACATGGCAATAAACTCGCCAGGTGGGAAAAAACTTATTATTTATCTGAACGATCCATCTCTTCCCTACTGTCCTCAGGGTCTTATCCCGGAAGATTAGATTTGACAACTTAATTTATATCACTCCCTGATCCAGATTTTTCGGCTCGTATATGATCCACTGTGATACGAGACTAAGCTACCAAAAATTGGGATTATTTACATAAATGTGGCAACATATTTGCGGGCCCATTGTTCTGCAGACTTAATTAAACCATTTTGTGTGTTATTAAAACTTCCAATGCCGCCGCTACGCCCTCTCCTCCTTCCCTATCTTATGTTATTACCCGCAGACATTTCTGCAAATACCGCATACTGTATTATATCGTCTCTCAAGCTGTGGGCCGCGACCCACTGGAGGATTTCGGTGAAATATTAGAAAAGTCGCGAATATAAATAAATATAGGTTTAGTGATAGCAACATAGTATGTACAGTACCCGGCGGTAAGTAATACACATAGTTTGTAGAGCGTCGTCTATGTCGCACGATGCGCTAACAGTCCGGTCCAGGAACGACTGACAAATCGCGACGGAACACGTGTATGAATGACAGAGACGACTCTCTACAAACGATGCGTATTATTTACCGCCGGGTACTGTACATACTCGGATATTAATACGTAAACTGGAGAAAATACATGTGAGACGAAAATACAAGAAATAAGCTATCAAAAAGTCTGGGCTCATCTCGTAACATCCCTCCGGCCGAGATACACCTTGACATGGTTTTTTTGTAGAGTGGAAAATTGTAAAAAAAATTAAAACATGTACAATTTATATTCACACCTTTATTGAAAAGACACAAAATGCAAGTAAATATTTGGCTTTGGAACTAAACAAATCAAAACCTAGTAAAATCCTTACATAAAATGAATACACAAATAATACTGTTAATGAGAGGGATGGACCTGATGCTCTGATAGCAATGGTTCAATATTTGGCTTCAAATTAGTGAGGTATAGTCTTAAATCTCCACGTTCAGTGGTTTGCATTCGATTTCTTTATATAAGTATTTTCTGTGTCTAATATAAGTATTATGTACACACAATCTGTGTTAGGTGTAATAAGACATTTACGGAGCGCCTAAATATTGATGATGATCTGCCTAAATGGGATCCGCTCACGTGGACCCCCATTTACATCTCGTGCACCCCCAATTTCTTTTCTCGCTGACATAGCAAGTCGAAATCGACCATTCCCCTGCAAGTCGAAATCGACCATTGGGGGTCCATAGAGACCACTTTGGGAATCTTTGTTTTAAGTGCACGCATTTCTACATCAATCATTTATTTTTCTACATCAAAGTTGGTACTAAAATACGTTCTAAAATAATCATATCAGTCTAATAATCATATCAGTCTAAAATAATCATATCAGTCTAAAATAATCATATCAGTCTAAAATAATCATATCAGCAAATTTTGATACAGTCCGGTTCAGGTGTATGTGTTTTATTACCCCATTGACTCGAGATCTCTAAAACAATAAAACGACGAGATATCACTCTGAATTATAACAATGGCGTTTTATTGCAAGAAAATTAAGTTGTTAAAGATACATAAGAAATTATAGCGCGAGCCCGGCAATTAGTGAGAAAACGGACTGGTATGAATGAATTGTTCAACACATTATCACATTCACTCTCTGCTATTACGTTTACTTAGGATTAAAAAAGGTCAAAACATAACGGAATAAAGGGAAAGGGGGATCATTTGTTAAGAAATTCTTGGTAACTTGATAAACACTCATTATACCGGTTAAGTTAATGGCGTATAACCGTGAGGATATTTTAAACTTGGTAAGGTAAGTAAGTTACTTGGTAAGTTTGTGGTTAATCGTTTAACAGAGGTAGAGAGAGATACACAATCTGGTGACTTACGAGTATGTGACCTCTTTGGAAAGACGCTTGTGTTCTTACCTGGGGTTTTTGATTATATTCCAAATGTACTTGATTTCAAGAAAAGCCTCTTTGAAATATATCTGGTTGATTGGAAAATAATGTCGCATAGCAATAAACCCGCCGAAAGACGCCTGCGTTTTTACCGTGGAGCAAATGAGTGGACTCTTACCTTAGCGAACATTTCAGAAGCACTGCAGTATAGAGGTTTTCCGAATAGTAGCATTATTCTATGGCTCTTCAATTTTATGTCATTAACTATAATTCAAACAAGTTAACCTTTCCCTATATGTGCTAAAAACATCCGAGCGTTCCAGTGCTGTTTATTCAATACACATATAAAAATGAACGATTTAAAATCGGAACAATAAGAATATTCATAGTCAGTCGCTTAAATTAATTAAATTTGAAGTCAAAAGTGATAATAATTGAAATTTAATTACCGAAAACATGAAAAAACCATCGGCCGACGTTCACAAAACGTGCGAAAAGACCACTTCACATGAAAACCCGTAAGCTACTGACGGGGCGGAAAGACTTACACTGTGTATGTTATACCTTGAAGGAAGAAACTAAACGATTCTATTTCTTGCGTTCCCATATACCGAAGTAGAGTGAGAGTGAGACGATAATAGCGTCATTTCCTCACCTACAGCAGTTTCTTAGAAGATATATACCTACGTCACACATTGGCACACGTTTGATTGTATTGGTGAATTTATTCCCGATTTTCACAAAATATCTCTGATGTGGCCGATAAGTGTTAATTATTATGAATATTATTTTTTTCATTCAATGCGTAAATGTATTATGGAGGAATACCTAAAATCTGAACCCAGTATTTATTATATTTATAGAGATATCAAAGTTTTTAGAAGCAATGTGTACTAGTTACACATCACAGGGAAGGAAGAGTTTAAAAATAATAAGCAAATTCCAATAACGAAGAAGAAGATTCCAGAATACATAATTCAGGATTTTCATTTCCCGCGTATTTGTTGCGACCACACGTGTTTCCGCTTCCTGGTTCCGCTAGTCTTGCAGCGGGACTACCCGATTCACCATGCTCCATCATGAATGGGGGAAATCCCCGCGTTCTCCGTCATTGTGAGGACAACAATGCCTATTAATCGATATAGAATTTTAACAATGATCCTGTCGATACAGATTATATTGGTGGCGTCACATTTTGTTAACATGTATTATATATACTACCTTGATCAAAAAGTTTTAGGACTTTATTCATAAAATCGAAAATACAAGTTTATTCATCAAAATCGACATGGTCCCCTTCAAAGTACTCCCAATCGACTGCAACGCACTTACGCCTGCGCTTGATCCAATCCTCGAAACACCGCTGGTACTCAATTTTCGGTATGTCCATCAGAACCGTCTTCGATTTTTTCATGACATCCTCTCGGGTGCTGTAACGCGTTTCGCGAAGCGGTTTTTTAAGTCGGTTGAACAGGAAAAGTCGCAGGGAGCCAGATTAGGTGAATTTGAAGGCTGCTGGATAGTAATCGTGTTGTTTTTGATAAAAAAAACTCATGGAAATCATGTCTTTCGCGATTTCAACGCGTTCCTTTTTTTGCATAAAATTGAGGTATTTCGGCACCAGTTTTGCAGCGACACGTCTGAGGACCAAATCACTAACCAAAATGTCTTGAGCGGATCCATAAGCGATGTTCAAGTCCTCTGTCAACTCCCTAATGTTCAATTTGCGGTTTTCGGCTAACATTTCTTTGATTTTATCGATGTTTTCATAGGTTTTCGACTGCCACTGCGTTCGTCATCCTCGATCGACTCACGACCACTTCTGAAGCGTTCGTGCCACCAAAAAACACTTTTCCAAGGTTTGCGGACCGTTAAATCCGTTTTTCACACGAAATTTAATGCAAACTCGTTGATGCGCAGTTGATGTCATTATCAAACTTGTAAAAAATCGAAAACACGCACAAAGGTAGATGTACTCAGTACAGCGTAACTTTTAAAATGTCAAGCTATGACGCTGAAATTTGGAAGGAAATGTCAATGATAGATGTGGTAACCTAACAAAATAAAAAGAATTCCAATCGGGTGACTGACAGCGCCACACGGTGACCGGTCCTAAAACTTTTGGATCGCGGTAGTAGATCGTTTCATAAAAAAATGTTACATCATTTTTAGAGTCGTCCGCGGTGATACATTATCACACAGTTTTCTCTTAGATTAAAAGCAGTTTCTCTTCAATAATGAAGTGATTTTCTTCTGTGTATCATGGGAAAGCTTTTTTACTACAACATAATATCTGAACTTAGGTTTAGTTCTTTCAGTCGACTAAAAAGTACGTATATATACCACTAAGATCCAAGTGTCCGGCCTAAACAAGTTAAAACGTATATAAATGACGTGTTGTTTCGTTATATTCTGAAATGTCAAAAATTTACTATCGCGCGGTTATTAAGTTTCTTTCAAAAAAAGGAAAAAGTCCGACAGAAATTAAACGACGTTTAGATGTACGGAGAATTTCGTCATATCGCGGTTAATGTGACTGACGTGATATTTGTCCATACACGCTATAATTTGTTCATGGCGGAAACTATTAGACCTTTGTGGTAACATTTATATCGTGTTGGCACTTCATCGTTTATGCTCACAGCTTGGGGACGCGACGCGCGAACAGTGCGGTTTTCAGAGTTGGATTTGGTTGTTCCAGTGGTCAGTTACTGTTCTTGTGTGTATGTATACTCATGTCATCAGCGTACACGCACTTAGTTTATGCGCAAATGTATGAAGCGATGCATATTGTCACGGAAACTCTGAAGTCTACTTCTAAATTTCGGAGATGGATTTGGTTGTTCCAGTGGTCAGTTACTGTTCTTGTATGTATGTATACTCATGTCATCAGCGCACACGCACTTAGTTTATGCGCAAATGTATGAAGCGATGCATATTATCACGGAAACTCTGAAGTCTTCTTCTAAATTTCGGAGATGGATTTGGTTGTTCCAGTGGTCAGTTACTGTTCTTGTATGTATGTATACTCATGTCATCAGCACACACGCACTTAGTTTATGCGCAAATGTATGAAGCGATGCATATTGTCACGGAAACTCTGAAGTCTACATCAACATTTTGGCCTTCTGTACCAACAAATATTCCACCTAGTAATTTAAGTCGTGAAGAAACTCATTCAAGAGTGGAAAATATTGTTAAAAATCGACCAACCTGTTATTACGCAAATAAAAGAACCACTGCCACTCTGTCTAACCTCCCGTCGACCAATCTAGAAGACTGGAGTTAATCGACAACTGGGTAATCACCGGTAAATGGCGATCCTGTTTGATAGGGTGTGACGTAAAAAAACAGGCATCTTGTGGGTTACCCAACGGTGGAATTGCCAGGGTTTTCTCTTTGGAAGGAGTAGTGTACTGTGAATAAGATCAGATGTGGAGTGAACCGCACTGTATATGGAGTGAACTCACTCATGGTGGAGAAAATACAAAAAAAATCTACGATATCTCTATATGAGAGAGTTCGGTGTCTATACATAGCTTTATCCTACTCAGTTTCTGCTGGGCATGCTCGGATATAACTCCTTGAGCAGAAGAAGAGATCTGCGTCTCCTGGTATTCGTTGTCAAACTCGTTCGAGGAGTTGTGAGCTGTCCAGCATTACTGCAAAGATTAGCGTTAAATATTCCTAACAATTACACTAGACTGCGCCGGCAAGAACTGTTCTCAATAACATACGCAAGAACGGGTCTTCCAGCCGCTATGCCTGTTGGAAGGGCCTTAACTCTTCTGAACGGGACTGCTTCGGATATTGACATATTTCATATCACATTACCAAAAGCAAAAGTAAATTTTCTTCTAAGATTGAGCGCGTTAGAAAGCACACATCAACGTAATTAAGTGACTGTTAATATATGTGTATCATTTGTTTGTGTGTATATACGAGTATGTATGCATTTACATTATATTTTTTTTATTCTATGTAATTTTTCTTTGTTTTTAAAATGTCCAAATCATTGACCACATCGTGCACAGCTGCGCCCTGTACGGGTTTTCTCTAGGCGTTCAGAAGTTACGCAATCTAAGACCAGACGGTATGACCTGATTGTAGAAGATGCACTATACGTGATGATCAAATGTAGAAAAAAAAGATTCAGGTAATCCTCAAATGATATAATACGAACAGTGCACCAATTATAAATTCATCAAAATTACGAAGCGTCACATGTGTCACTTCGCTTTGAAATCTATTACGGAGCATTCCGTTAAAATAAATAAATAAATAAATACAGGTATATTGATAGCAAGATAGTATGTATTAGGTGTTAACATAAGTTGTGTCCGTTTTTTTTTTTCCAATTTATAAATGAGCACCAAAAGTAAAACAAAATGGTAAATGTTATACGTCATTCGAAAGAAAATTTTCTACTCTACAAGTAATTGTGTTTGCTTTTACGTTACATATATTATTTTATTTGATTACAAGCCTTCAAAATGGAATGGCAAATAGACGAAAGTGAGCATTTTCGACATCTCCTTCTGTTCCATATTATTCATGAAGATCCCTTTCAAACATTTTTCATCACGTTTCGTTATAGAAATTGTATACAATTTATATGTTATAGAAATTGTATACAATTTATATGGTATAGAAATTGTAGACAATTTATATATTATAGAAATTGTAAACAATTTTTTATGTTATATCAATTGTATGCAATTTATATATTATAGAAATTGTATACAATGTATATGTTATAGAAATAGTATACAATTTATATGTTATAGGAATTGTATACAATTTATATGTTATAGAAATTGTATACAATTTATATGGTGAAGAAATTGTATACAATTTATATGTTATAGAAATTGTATGCAATTTATATGTTATAGAAATTGTATGCAATTTATATGTTATAGAAATTGTATACAATGTATATGTTATAGAAATTGTATACAATTTATATGTTATAGAAATTTTATACATTTTATGTGTTATAGAAATTGTATACAATTTATTGTGAGTCCTACTTCAATACGCAGTATTTTGGGGTATAATAATTCTGTACTTGTGACTGAAAAGTGGGAGCAAGAGTGCTGTAGAAATGTTTTGGGATACAGTAATGTAGATAGAAGTTGGAAGGATTAGGAGAGAGGGTAATGAACACACAGAAGTACTTTCTAGGCGACCCTAAACTGGCAGTACTGTCAACAAGATACAATCACTTCACATTCCACTAAACTCCCTATAAGGGTGAAGCCGAGGCCACACCAAAATGCTTCGTTAGATGCTAAGCTAAATTTTACGTGACTCATATATTAGGTAACTTCTTCATGTATGGCCACACAAAAGTGCTACGCACATATTCATTTGACAGTTGGAAGCGGTTGAGTCAACACACGATTTCACTCTCAAAACTAACCAATTTCATTATAACTTACCATCTTTATTTACTTTCTGTGCAACTCCATTCCAAAGTGATTTTATTACGGGTACATTTTTCTATAATTTGCTCGATGGGTTCCACAAAGGCTCCCTTTTATACACAGCTGTCATTAAAACTTCCGCCATCTTGTAAATTAACCATAAGGAGATTCACTCGATGACTAATCGTCATGCAACGTGTCGCGAAGCGTGCAGTGTGGATACTGCGATAGGATGCGGTACGTTGGTTGGCTAGAATATGTCGCCTAACTCGCAACATAGTTCTAAGCATCAAGCGAGGCTCCTTCCTGTGTGGCCGAGGCCTAAGTGTTTCACTAAAAAGTCACGACAGATTTTTTTAGATCGGGAAATTTTATTTATAAACTTCCAATGTCAAAATTATTATTTTTGAATCGATGTATGTTAACAATCACATGTCACTATTTTTTGATTTTAACAATCACATGTCACTATTTTTCTTATCAAAAGATTTGATATGATAACATACTAGATTATTGTTAAAAGATTACTGGGAACTTGATAACTTTAATCTGTTTCCAGTCAACTGTTATTTATAACAATGTTCCAGATATATAACTATTATAATTGATTAATATTTCACGTCTTATTTTGTCGCGACATTTTCAATTCGTATTCAACGATTTTAATAAATAATCGTATTTAATCAGTGAAGAATAACGAATACATTGTGTGACGATGGCAGTGACTAGTATAGAAATATATTTTTGTGATTAGTAAAATAGTTGTTTCGAGATTTGATATTATATTTCGAGATTTGACATTTTAAGTGATATTTAATACAAATGTGATCTTTGATTTTATAACATTTAATTACGCAACGTCTATTTTTGTATTTTTTATTATTATTTCCATTGATCCGTGTGCCTATTGGGCTAGGCAGAGAGAAAAGACTTCCGTCCTGGAACAATTTTTTTACCTAACCCTCTTATATACATGATACAACCCGTCATGTAGTCGTATATATCATATGTACTCATATTTTTTTTTCTCTCTTAGAATTTGATTAATTTGATCGTGACACGTTTTTCTAGATATTCTCATATGTTTTATACTATTCTTTAGATTATTTTTATAAATCTTTCATCGTCATTCTTTCTGCGTGACTAAATCGTCTCGATACTAGAGTCTTCATCTTAACCTTTCCCTTCCTGTACTAAAAAAATCCGCCCGTTCCGGTGATGTGTATTCAATACACAACATGTAAAAAGGAGCGAATAAAATCGGAAAAATAAGAATATTCATAGCCAATCGCTTAAATTAATTAAATTTGAAATCAAAAGTGATAATAATTAAAATTTAATTGCAAAAACATGAAAGAAAAAAAAACATCTGACGACGTTCACAAAACGGGCGAAGCGACCATCTCGAACGAAAGCCCGCTGGCTACTGAGCGAGAGAAGCGAGCGAACTGAGATTCTATTTTTTGCGTTCCCATATACCGAAGTAGAGTGAGAGTGAGACGTGAATAGCGTCGCTTCCTCACCCATAGCGATTTTTTAGAATAAATATACCTACGTCACACACTGGCACACGTTTGATTGTATTGGTGAATTTATTCCCGATTTTCACAAAATATCTCTGATGTGACCTATAAGTGCTAATTATAAATATATTTTTTTTTCATTCAATGCGTAAATGTATTACGGAGGAATACCTAAAATCTGAACCCAGTATTTATTATATTTATAGAGATATTAAAGTTTTTAGAAGCAATGTGTACTAGTTACACATCACAGGGAAGGAAGGGTTAAGCACTGCATCTTCTTCCATAAACGTTATTTCCAATGTCCTCTTTCCTTTTTTCAACCATTGTTTTCCTACATATTCTACGTAACGCTCTATTTTTTTATTTATAATGAGAAAAAAGCACTAGTGTGACATATACAGAGAACACTTCGTATTCCTCAATCATAAATTTCATACGTATGTATGAAATTTGTGATTAATATAATACAAAAACATATTGTAATTTGTTTTTATCAAACACTGTTTATTCCACTTTTTGTAACGATATAACCCTACCGGTGTCAAGGCTTTCTCGTCATCATCAGGGGAGCACAAACAAGACTGTGTTCCCTGACTCCCCCTGGAATAAATAGTGTTTGATAAAAACAAATTACAAATCTTTAAACCTCCACAATGTTAATACCTTAACTATAAATAATACAAAAACATACATGCATACAATCACGCCATTCCAGACTTTCTTATCTCAACACACATATTTCGCCTTCTCCACATCCATAAACCTTCTCATACAAGCTCTAATGATTTATCTTCCTTCTTACTTGTTCTTCTTTAAAAATATCATTCACTTGATCCAACCACCATCATTCTCTTCGACACCTCTCACATTTGCACTGTGTTTTTATTTTGTTAGTCTTTATTTATTTATTCGTTCTACATGCCTTAACCATCTCCGAGTTGCGTTCTACATCTTACTCAACATATCAGTTTTAACTTCACTCTTTGCATTCGCATCCTTACACGAACTCAAATACCAAGATGTCACATACACAATTTCAACCGCTTCATAATCTCAACAACCACATCAAAATCAACCAAACAACCACATTCATAATCTCAACAACCACATCAAAATCATATCCAACAACTAACTCCTCATTCACCTCACATGCTCTACATTTGCATCATTCATGTGACTTTTAAATTTGAAGACGTGACTCTATAAAAGTCACCTCTTTCCGTCGAAAGTTTTATTATACTTTCTTATTTATTTTACCGCGTCCAAACTGCATTTTTATATATTTATATTGGCACCAAGATAGCATTATGAGCAGCTATATTTGCTAATTTGAGTTTTTTTATCAATACTGTAAACAAATTATATAATATGTAACAATAAATAACTTTGTTATATCACTAATTACATTTATCGTCGTTTGTTTCTACCTCATCCCTATGTCGGGATAGGAGGTAGAAACACGTGTTTCTACATCTTATCCCTATGTCGGGATAGGAGGTAGAAACACGTGTTTCTACATCTTATCCCTATGTCTGGATAGGGGGTAGAAACACATGTTTCTACCTCCTATCCCGACACTTGAAGCGAAATGGTCTCAGTTGATTACGAGAGCAGTGCTTAGGTCACAGAATTGTCATATCACGTCGGAAGTGTGTAGTCATAGTCCCAAACGAAAAATAATTACCAGGGATGAAACCTTTTGCATTATTTGGTTATTTATTACTTTTTTACAAGAGTATAGTAGTTCTTATGTTAGACTGGTGTCATGTGACATCGGATGGTGTGTGTAGTCTATTGACACAAAAGTAGTACTTAGTTAGACTGGTGTCATGTGACATCGGATGGTGTGTGTAGTCTATTGACTCAAAAGTAGTACTTATGTTAGACTGGTGTCATGTGACATCGGATCGTGTGTGTAGTCTATTGACACAAAAGTAGTACTTATGTTAGACTGATGTCACGTGACATCGGATGGTGTGTGTAGTCTATTGACACAAAAGTAGTACTTATGTTAGACTGGTGTCATGTGACATCGGATGGTGTGTGTAGTCTATTGACACAAAAGTAGTACTTATGTTAGACTGGTGTCACGTGACATCGGATGGTGTGTGTAGTCTATTGACACAAAATGTTTTATACTTTTTATGTAACATAACACCAGTATGACTAAAGCATTGCTTTCGAAACAAACCGCATCATTCCGTCTGAAAAAAGCCTCAGAATAGAATTGTAAAAACATCTGTAGCAAGGTATTGTTACAATAAATATTCTTATATAAAATTGCAGAAAGTTAAAGCCGAAACTATTGATTAACACTTGCCTTACTGGGCTAAACAATTCCGCTAGCCACTGTGCTGGACGCTCAGCATCCAGTGAAAAATATATGTTTGAAATTAAAATTATGCAAAATCTGCTAGGTTATTTTTTGTAATTAATTATAAAATTATTTTATTATGTAAGTCCTGGTCACTCACTATCCATCATAGGAGTGGCAAGTGTTAAATGTATTATTTTTAATGAACTGAACAATAAATTCGGTAATTAGAGCGACATTTAAAAAAAACATGTGATCTTTGAAGATTTCCGAGTGAATCATTTATTCCCTGACCGACGTATTTCCCGCTACTTCCTGGTTCCAGCCGGAACTGCACAGTGGATTGGGGCAAATCGTATCTTAGTGAATATCTTTCATTTGTCAATTTACTTTCTTCATGCGGTTGTGTTTATTTAATGTGAGAGCATTGTTATTAATGCTGAAATCTCCAGTGTTTTTGTCTTCGTTTGAACTGTCATGTGCCAGTTATATCAACCTCTTAGTAACGGATCGTTTCAAACGTGGATGGAAGGTAATTAATTTATTTTGATCTATTTCATTTCCAAAGAAAATATATACCATAATCATAGTGATGTATTGGGGAACGATAAAATATATACCATAATCATAGTGATGTATTGGGGAACGATAAAATATATACCATAATCATAGTGATGTATTGGGGAACGATAAAATACTGGAAGCAAATTGAGGAATTGTGTTATTTGGGTAGTATTTTCTTTAATGATTGAATGTTCAGGTGATTGTCAGTCTTTGTGGGGTTTGTGGGCATACGCTCTCCTATGTGTATGTGTTCATGGAGGTCGTGGGGATGGACAGTAATTTGGATGATTTATGTGACAATGTAACTTGCTTCGTTTACTTTTGTCTTGTTGGTTGGAAGAGATGGCCGCCTGGCAATAAACCTGCCAGATTCTATTTGAAATAAAAGTTTTAAATAAATAGTTCAGAGGTATGTATATATACAAACGACGTGTAGCGATAGTAAACAAAGTAAATGGTCACTAAAACGTACACACTCGAACTGGACAGTATCGAAATCTGCTTAGATAATAGTCCACAAGAGTACAATTGTAACAACTTTAATCTATGGCAGTGAAACCTGCAAGTAAAAAGTCTAAAATTAACCTAATAAATGCTGAGGTTATGCGTGTATAGAGAAGAATACGTGAGGTGACAATGTATGACAGAATACGGAATAAAGTGATTACGGATGAAAGTGAACTTAAGGCTGATGTGTTGAACAAGATGTAAAAGAGTATTCAAATATGGTTTGGGTGTGTACAACGAATAAATAAATAAATAACAAAAGAAATAAACAGTGCACATATGAGTGGAAGGGTGGTAGAGGAAGATCAAGGAAAGTGGGGTTGAATCAAAGATATTTTAAAGAAGAAAAATTAAGAAGAAAGAAAATATGCACTCAAATAAATAAAACATAAAAATATCTGAATTAAACTTCTTTAAACTCATACTTCTCCATCGCCTCGTTGTTTATTACCCTTTTTTCTGTCCTGGAGGTCGCGGGTTTCATTCCCGTTGATATTATTTCTTTCGAAGCTGCTCCATCTGGTTTTAATTTTATAATTATCACCATCACGCACTGTTCCTATTGAAGTAGGCAGAAAACTAAGACGACCTCCGTGGCCTGGTGGTAAGACACTTGTCTGCCGATCCGGAGGTTGCGGCTTTGATCCCCGCTGGAACCCAGATTTTTTTAAATAGGAAATAGCAGTCTGGTTAACACTTAGGGCCTATAAAAACATCTTTCTGGTTGGTTGGAAGAGATTGCCACATGGCAATAAACGCGCCAGGTTTAAAAAACTAGATCTCCACTTCATTCTATCCTGGCGCATATATTTCGTATTTGCAGCATCCATACACCTTGTTATTTATTTATTTATTTATTTAATCAACGACACAACAGTGTCTTTATATACAAATGAACATGTGACAGGTTATACAAATAATACAACTTTATCTTAAACTAACATGAAGATACAAAAAGCAGTAGAATAAATTACAGTCATCGTTTTAAAATTATTTAATAATCTTTGAGAATTTTGTGGGAATTTTATGGATATATATTGAGATATAGAAAACACATGGCCTCATTAGTGGAACGAGATGCAAGTTGCTTTGCAGAATTAAAAGCTTCGCAGGGTTACTCAACTCCAGAGGCAAAATATTGTCCTTAATATTTGGTTTGTATTACTTTATTTATATTAATAAAGGAGAGCACAAAGCACACAGATCGGTCTTTCAGAATATGATTAATTTAGTCAAGCCACGTTTTTCTAAATCTTCTCAAACTTCTCGTTCCTTGTGTATTATTCGTATAGTTTGTTTGTTTATGTTTCATCGTTCATTCTTTTTACGTGGCTTTACCATCTCAGCGGTCGTTTCTTCCTCTTTTTTCAATCTGCATTATTTTCTAATGCCATCTTTCCTTATTCTATCGTACATTGTTTCCCACATGTTTTACGTAACGCTCTCATTTTTATCGCATTTATCTTTCATCACTTTTTTCATGCATCCAAGTTTCGCTAGCATATCCTAATTTTGGAAACAATATTCCATTATGAGCATCCAGCTTTCATTCTATTAAATTACTCCACCCTGTAAAAACATTGTGAAACTTACTATTCACTCTATTGCCTGCTGTTACTCTTCGTTCAAGATCGCGATTTACTCAGGCGTACATATATATATTTTTTATATTAAACTTTCGTATTTTTTTATATTAAACTGACTATTTACTCTATTGCCTGTTGCTACTCTTCGTTCAATATCGCGATTTACTCAGGCGTACATACATATATATATTTTTTATATTAAACTTTCGTTATATGTAGTAAAACATAGCGGGTCATTGTCATGTGCCAATGTCTTCAGACCAACCGTAAAGATGTTCAGCAGGCCTTAAGTGAAATCAAACTGGAATCCTTTTTTTTAAATGGGTTCCAATGTAAATTCCAGGCTGGAAAACAGTCATCTTAACAATCAGGCCACAGGGATATTTCAGGTTGGTTGTAAAAGATTGACACGTAGCAATTAGCCCTTCAGGTTATAATTTATTTCTTTTTATTTATTTAACACTTTTGTTGCAAATACAATCTGACGGATTGATTGCCACGCGGCAATCTCCTCCAACTAACCAGACAAAAGTTAATTAAGCAAGTTATGTGGTCGCATAAATCATTCAAATGTCTATCCATCTCCACGAAATCCATAAACACATACGTGAGCATAATACGCCCACGAACCCCACAAAGACGGACAATCACCCGAAAATTCCTTTTCATATTAAGTGAGATATCATCAATCAAAAGAAAAGGAAGGGATGGTGGAGAGGATATTATGACACTATTATGATTATATATAGTATAACCCCCTCCAACATGAAATGACAAAAACAAAAAAACAAACCCCCTCCGGTGGCCAAACCAAAACTGGCCAAGGTAGCGGCCAGCAAGGGAAGGCTGCAATTCGGACACGGAGGGCCTGTCAAGGCTACCGTGCAATGAACATTGCTACATACAATGCAAGAACGCTCTCCAAAGAAGCCCATTTAACAGAATTGCAAAGTATTTAACCAGTGCATTTTGCCAGTACTAACATATGGATGCGAGACTTGGACTTTATCAGTACGAATGATACAAAAGCTCCAAACAACACAACACAGCATGGAAAGGTGCATGCTAGGTTATACCAGAAGAGACCGAAAACGTAATGAGTGGATACGAGCCCAAACAAAGGTTGAAAATGTTATAGAGGTTGCAAAAAGACTCAAGTGGAAGTGGGCTGGACATATCGCCCGAGCAACAGACCATCGTTGGACGTATGAAGTAATCCAGTGGCACCCAATAGGTATAAAAAGGCCTGTAAGAAGACCTAAGTCGCGCTGGGTGGACGAAATACGTAAGCATGCAGGTATTATGTGGCAGCAATGTACAAAGGACAGGATTTTGTGGAGACAACTTGGAGAGGCCTACATCCTGCAGTGGATAGATACAGGCTGATGATGATGATGATATGACAATAAATCTTATAGATATATTATTTGTAAAAAAACAACAGCTAATTTAATGTGAACAAACCATTTTAATGGGTCTGGGTTTGTTTCATTTCATTTGTCGTGTACTCAGCAAATCAGCAGTGACCTGTATCTTACTGAGGACAAATGTATACAACGAAAGCGTTATAATATAAAATTCACTGTAGCGTGAACAGTGTGCTTGATTTCCCTCAATACAGTGTTAATAGTTAGATGATAGCACAGATAGAGATGTTACGGATATTGTGTGTCAGGGCGAGAAGATGGACGGTGCATTGTGTCGTGAACAGCAGCGGGCCGGCGTCTATGTAAAACCTTAAATTAGTGTGTCAGAAATATTCTATGAAGTATAATATATGATGACAAGAATAATCAAAACATTAATTTTTATATAAACTATTTAGAAACCAACTCTAACTCAGGATTTGAATCCACTTATATCGGACTAATGCGCCACATAGATTAGTTATTTTTTTGTATTACTTGTAAACATTGTTTAACTGTAGTTTATAAAATTGTCTGATAATCGTTGTTTTAATATTGTTGTATTGTATTGTAATAAAACGTCTCTTTGATAAACGTGGATCAACCGTTGAGCTAGCGCAGGCTGACGACATAAGCGGTTCCATCGAGGTGCTTGCAATGTACGATGGACTAAACATAAGGGACGCAAAATGATCAAAATATATTCTCTTCTGATACGTAATTCTCTGTTTTTATTTCTACAACCTTCAACAAGGAATCTCTTCATCGAGACGCATTGAAGTTATGCTGAAATCTCCGAGGATTAAGTGACAACCATCCAGATATTGTACAGTATTTATGCTGGTTCTGCCCATAACTTATTGATAGATCAAAAATATTACATAATAAATATGTTTCATATATAAGTTGAGTGTTGAGGATAGAAATATGGTCTTACCACATCCTCGCTTGGACCGTGAAGTTCTATAAAAGCCAACAAGATCACAGCAATCCCTTAGTCGCTGCCCTGGGGGCTTACGAGAGTAAATCCGACCTACCCTTCCGTTATAAGCACAAGCTCCCGAAGCATTATCTGTTGCCTGACTAGTCCACCTACAGTATTAGCTGGGACGACCACGGTCTGAGTGAATGTGATGGAATACAAGTAGCCTGAACGAGTGGACTTGTTTTTGCTGAATAATTAGTGTTAGAATCGTTATCTAGTTATAAGTAGTATGTAGGTGTTAATTATTTCTAAGATCTCATATATTAAGATTGAATAAATAAAATAAAATGATATGTAGGAAAATAAGATTAAGTAAGTTCATAAATTATAACATATAATTAAGATTAGTTAAGTAATAAATTTGTATATAGGTATAGCCTTGACAAATGTTTGTACAATAATTTACTTAGTTTAATAAAAAAAAAGGATAGAAATATTGTCGCATCTTAAGAAAAATATGTAGGAAAACAGCGAAAAATTTATCAAGGGAAGATAGACACCCTACAAAGAAACCTTTATAAATCTTTCGATATGTGATAGTGACAAATTCGGCTTAAGGTTTTGTTTAGCGTATATATGTAGTGTTCATGTCAAATCATAAATATAAGACCTTCCTGAAAGGGTTGTGTTGAAGTGCTTCCTAAAGCTGCACACGCCACACATATTTCTAACATTTAAAAGAAAAACACTCCACAGGACCAGCAATGACAAAAGAACTGTCACAATTCCACGGCCTATTGAATCGATTCAGAACAATCATTAACAATAAAATGACAATTTGTATAGTGCAGTTTAGAGAGCAGACTCTTCTGAAGGGTGCTCAAAGTCGGGATTTGAACCCGATATTATGACATTTAAAATATTAAAATATATAAATAATAATATGTTGAGTATAAAAATACAAAGGTAATGATAGATACCAATATCAGGATATCCAAAAATTCGTAAAACAAAATCTTAATGCGTAAAACAAAATATTAATGTGTAAAACAAAATATTAATGCGTTAAAGAAAATATTAATGCGTAAAACAAAATCTTAATGCGTAAAACAAAATATTAATGCGTAAAACAAAATATTATTGCGTCAAACAAAATCTTAATGCGTAAAACAAAATCTTAATGCGTAAAACAAAATATTAATGCGTAAAACAAAATCTTAATGCGTGAAACAAAATCTTATACCCTTAGAATAATTTAAGTACTCGTATTTGTGTTAGTTACTAAGCTATAGTGCATTTTGTTCAACGAGTGTGCAATATACACGTATACACATATAACACACGTGAAATTTTAAAAATATATAATATGATGTATGCATAAATAATATTATGCACTGAAATACTCGTACATGTACATGCTTTGCCTTGGGTAATAGATCTTTCGCTTTATCTCATGCGATACTTGGCTTACACTTTGTGCAAGGGGCGCATATGTTACATCTTGTCCCCGGGGCGTAAGAAACCCTCGCTACGCCACTGCAATATTGAAAAATTAATGTGAGTCAACGTCCCAAGAACAAAATATTATTTTGCAAAGACCAGACTTTGTATCTTAGATAAAAAGCCAAACATATTTTTATGTAGATAGCTAGACGGGAGAAACTGGAAAAACGTGCATACAAGATTATTTAATTTTGTTAAATTTTCTTTTAACGAAATCATGTAAATCTCTATGCTGAGGAACGTGATCCACACATAAATCGCTGTACGATGTTTATGGTACAATCTTCTCCAGTCCTCCCGGCATTCCGCTGTCCGCCCTTAGGCCGAGGTTATATGACTCATATACTAGGTGACTTCATGCCTGGCCACACCAAAGTGCTACGCACAAATTCATTTGACAGTTGGGAGCGGTTGAGTCAACACACGATGTCACTCTCAAAACTAACCAATTTCATTACAACTTTCCATCTTTATTTACTTTCTGTGCAACTTCATTCCAAAGTGATTTTATTACAGGTACATTTTTCTATAATTTGATCGGTGGGTTCCACAAAGGCTCCCTTTTATACACAACTGTCATTAAAACTTCCGCCATCTTGTAAATTAACTAGTACGTCTGTTCGCTAGGAGATTCACTCGGTGACTAATTGTCATGCAACATGGCGCGAAACGTGCAATGTGGTCACTGCGATAGTATTCGGTACGTTGGTTCGCTAGGATATGTCGCCTAACTCGCAACATAGCTCTAAGCATCAAGCGAGGCTCCTTCCTGTGTGGCCGAGGCCTTAGGGCTCTTCACATGGTCGCTCCAGCGCATACGCGGTGTTCTACCTCTGGTCCTGCGATACTTCACATTGCCAGTAACCATAAGTCTCTCCATGACATCTTGGCACAAAATGTTACTGAAGAATGCGACATGTGCATGGAAGTCAGAGACCCGCAAACGTAAATTGCATATTTATTTTTAACGTAAATAATCTATCAATGGGGCACTGAAACATATGTACCATACTCGAACTCGTCAGTATGATAGTCCACAACGGTTTTTATTACCAACTTTGGTGCGTGGAAGCGATACGTGGAAAAATACTGAGAAAGGCCGAATAAATGCTATTGAAATGCGTGCACTTAATAATAAAGGGTCTTTCAAATTGATAAATATTTTGAAACAAGGAAATGTTAAAAGCTAGCGATATCGTAGTTGTACGATGTATATGGATGTGAAGGGTCTTTCAAATCGAGTGGGTTTTTTTTAATTCTTGGATAAAACACAGGTGGCGTCGCGAACTTGCCTGGGTCTTGTGACATTTGTAAGAAGTGTAATGTATGACATTTAAAAAAGTTGAGTCGTATGCAGTACAACAACGCGTTCAAATTGTTGAATTATTTTATGTATTGTAATCTCTGGAAACGATGATGTTAATTGGCCACCAATGTCATGTGATCTGACACCGTTGGAAGGTTTTCTCTGGGGTGACGTGAAAAGTCAGGTATATAAAAATGACCCCCGATCAATTCATAAGCTGAAAAATGAAAATATTCACGTTATTGGTGAGTTAGAACCGCAATTATGCCAAAATGTCATCGAAAATTTTGACAAAAGAGTGGAAATCTGTGGAGCTGCAAGAGGTGGACATTTGGCGGATATTATTTTTGTGTTTAACCTTTCCTTCCCTGTGTTGGGTATCTTCTACACGTTGCTTCTAATAACCATCAATATCTCTATAAATATAATAAATACAAGGTTAAGATTTTAGGTATTCCTCCATAATATATTTACGCATTGATTTAAAAAATAATATTAATAATCATCAGAATTTATCGACTACATCGAGGTGTTTTGTAAAGATCGAAAACAAATTCGCATTTAAACGCTGCGAGTGCCTCGTCTTGACGATAGGTGAATAGTATGCGGGAAGCGCGACACTATATTCGCATCTCTCTCTTGCATACTCCACTGAATTGCGAGGAGCTGAATTGTCTCAACGTCGCAAGCATAAGCGTAAGCGCCGGGGTATGCGACTGACGTTCCGCGCCACTAGTAGCTTCTAGGCTTGCAAATAGGTTAGACGTACGCCCGTTCCGTGAGCGTTGCCAGAGGTTTTTTTAATGTTTTCAGCAAATAAATCTCAATTATTATAATTTTTAACTTCAATTATAATTAATTAAGGGGATTATCTATGAATGTTCTTATTTTTCCGATTTAAAATCGCTAATTTTTGATCGCGTACTCACTACCCAACACCGGAACACGCTTTTCATTTTTATCGCCGTAAGGGAAGGGTTAAATGTCATACATTATACTTCAATGACCAATAAAAAGTTTTTTTGGAAATCAAAACAAATTCTGTGTTTTATTCAAAAATTAAAATATTGATTAATTAAAAAAACCGCCAAATTTGAAAGACCCTTTACATGGGATGACAATGTATGACAGAATACGGAATGAATTAATTAAGAATGAATGTATACTTAAGGCGTAATGTGTTGAGTAAGATGGTGAAGAACACTGAGATAATTTGGGCACGTGGAATGAATGAATGAAGAAAGTTTAACAAAACAAATATACTGTGCCAATATGAGTGGAAGACGTGGTAGAAAAGATCAAGCAAGTTATGGTTGGATCATGTGAATAATATTTTGAAAGAAAGAAATTTATTAAAGAAGTAAGACAAATCGTAGGCGTTATATGAAAAGGTATGGTATGGATGTGGAAAAGCGTAATATAGTATGTACTACAGCAGTTTTTTTACAGTAGTTACAGCAGTTGGAAAAGCGTAATATAGTATGTACTACAGCAATTTGTCCTCTCTGTCTACTACAGCAGGGAAATAGCGTAATGGTATGTGTGTGTAAAATTATCTTTTCTTAAAAAATATCAGCTTGTTGCCGTTTGCTTTATATATTATATTATATATTTATTGCAATTAGTCAATCCGACCCTTATACCACTTTTTTCTCATTTCCGTGTTTTTAAACTTCCGCACAGTTTCTGTCCAAATCTCGTACCTTCATCAAACAGATAAATATGGCGACATTGCGGTATACACACTGTAGATGAATGGGTGCATTGTATTTCACTTCTATGCCTTCGAATACTCTTATCGCTTGTTTATCTATACTGACAAACTTGAAGATATCGGCACAATTAAGTTATTGTATTCTGGTTAAAAAGGAGAAACTCCACGATCATAAAGAAAACCAAAGAAACTTGTGCCCTTGCTAGAAATAACTTCAAAGATAGTGCTGAAATTGATGAAAAGCATTATATCTTATACTGAAGATAACCGTCATTCAGTTGCTGAGAAGAATAACTACTGAAGATAACCGTCATTCAGTTTCAAGAACAGAAGCAGTGACTGTTTAAATTGATAATTTCCATTTAATTGTTATTTCCTCATTTTCTTTATATGAACAAAGATATAAACTATAACATTTCCCCGTTTGGGCTGTCTCTACATTCATAAGTATTTTCGCATAGATCCTCCTTTTTTTTATAGATAATTTAATGTAACGTTATTTCGAACCATTGCAATCACCTCAAGAACGCTTCCTTACACCAGAGAAGTATATTCTTCTTCCCAGTGTCATGTCAAGTCCCCCCAATATTGAATATCACCTTAAAGTAGGCATCTTTGTCCCCGACAGCCCGAAAAAATCCCCAACGCTCCTTATACCAATCCAATCACGTATATTGCGGAGCCAGGAGATTTGCCTCCTGCCAATACCTCTTCGACCCTCTATTTTACCTTGGATGATCAGGTGCAGTAATTTGTACTTTGCTCCTCTTTTAGGATCGGCTGTTTGTTAAAGGAGAGATGATGAGGATGATGGTTGATAAATAAAAACTTGTCGAAATCGGAATATGTAAAGAGGAATTTTATTGACAAACGTCGGTATTTATAATGTTTTTTGAACGTGTGCGGAAATGCGCACGAGATATATCGCTGTCTCGTCTTTGCGCTTACAATATGTTTATTGTCACGCGTAGGTATCCTTTTGTTTTGAGAGACAGCGCGAAAGATGTGTTGCCCTCTCCTTTCCTCATGGAATGCGGTCTTCACTGGTAGTGAGTTGAATGACCGATCGCGTGGACTTTGGCATTGTTTGTCTCGCATTGTTAAGGTGGGCAAAGGTCGTCTCGTGGGTTCAGTGACCGCGCATACGGTCGCCACACTCTAATGACCCAAATAGGACACCTTTCGGATTTTAATATTAGTCAGCAACTCTCTATCAACTGAGAGCAGTATATAAATTTAAAATTATTTCTACTAAGAAGTCACTACAAGTGTCTCAGTATGAAACCTAATCTGGATAATGCTATACCAAATAATCTATAAAAAAAAGCTTTTGAATAATGATCTGCGAGCTCCCAAAGTATACGCTGACCAGAGTTAAATAAATTGATGATTAAATAAATTCGTTATTTTCCTTTTCTAATTCCTTTCTATTCTACTTGAACATATAAAATTATTTTAATCGACGAGGAACGTGTAAAATATTTTTTTAATTAATTCATTTTTTTTTGTCTACAGCTCTGTTTGCGGCTGTGGAACATGGACATCTAGAAAAGGCCAGGACGATATTGGAATCAACAGATGTCGATGTTAACAGGTAAGATTTTATTTTTCAATGATTTAGATTTGTTGTTTATAGTTAAGGCATTAACGTTGTGGAGGTTTAACGACATTGTAATTTATTTTTATCAAACACTGTTTATTCCACTTTTTTGTAATGGTATACCCCTACCGGTTTCAAGGCTTTCACCTCATCTTCATTTGCCTTACAATCTTGTTTGATTTCTATGTTTTTTTAACCATTCCTTCCCTGTGATGTGTAACTAGTATACATTGCTTCTAAAAACTTTAATAATATGTTATCTTTATAAATATAATAAATACTGGGTTCAGATTTTAGGTATTCCTCCGTTATACATTTACGCATTGAATGAAAAAAATAATATTAATAATAATTAGCATTTATCGGCCACATCAGAGATATTTTGTGAAAATCGGGAATAAATTCACCAATACAATCAATCGTGTGCCAGTGTGTGACGTAAGTATATTCATTTTAAAAAACCGCTATGGGTGAGGAAGCGACGCTATTCACGTCTCACTCTCACTCTACTTCGGTATATGAGAACGCAAGAATAGAATCTCAGTTTGCAGTTGTATTTCTTCCTTCGAGGTATAATATACACAGTGTTAGTCCATCTCAGGTCTCAGTCGCTCTAGCGCATTCATCTGAGGTGGTCTTTTTGCCCGTTTTGTAAACGTCAGCCGATGTTTTTTTCATGTTTTCAGCAATTAAATTTAAATTATTATCAAATTTAATTAATTTAAGCGATTGGCTATGAAGATTCTTCTTTTTCCGATTTTAAATCGCTCATTTTTACATGTGTTTTGAATACACATCACCGGAACGGACGGATTTTTTTTAGCACAGGAAGAGAAAGTTGAATAGCAGAATTTAATAGAAGAACATACTGTAGTTTTGAATTACGCTCAAATTTTCGTATTGGAACTAGCCGGCGAGTGAAATATCCATGGCGCAGGGTGCGGGGGTGGACTCCGCTCCGTTTGCAATTTCGGTTGGTATTTACGAGCAAGTGTCAAGGACATTTAATTGCGGCGGTGATAGCCGATGCGCGAAAAGCGAAATATAATGCGACTAGTGTGTTTCGTGACTATAGTCGTTAAATAAAAACATCTGATTATTATTTTGTATGATTGTAAATTTTACAATATAATCAAAATAAACTATGACTGGCCGGATACCGGGCATATCCGGCCCGCTACCGTGGGCCGGATTGGTGGTGCTCGCGGACCGGTATTGGCCCGCGGGCCGTACTTTGGAGACCCTTGGGTTAAGGTATTGAAACATCAATAAATAATAATCACAAGCAATAATGATGAGAACATTATGCAGATAGTAATGTAGTTGCCATTATGTAAACCATCCATTTCTAGAAGTTGAAATGGATATCGTTATGCCCAGAAGGCACTGCCGAACGGTGTTCTCTCACTTCGCTGTGGGGTAGCGCTGTCTAAGCAATGTATCCGAGACAATACAATTCAATCTGAGATTATTCCCTTTGTATTGAATCTAATATATTAGACAGTTTTGATAAATTCAACTATGCTTCACCTGTAATATGATCTTTATTTTGAAGAGTCTGGTCACCTTTCATGACTTAAATCTACGTGTATGCTTAGTTATCACCCCCTAATTATGATAATAATTGCTTGGGTAGCATTAGGAGCGCGTCTTACATTGAACGGTGCTGATATGGAGAGAGTGAAAACATTTAAATACCTTGGAAGTATCCTTGTGGAAGACCTCGACCCAGAAACCGAAGTCAAGTGCAGAATTGAATCGTCTCGTGCGGCTTTTAATAAAATGAGAAGCGTATTCTGCGATGATAATCTAAACTTGAAACTTCGACAAGCTTACTTAAATGCTACGTTTGGTCAGTGTTATTGCATGGAGTGGAATCATGGACCCTCAAAGTTGGTAGTATGAACCGACTGGAAGCATTCGAAATGTGGATGCACCGGAGAATACTACTGATATCCTTGACGGATATGGTCAGCAACACAAGGGTTCTTCAAAGAGCCAAAGTCGATAGAGAGTTGCGGACTAATATTAAAATCCGAAAAGTGTCCTATTTGGGTCATGTACTTAGAGAAGCAAAGTAGAAATTACTGCACCTGATCATCCAAGGCAAAATAGAGGGTCGAAGAGGTGTTGGCAGGAGGCAAATCTGGCTCCGCAATATACGTGATTGGACTGGTATAAGGATCGTCGGGGATCTTTTTCGGGCTGTCGGGAACAAAGATGTCGACTCTCAGGTGATATTCAACGTTGGGGGGACCTGACATGACAATGGGAAGAAGAAGAAGCATTGTGCTAAGCGGTTGTTTTAATTACTTAGGTAGCATTGTGTTAAGCGGTTATTTCAATTACTTGGGTAGCATTGTGTTAAGCGGTTATTTCAATTACTTGGGTAGCATTATGTTAAGCGGTTGTTTCAATTACTTAGGTAGCATTGTGTTAAGCGGTTGTTTCAATTACTTGGGTAACATCGTGTTAAGCGGTTGTTTCAATTACTTGGGTAGCATTGTGTTAAGCGGTTGTTTCAATTACTTGGGTAGCATCGTGTTAAGCGGTTGTTTCAATTACTTGGGTAGCATTGTGTTAAGCGGTTGTTTCAATTACTTGGGTAGCATTGTGAATGACAAAGTAAACATAGATGACTAGATTCAAAATAGACTTATCGCGGCTTCTCGGGCGTTTTGGGCTCTTCGTGGGCGAATGTTTGATAATCACAATCTAATACTGAAAACCAAAACGGAAGTCTATAAAGCTGTTATCATACCATACCTAGTGTATGGATGCGACTCATGGGTTCTTTGCAAACAACATATTAGGGCACTCGAGAAATGTCGGCAGAGACACATCAAGCAAATGAAAATTCAATGGTGTCAAATAAAGAAGTGTTAAGAGGAGCAAACTGCTGTAGCATAGATATTTTGGTGTCACGTGCATGCCTGCGTTGGTCTAGGCACGTGGCTCGTATTTTATTGTTTCAATTATTTTCTCAATACGTGCTTATCCGAATTACATTGAAAAATACAAAGATTGTTAACATTAAAAAATATATAATATATGTGTACACAGATACATACACACTAATCCAGAATATACAGAGAATCAATTGAAATAGTCAAAAGAACGCACTCCATGAACACCAGAGATGATTCAGGAAGACTACCAACAGCCTTAAAAACAATTCTTCCAATTAAGAAACAACAAAAATACCTACAGAACTGAACGCGCCCACCTGATACCAAAATGGCCGACTTCACACATGTCAAGATTGTATGATTCGTATCTTTATTTAAATAAGCCAAGATCCGCTGTGAATTAATACTAATTACGAACATTTAATTTTAGGTATAAAAAATCGAAAATCCAATTATCGAATACCCCATCCTTAGCCAATGCAGACTAACGTAGTGACTTTTGACAAACGTCACCAAATAGTATTTGATTTTAACAAACTGCCACATTTTTGCTAATTTGTAACGAGATGTATTAATTTGTCATTATTGTTAGTTTTATGTAATATATTTACCTAAATTACTTGCTATTTATTAGGCTTACTATATATTAAAGTTGATAAAATAATTAAAATTACTGAACGTCGTTACAAGGTTGTATTGGGGCAAATTTGTGAACTGTCACAAGGACCATGCTACAATCTCTCAAGCATAGTTCAGTGAGACGGTACTGTATTAAATAAAAATGTTGTAACTATACTGAATTTTTTTAAATAAATAAATTTAAGGTACTTACTTTTCGATTACCCCTCATATAAAAGCCTGTGTCAACATTACGATAAAATACATTAATAATATGACTTATTAGAAATCTTTGCGTAAAGGTTCGTCTTGTATTATCATGGGAGTTATGATACAGAGCAATAAATTAATATGACCGAGGAGAGTAAATATTGTTTTTCTCTTTCATATACGCAATTGATTGTTTCAGCTTTCTCTGTGTGCTGAATATCGATTGTCTTATTTTTATTTATGGGAAATATTTCGGTTTGCCAGCGCCACTTTGTGATCCTGGAAGGGAGGAGATCTTCCAGATTGCGCTCTCTTAATGGCGTGTGTGGGTGGTGCTCGGTTTTGTTTTCCTTACCGACATTCTTCTTTATTTCGCTCAATTTACCAACTTCTCTACACATTTTACAATTCAGAGTCGACGCTAGATTGTTGTCATTTATTATACAACTAGCATAAAAGACCATCTACACATTTTACAATTCAGAGTCGGCGCTAGATTGTTGTCATTTATTATACAACTAGCATAAAAGACCATCTAAGAATATGCGAAAAAATATTGTCGGTGTAGCCAGAAAAGAGAGAACACCAGATTTTTCTAATCGCCTTTTCTATATCCATGCATCTTTTTATACAGTTCCTACAATTCCTCTGTCGTTTTACATTTCCTTCTTTAACGTGTTCCTCGCGGGAAGCACAAACGCCTGTGATCTGATCTGTAGCATTCCTTTGTGTATTTTACGTAATGTTTAGTTTATCTCCTTTATTTAATGAGTCTCCTTAAGAGTAATGACTATTATTTATTATCAGAAAATTACTTGAATGTCATGTTTACTTGGTGTTGTAATCAAATATCAGTGGTTCTAAACAAAATACGCGTTTAAACTTAGAAATAAAAAAACGCCGAAATTGTGCCGCGCACAGGATTCGTGGAATTTGATTTTTAACGCGATGTACAGGTTAATAATATCGTACACTTGATCCAGGAATACTTTCTTTGATCTTCCCCTACCACGCCTTTCACTCACATTTTCACTGTATATTTATTTTGTTAGTCTTCCACGTGCCCAAACCATCTCAGAGTGATCTTCATGTTGCTCAACACATCGATCTTAAGTTCACTTTCATCCCTTAACCTTTCCCTTCCTGTGCTAAAAAAAATCGCCCGTTCCGGTGCTGTGTATTCAATACAAATGTACAAATGAGCGATTTAAAATCGGAAAAATAAGAATATTCATAGTTAATCGCTTAAATTAATAAAATTTGAAGTCAAATGTGATAATAATTGAAATTTAAGTGTTGAAAACATGAATAAAACGTCGGATGACGTTCACAAAACGGGCGAAGATACCACCTCGAACGAAAGCCCGCTGGTTACTGAGCGAGAGAAGCGAGCGAACTGAGAATATTTCTTGCGTTCTTTTATACAGAAGTAGAGTAAGAGTGAGACGTTCATAGCGTCGCTTCCTCACCCATAGTGATTTTTTAGAATGAATATACCTACGTCACACACTGGCACACGTTTGATTGTGTTGGTGAATTTATTCCCGATTTTCACAGAATATCTCTGATGTTGCCGATAAGTGCTAATTATTATTAATATTATTTTTTTCATTCAATGCGTAAATGTACTCGTATTACGGAGGAATACTTAATATCAGAACCCAGTATTTATTATATTTATAGAGATATTAAAGTTTTTAGGAGCAGTGTGCACTAGTTACACATCACAGGATAGGAAGGGTTAACACTTCGTTCGGTATTCTGACATACATAGTAACCCCATGTTTTTTTTTCTAAGTGCATGCATTTCTACAGCATTCATTTGGCTCTTGTCATTCTTGTTCCAAAAAAACAATTACTAAATCATAGTATAAATAGGCCAAAACCCATACGATGGTTGTCGACAAAGAAAGAATACGAGAATTGAATTTTGAATACAAGAGAGCGAGAGAGGAATACTTGGATTATCTCCGAAAGTAATGCGAAATTTGAATCTCGGTGGGTCCGTGATAACTGAACGAATTTTAAATACCTAGCTAACAATTTTTGAACCGGTGTAAAAGGGGACGATGTATAAATGATATATATTATAAACAAATTGTACATTTATGAATATATACTTTCATAAATGTAGAATTTGTTTTACTTCCGTTAATATTTCACGGGATGCAACTAGTACCTACTAGTACCTGTTATTGGTCACAAATACTTGTCATAGTTGCATATTACCTATCATCATAAAGGGTCTTTCAAATTGAGTGGTTTTTTTAATTCTTGAATAAAACACACAATTTGCTTTGATTTCAAAAAACTTTTTATTGGTCATTAAAGTATTATGTATGTATGACATTTAAACACAAAAAAACAATATCCGCCAAATGTCCACCTCTCGCAGCTCCACAGATGTCCACTCTTTTGTCAAAATTTTCGATGACATTTTGGCATAATTGCGGTTCTAACTCACCAATAACGCGAATAATTTCGTCCTTCAGCTCAGGAATTGATTGGGGGTTATTCTTATAGACCTGGCTTTTCACGTAACCCTAGAGAAAATATTCCAACGGTGTCAAATCACATGATCTTGGTGGGCAATTAACATAACCGTTTCCGGAGATTACAATACATAAAATAATTCTCAATTTGAACGTGTTGTTGTATTGTATACAACTCCATTTTTATAAATGTCATACATTACACTTCTCAAATGTCACAAGATCCAGTCAAACTCGCAACTGCTCAATTTGAAAGACCCTATATTATTTGCCTTAGCCTGCCGGCGCATCTCATTTTGGTTTTTGCCGATCTTCTATAGAGATAGGTGATCTTTGATCCTCATTAAGAGATTGTTTTTGTTCAGCGTTTGCAGTTTATACCGTTATTGTTAGTTTTCTGCAACACGCTTTTCTACCAATCTGTGTCTTCCATACATTTTAAGACGTTTTTTTGTATAAAGTTTTCAAGTTAATTGTCGCACCGAATGTTACTAACTTTATGCATTTGTGGCGGTCGCACACTCGGTCAATGACCGATGAAATGACCTTTGCATTCCTTAGCAATACAAAACAAACAAGTACCAAGTCCACGCGCCGGTCATTCAACTCATTGCCGGGAGCGGAGCGCATTCCATGCTAGAGCGAGAACGCACCACATCTGTCTCGCCAGTTCCGTAAATAAATTATCACCTACATACGACATTAATCGTTTTGCGGATGTAGAAACGAGACGGCGAGATATCTTGCTCGCATTCCCGCACACACGCGGGAATAGTATAAATACCTACGTTACTAATAAAATTTCTCTTTCCGCATTGCGATCGAAAACGTGTTTTATTTATCAACAAATCATCATCATCTCTCCCTCTAGGACACATTTCCTAAACATTCAATACGAGGGGAGGTCAATAAATTCGCCCAAAGGGACTACTCCAGTGGCGGCACACCTGAATGCTAGTAATGACGGACTTAAGATCCGACGTCGCGGGAGAAGGAAATGACTCACAGCACAATAAAAAAAAAATTATTAAATGGCTTAAGGCCTGGATATCAATCAGTAGTCCAAATGTATATGAACACATCATCAGATCTCGCCCCACGCTCAGAAAATAGTATCCCAACATGCCTAAACGAAACCTCACAGGATAGAACCACGGACATAAACAATACCCGTAAGTAGGGATATCTTAAAAATGTAATTTTGACTCCCCCCACAATTTAAGAGTAACGAATCCCGCGAAGTCCACGCCAATGCTTCACATTTTTACTTGTGACGTACCAGCGCGCTGTAAAATTACGAGGAATATCCAGAAAGTAAGTGTACTGAATTTTTGTAGGTTACAATTTTTTTTATTTAAACAAAAAAATTACGTGGTTACCGCAGTACATATGTAAGCTATTTTTCGACATAGTCGCCATTCCTCTCAATATAGGTGGTGAAGCGGGGTATCAACTTTTTGATGCCTTCCTCGAAGTAGTTTCCCGCCAACCCCTCCGTCCACTTCTCCACCTCCTCATTTACCTCCTCGTCGGTTGAAAACCTTTTTCCACCCATGTGCAGCTTCAGGGAGGTAAAGAGATAGTAATCTGAAGGTGTTAGGTCAGGGGAATGCGCGGGATGGTTCAGGACATCCCATTTAAACGAGGCGAGCAGTTCCTTCGTGTGTGGTCTGGCATTGTCGTGCAGCAGGCAGACTCCCTTTGTCAGCATGCCTCTCCTCTTGTTCTGAATCGCCCTCCGCAATTTTTTTAGGGTCTCACAGTATCTTGCAGAGTTGATGGTCTCCCCTTGAGGCATATATTCAAGTAAAATTATGCCTTGACAGTCCCAAAACACGGATGCCATGATTTTCTTGGCTGAAATTGTGGTTTTGAACTTTATGGCGGAGGGTGAAGAGGTGTGACGTGACCGTTTTTAAACTCGCGACACCACTTGTACACACTCGTACGATTCATAGCTTTATCACCATATGCAGTTTTCACCTCATTATAAACCTCAACCGGAGGTTTTCCCTTCCAAACGAGATAACGGATGACGCCGCGTATTTCGCACTTGGCGGGAGATTAGATTGACATTTTTCACGAAACGTGTTGTCGCGTCGACACTTCTCAACGTACTGACCTCGAACTGATCTCATTGCGGAGGGGAAGGGTCAGGCTACATGGAAGTGTAGCCAACATGTCGAAAATAAAATCCATCCGGTCGTGAGAGCCTCAGTACACTTAGTTTCTGGATACGCATAGTATTTTAAAACCTCTCCCTCAATATTTGACTTCGGTACTCATATCACAAATATCAATTATCTATAAACAGACTTACAGTACCCGGCGGTAAGTAATACACATCGGGCTTAAGAAAGAGACTGTCGGCCATAATCGGCTAACTTTGGCTTTATAGAACGTCGTATCTGTCATTCATACACGTGTTCCATCGTGATTTGTCAGTCGTTGTCAAGCGTTCTAGGGACAGAGACGACGCTATACAAAGCCGAAGTTAGCCGATTATGGTCGACAGTCTCTTTCTTAAGCCCGATATGTATTACTTTCCGCCGGGTGCTGTACATAGTTCATCCACGGGATCAAATGGGAGTCTACTGTTTAAATTAATACTCAACTATTAGATACATCCTACTCTCTGAATCATGACGACCTCCGTGGCCTAATTGGTAAGACGCTTGTCTGCCAACCCGGTGGTTGTGGGTTTGATTTCCGTTGGAACCAAGATTCAAAAAAAGGATTCCTATCTGTTTTTCCTTTAAGGTCTCTTGAACGTCTTTTATTTATTTTTTATTTAACACTGTTATTGCAAATACATTCTGGTAGGCTTATTGCCAGGCGGCAATCTCTTACAACCAACCAGACAAATGTAAATGAAGCAAGTTACATGGTTGCATAAATCATTCAAATGACTATCCATCCCTAACGAAATCCATAAATACATAACATACGTGAGCCCACGAATCCCACAAAGACGGACAATCACCCGAACATTATTTTTCATATAAAGTGAGATATCATCAATCAAAAGAAAAGGAAGGGATGGCGGAGAGGAAAGGAAAAGAAATATCGGGAATAAAACACGTTATTTTACTGACTAGAAATTAAGAGTTTTTTCAGTCGCTTCTTAAAGTATGCCAAGGTCGGAATTTCCTGGTTGGTTGGAACATATTGTCACATAGCAATAAATTCGCCAGGTGGTTTTGTATGCAACGAAAGTGTAACACAATACAATACAATACAATAATCAAGAGTATGTATACAGTTATTAAAAACAGTAACTTTGTAAAAATTCTAGTTTTTACATTTCAAAATACATATTGAAATTGTGTTTATTGATTTGATTTTACTACCAAATACCGTTCAAACACGGCTAAATCAGTCAACAAGCATCATAGAAGGTTTTTTAATCATAGAAGAAAAGGCTTTCAAATCGTCAAAGAATAATACGCAGCATGAGTGCTTTATCATTGAACCAATATCGTTGATAAATATTAGGAAGAGTGTAGGCTTCAAATTTGGCCCATGGGGAACCCTTGAAAATACTTTGGAGTAATCAGATTTATATAAACCATATGAGACAAATTATCTCCTTTCAATTTATCTTAAAACAAAGTGCTTAACAATATCAAAAGAGCCACTCAGATGCAAACTGATCATCGATAACGTACCCATCGAGCAAGTCATGCGATTCACTTACCTAGGTGTAGAGATCTCCAAAAACAGTGACCTATATAGTGAAGTACGAGCACAAACTAATAAAGCGACAGCTTTGGCTGGCTGCCTGCGGGACACTATATGGAGAAACAAACACATGCTAACCGAAAGTAAGGTCAGGATGTATAGTATAAGACATGCGTCCGCCCCATCATGACATATGGGATAGAAGTGAGAGCCGATACCAACAGGAAAAAAAACCTTATCAGAGTGGCTGAAATGAAAACCCTACGTTCCATCGCAGGTAGAACTCTTAGAGATCGGGTCAGAAATGAGACGATAAGGTCTGTCTGTGGTGTTGAAGACATAGTGAGGTGTGGAAGAAGCAGAAGACGCTTTTGGAGGGATCATGTGGACCGCATGGAGGACATATGACTGGCAAGAATCGCTAAAACTGAAAACCCTAACAGCGGGATATTACCAAGAAGACCGCCGAAAGGTGGAAGGACAGCTGGACGTCATCATTCCAGGACAGCCCACCGTCACAAACAGGTCATACGACCTAAACCATGAGGAAGAAGAATTTATCTTAAAAATATATGTGACAAACTCTTACGATAGACTAAAATCAAACTGGATCAAAATTGTATATACCGAACTTTATATAATTGTTATATATACATAGGTACATTGGCGTTCATTGTACCCACGCGAGCCTCTGCACAGACTTTCGTTTTTCCCCTTTGATCCACTTCACTCCCTCCTGCCGCCGGCACACGTCATCATTGTTACCTCTCTTCCCATCCTGTCTTCTCCACTCGCACGTGTTCCTTGCCGTGATTAGATCTCGCCTATCACAAGACTGTGCCGTTTCCTTACTCATATTTTTTTTTCAAAGAGTCATTTCCCGTGTTTTTTCTATTTTCTTTTACAAAAAAATAAATAAAAGTCAAAAATTAGAAACGTGACAGTATTTTTTTTTATTTGTGTCTATCAGTAATCATCATCAGTTCAGAGCTGGCAGAGAATCCTGCAGGTAGTCAAGACCTAGGATAGGTCTTGGCTACCTGCAGGATTCTCTGCCACCTATCTCTCTCAGCAGCATTTTTTCTCAAATTGGTTACACTCAATGTGCCACTGTCAAATCAATATGAATAATCAAATTTCAAATAACCGGCAAAACCCCCCCATTTACGTGCTTATGACGTAACAACTCCCGACGTAATTTGACACCCTTACTTGTTTTGTACCACCTACGTTTTAGTTGTTATTTGTACCACCTACGACTTAGTTAATATTACATAGCGTTATTGGAGCGTTTGAAAGCAGAAATTGCAAAAAAAAACGGCCCCATATGAAGAAGAAAAAAGTTATCTTTCATCAGGACAATGCACCGTGTCACAAGTCGATGGTAACGATGGACAAATTGCATGAGTTGAACTTCTAATTGCTTCCGCACCCACCATATTCTCCAGATTTGACACCCAGCGACTATTGGCTGTTCGCAGACCTCAAAATTATGCTCCAGAGAAAGAGATATGGCTCCAATGAAGAAGTGATTGCCGAAACTAACGCCTATTTTGAAACCAAATATAAATCGTTCTACACGGCTGGCGTAGAAAAGTTAGTAAAGCGTTGGAATGAATGTATCGCTCTTGAAGAAGACTATGTTGATGAATAAAGAAAAATTATGACAAACAAATGTTGTTTTAGTAGTTAGTCCCGGGACTTATTGATCGATTTGTTAATATTCGCTATTGATGGTTTTTTTCCCGTTTCAAGGTGATCGATGAACATTTTACCATGCGCATCCCATAATATGGAGGCCATAACCTTCCCGGCAGACTATTGAGTTTTTGGTCGCTTCGGACGACTTTCACCGGCTGCCCTCCACTCAGCTGACTGCCGATTTGATTCCAGAGTATAGTGGGGGATCCAAGTTTCATACATTGTCACATACCGACGCAAAAATTCCTGTTTATTTGGCGTAACAGTGCCAAACAGTGCTCTGAATCATCGATGCGTTGTTGTTTCTGTTCCATTGTGAGCAAACGCGGCACCCATTTCGAAAAAAGCTATTGCATGACCAAATGTTCATGAAAAATAGTGTAAACACTACCAAATGATATCTTCAAGATGTCAGCTATCTCACGCAACTTTACTTGGCGATTTTCCATCACGATTTTGAGGGTTTTTTTATGTTTTCTGGTGTAACAGCCTCATTTGGGCGACCAGAGCGCTCAGCATCATTTGTGTATGTACGACCGCGTTTGAAATCACCATACCACCGACAAATGGTCGTTTTCGACGGAGCAGAGCCCGGATAACACTTTTCAAGCCATCGCTGAGTTTGAACGGTATTTTTTCCCATTAAAAAGCAATGTTTTATCAACACACGAAATTCGTTTTTTTCCATTGTTTTGAAAATAGCAAAAGTAGCGTCACTAAAACCACTGTAACTCAATGACACAATGTCGGATTGTCATGATTTTGTCAAGTTTGACACGTAACTTCTAAAGGTTGGTACTGACTGAGAATGGTATGGATTTGTTATTAGAGGCGCCATCTGTTGGTTAGTCCCGGGACTTATTGATCGATGTGTTATGTACACTGTTGCTGTCAAGGAACCTTTATTTATTTGTTTGAATTAATCTGAGTTGGTGTTTGTGGATTTGCTTTTTTTTTTCGGCCATCTATTTATTTTCTGTTTTTTTTTCTTCTTATTCTACATGTGCAAGGGTGTGGGTTGAAAAACATTTTTTTTTGTTTTTTTAACCTGGCTAGTTTATTGCCACGTGGAAATTTCTTCCAACCAACCAGAAAGATGTTTTTATAGGCACTAAGTGTTAACCAAACTGAAATCCTATTTAAAAAAATCTGGGTTCCAGCTGGGATCGAACCCGCAACCTCCGGATCGGCAGACAAGTGTCTTACCACCAGGCCACGGAGGTCGTCTGGTATCCTCGCGGATAGGCTCGCCCTATATTGGGGAGGTGTATCTTGGTCGGGGGAATGTTATTAGATAAGCCTAGACATTTTGATAGCTTTTCTCTTAAATGTATTTTCTGACATTTATGTGTTTTTGAAGTGTATTTAAATATATTATGTACATACTATGTTGCTATCAACAAACCTATATTTATTATTATTATTATTAAAAACACAACTAAACTTATTTGTATATCAAATGACAGTTTTATTTAAAAAAAAAAAAGGGAAATGCATTAAAAAAATGTATGTGCCAATAAAACAAGCCGTCTTGTAAAAATCATTACCCGTCATGATGAATGACTGTCAAAATTTCTTGACCAAAGAATAATTTCGAAAACTTCTTCGTAGTGAAAACGAGTTCGAAGTATTTTTTATGATTTATGTAGAGGTTATATCGTCAATTGAAAGATATTACATAAGTTTTACAAAATATTTCCCTTTCAAATAGAATAAACACCCCTCGTATATCAAATTATAAGAAATGGCAATACAAAAGACATAAAACAACAATAACTCCTCCCCCCCCCCCTGATTTTGTTACCTTCCCAAACAACAGATAAACCCAGCTTATCTCCTAATTGAAAGCCACCACCTGGTCCGTGTCCTTGACACTCGCGATAAGCGGGCGGAGTCCTGAGTGCTGTATCGCATGGCACCAGGCCATCAGAGACAGGGCCCGGAGGGTCTGCCTGCCAGTAGACAGTTTCCAGCTGCCATGTGCTGGCACGGAGATAATCCAAATACCAGATAATGGAGTGCGTGCGTGGGAACTTGCCAGCTCATTGTCTCTTCGGCGAAAGAACGTTATGTTAGAGATTTTAACTTGTCCATTAATGTAATCTGTTCTTGATGAAAAATCTTTTTGCTTTGTTTAAATCTTCTTTCGTATGATATCCACGAAAGGATAAATTACAGTGTCTTCAAATTTTTTGTCTAAAATTTACTTTTCTTCTTCTTCCCAGTGTCACGTCAGGTCCCCCCAACGTTGAATATCACTTGAGAGTAGGCATCTTTGTCCCCGGCAGCCCGAAAAAGATCCCAACGCTCCTTAGATATACCAGTCCAATCACGTATATTGCGGAGCCAGGAGATTTGCCTCCTACCAACACCTCTTCGGCCCAATATTTTGTCTTCGATAATCAGGTGCAGTAGTTTGTACTTTGCTCCTCTAAGTACATGACCCAAATAGGACACCTTTTGGATTTTAATATTAGTCAGCAACTCTCTATCAACTTTGGCTCTTTGAAGAACCCTCATGTTGCTGACCATATCCGTCCAGGGTATTCGTAGCATTCCCCGGTGCATTCATATTTCGAATGCTTCCAGTCGGTTCATACTACCAACTTTGAGGGTCCATGATTTACTTTAAATCTAAATAAATACGAACACATGACTTCATACCAGAAAGCGCTGAACTACTATAGTTAAACGTGAGAAATATACGCCAAATTCACATACTATCTCTATTGTATAATATCCTTTACTGTCCCGCCGCCCCCTCTTATCTCGCCGGAAATGTTCAGCGTTTATGGACTTGTGCTACACTCAAACAGCACGCTGAAATGGTTTGGGCATGTGGAACTAATGAATGAAGAAAGACTAACGAAACAGATATATGTTATAGTGCCAATGTGAATGGAAGGCGGGTGAGACCAAAAAAAATATGGTCGGATCTGGTGAATGAAATTCTGATAGAAGGAAATGTAGAAAATCAGAGTAATCGTAGAAGTTGTATGAATGTAGAAGAGGCTAAGGATGTGTGTTGAGATTGGAAAGTCTGGCGTTATGTTTTCTCTACTTACCCCAACAGGTAGATAATGTGATGGTATGTGTGTAAAAAGTAATTTATTGTTTTTATTTTTCTCATCGTATTTTCTGAACTCTTTTTTATGAATGCAAGTTTATTTATTTATTCATTTAGCCCAACTACCTTAACAGATCAAACATGTTTTAAGGCTTTCGCGGTTGTTCTTATCAGTCGTATAAGGTCTTTCGGAGTATTGTACTGCGTGATGTGGCTTATATCATCATCATTGTCAACCAGGGTCGATCCACTGCTGGATGAAGGTCTCCCCATGTTGAGTCCAAATAGTTCGATTTTTTGCTCGTTGATGCCACGTGATGCTGCCATGTTTCCTAATTTCATATATCCAGCGTACCTTCGGTCTTCTTCTGGGCCTATTTATGCCTCTTGGATACCAATGGATTATTTCGGATGTCCATCGGGAGTCTGACATTCTGGCTACGTGTCCTGCCCATTGCCACTTCTTTATTTTGCACACCTTTATATCATAACGTCTTCTACCTTTGTTATATTGCGAATCCAGGTGTTAAGTATATCCAAACATGCATCTCTCCATGCCCCTTTGTGCATTCTGGAGCTTTTGTATGTTCTTTAGGGTGAGCGTCCATGTCTCGCAGCCATACGTTAGTACTGGGAGAATACACTGGTTGTAGACCCTTCGCTTCAAGAATATTGAGAGATTACTTTTAAAGATGTTGTCCAAGCGTTCAAATGAGCTCCATGCTAGTTTTGTCCTACGTGCTATTGGCTTATGGTAAATAGATTTATAAATATCCAAACAATATTAATGTAGTGACGCGGTATCTGTTGCCGTTCTAACTTCTTAAGGCCGTAAACTTTTTAACCCTAGTGATATATTCCTCTCTTTGGTGTCAGAACCGTCACTCGAATGAATTTCCCGCATGTGTTTGTATTCCCACCCACTAGTTTCAGCTCTTCATTATTAG
The DNA here is from genome assembly GCA_949825065.1 of Odontocerum albicorne. Classification (NCBI taxonomy): domain Eukaryota; kingdom Metazoa; phylum Arthropoda; class Insecta; order Trichoptera; family Odontoceridae; genus Odontocerum; species Odontocerum albicorne. Next base: position 41,925,129 of record OX463848.1, read on the forward strand.
CCTTTTTTGTCTATCCAATCTTCGTGCTCGCACCACCCGGCACTTCCATAAAAAGAACCTCATCATCTATCCTCGTTTCTTTTGGATCAAATGTGGAACAAAACAACTCCTCTTTGTGGAATGTTTATTTATACAAATACACACTCGCCTTCCTTCCACAAAAGAAGAAAATGACATGTCTGTCATCATTCCAATATTTTGTTTATCTTATCTGAGAAGTTTTTTTTTTTTACATGGCCAGTTAACCCTGAGAGATCGGCGCACTGCTATAGCAGTGGAAGAAATTTGTTCTACCCTTGTATTCTAAATGAATATTATTCATTTAGAATACAAGGGTACATATTCTAAAATATATTTATGTTGTAAAAATATATTTTTTTTGTTTTTTTGTTGTTTAAAATAAATATTTATCACGAACGTCCGAACCGTAAATATATCTCGGCACTAGATAGACAATTATATTTTTTTCTCGTAGCACTCTCAGGGTTAAGGGCTGTTATTGATTTGAAAATTATTTCGTTAGTTAGGAATATAATTAAAGGACGAGAATTTTTTTATCAAATAACAGCTGCCTGGTAATAAAAGGTTTGATTATAAATTAATATAGCGGAAAAGCATATGATTATCCCAAGATTTTTTGTAAAGGGTCTTTCAAATTGAGCGATTTTTTTATTCAATTTTTTTTTTAATTCTTGAATGTAACACACAATTTGCTTTGATTTCAAAAAACCTTTTATTGGCCATTGAAGTATACTGTATGACATTTAAACACAAAAAATAATATCCGCCAAATGTCCACCTCTTACAGCTCCACAGATGTCCATTCTTTTGTCAAAAATTTAAATGACTTTTTGACATAATTACGGTTCTAACTCACCAATAACGCGAATAATTTATTCCTTCAGCTCGGGAATTGATTGGGGATTATTATTATACGAGTATACCTGGTTTTTCACGTAACCCCAGAGAACATAGTCAAACGGTGTCAGATCACATGATCTTGGTGGCCAATTAACATCACCGTTTTCGGAGATTACAATACATAAAATAATTCAACAATTTGAACGCGTTGTATTGTATAAGACTCCATTTTTATAAATGTCATACATTACACTTCTCAAATGTCACAAGACCCAGGCAAGTTCACGACGCCATCTGTGTTTTATCCAAGAATTAAAAAAAAACGCTCAATTTGAAAAACCCTTTGTGAAGTATTGAGTCAACTCAGATAAACTGGAACGGGTAGATGAGTTCTAGTTTTTGAACAATATATTTACGTCTAGTTTAAAGGGGCATTTAAAAAAGGGTAGCGACTAAGAAGAAGGTCAAGGTGTACTTAATATTATATGCAACAAATACGCTATATGAAAAGTGCCCTCATTGACGTGTGGAATGGAAACTTCGACTTAGCAAAATAAGAAATGCTGTCGAGATGCGTGCACTAAAAAAATGTGAAGTATTAATTTGAATGCGGAATGCAATGAATGAATGGAAGAAGGCGGAATGAAGTAATCACAAATTAATGTGGAGTGTCAATTTATGAAAGAAGGTGGAATGAAGTAATCACAAATTAATGTGGAGTATCAATTTATGAAAGATGGCGGAATGAAGTAATCACAAATTAATGTGGAGTATCAATTTATGAAAGAAGGCCGAATGAAGTAATCACAAATGAATGTGGAGTATCAATTTATGAAAGAAGGTGGAATGAAGTAATCACAAATTAATGTGGAGTATCAATTTATGAAAGATGGCGGAATGAAGTAATCACAAATTAATGTGGAGTATCAATTTATGAAAGAAGGCCGAATGAAGTAATCACAAATGAATGTGGAGTATCAATTTAGGAAAGAAGGTGGAATGAAGTAATCACAAATTAATGTGGAGTATCAATTTATGAAAGAAGTCCGAATGAAGTAATCACAAATTAATGTGGAGTATCAATTTATGAAAGAAGGCGGAATGAAGTAATCACAAATTAATGTGGAGTATCAATTTATGAAAGAAGGTGGAATGAAGTGATCACAAATTAATGAATTAATAAAATGGATGTTTCGAGTAAGATGACGAAAAGAGCTGTATGATGATTTGGACATGTGGAGGGAATGCATGACGAAAGAATTACTAAGCGAGAACACTAGTCAGAAATGCTAGGCGTGCGTGGAAAGGTAGACCGAGGAAAACATGACTGGTTTAAATGGACCAAATTTTAAAATAAGGTAAAGTGAGAGGAATGAATAATATAATATTGTGCAGGATGAGATGTATGAATGTGGAGTAGGCTAAATGTATGTGCTTGTATACAAAATTTTTGGATATCTGTTATCTATGCCTATCCCGCAAGGGACATGGCGTAATGATATGCATGAATATGTGGCGGTCGTCGCACACGCGGTCAATGACCGATGAAATGACCTTTGCATTCCTTAGCAATGCAAAACAAACAAGTACGAAGTTCACGCTCCGGTCATTCAACTCATAGCCGAGCGGACCGCATTCCATGCCGGAGCGAGAACGCACCACGTCCGTCGCGCCAGTTTCGTAAATAAATTATCACCTACATACGACATTAATCGTTTTGCTAATGCAGAAACGAGACGAAGGATATCTTGCTCGCGTTCCCGCACACACGCTGAAATAGTATAAATACCTACGTTTACTAATAAAAACTCTTCTTCCGCATTGCGATCCAAAACGTGTTTTATTTATCAACAAATCATCATCATCTCTTCCCTCTAGGACGCATATCCTAAAAATACATATACTATTGTGTTTATATTACAATACATACATACCATCACGCCATTACACTGTCGGAGTAGGCATAGAGGACAGGGCGCCAGACTTTCCTATATCGACACATACTTAGATCCATACAACTTCTACGATTTCTCTGACTTTCTGCATTTCCCCTTTTCAGAATATTATTCACTTGATCGAACCATACTTTTGTACCTACCTGTATACCTACCTAAATGAATTGTCAAAATAACGAGTGAATTGTTAAAACACAAATAAATTAAATTAATTATTGTCAATAGTAAACATACAGGGGCAATGACCGATGAAGAATTCAATGATTGTTACACACCACAAACAACGACAATATTTACTATTTACAGCGTGAAAATTGGCTAGCCATCTCCAAATATAAATAATTATTCTACCGCCAGTGCATGTGATAGAGCAAGGCAGATATATATCGCCCATGTATTCATTCACTGGTATAAATTGTCCGCACTCTGCGAAATAAAAATACTTTTATTGTCGTCCATTCGACTGTCAAGACTTGTATTATTTATTTGCCTGCTGTCCACTTATCGATTTATATCGGCATTCCTGAGTCTATAAATAAACAGATATCAATCAAGATCATCACGACTCAACAGTTAAACATAAGCAATCCGCTATATTGATGATTCTGTACGAGAAGTAACGCAGAATCAGCTAAAACGAAGATAACGATGTCGATATCAAAATCATCAGCATGTTCTAACAGAACACATGCTACACTGATAGCGACCATCGTTACACTTTCCTTGATCTTCCTCTCACACGTCCTTCACTTGCATTTTCACTATATATGTTAGTATTTCTTCATTCATTCGTTCCACATACCCAAACCATCTAAGCATACTCTTCTTCACCTTAATTAACACATCAGCCTTAAGTTCATAGTCATCCCTTATCATTTCATTCCATATTCTGTCATAGAGCGTAACCCTGTGTATTCTTGTCAATGCGCGTATTTCTACGGAATTTATTCGGCACAGTATTTTTTTCGTGTCCACTATTCATATTGCTTTTTCAAAATTACTACTCATAAAAAAAGAAACATAAATCATCCCTATTGCTGTATATCTTTACTACCTTTTCGAAAAATTGAATTGAGGAGATTTTATACTGCACACTTTTCCTTTTTGATTCACTACAGTTATGTTTTACATCATTCACGCAGTAAACTTTATGGGAATGCTTTACCAGGAATCATGTTGAAAAAAAAAATCACAACATACCGTCTCGAGAGATACGAATTGAAAGTTATCTTTAAAAAAAAACTCTACCATGATGGGCTAGAGGACGTCCTCGGAGGGTAAGCGAAACCCAACCTGTGGGCCGATTTTATTATTTTTGATCAATTTACACATGAGTCTCGAAATAAAATATTACAACACAATCAGAGGTGAATGGGCGCGCGGCAACGCGTTGGACTTCTGTGCGGAAGGTCGTCGGTTCGAACCCTGCGCTGTGCTACTCCCCTCGAACGACACAGACATTTTTTATGCCTAGTGTTCAAGGGTATTAAGGATACCTATGACTTTGGTCATAGAGCTATTTTTTTTCATCTTCCCGGTGTCATGTCAGGTCCCCCCAACGTTGACTATCACCTGATTGAGGGGAATAACAATTTTTTTTCATCTTCCCAGTGTCATGTCAGGTCCCCCCAACGTTGAATATCACCTGATTGAGTTGAATAACAATTGTGAGGGAATAACAATTGTGAGGGGAATAACAATTGCGAGGGGAATAACAATTGTGAGGGGAATAACAATTGAAACAAGAAATTTCAGAAAAGAAGAGATGATATGTTATAATAGTTAAAGAAATTTCAACTGTTAAAAAATTGATGAGTACATAAATTGAAGAGCATGTATGACGAGCTTTATGGAAGCCCCAAAAGGGCAATGACATGATGGTGTGAATGTAGGAGTAACAACTGTAAGTTGCCTACTCATTCTTCTTCTTCTCAGTGTGATGTCAGGTCCCCCAACATTGAATATCACTTGAGAGTAGAGATCTTTGTCCCCGGCAGCCCTAAAAAGATCTCCAACGCCCCTTATGCCAGTCCAATCACGTATAGGTATATTGCGGAGCCAGGAGATTTTCCTCCTGCCAACACCTCTTCGACCTTCTATTTTGCCTTGGATGATCAGATGCAGTAATTTGTACTTTGCTCCTCTAAGTACATGACCCAAGTAGGACACCTTTCGGATATTTTTTAAAATATATACTAGAACATATGACACATGACGATGAAAGGATATGTAACGATCATCTATCGACTTTGGATTAAGGTGAGGTTGCCCACGATTTGCCTGCGACGTGTATTCCAATTCTTTAGACATGTGGCGCGCAGCCGAGAAGAGAATTAGGAAAATCTCGTGCTAACGGACAGTGTGGAAGGAAGGTGAGACAGAGGTTGACGACCAGCTCGGACTAGACTAACCAAATTAGGAAAGCAACATGATTATCTGTGACGGTAGCAATCCGAGAGACCCGAAAAAGGAAAAGGGGGAGAGTCGTCGTAGACAGATGGACCAAAGAGATCACGAGCCTTAACCATGAGGAATTGACCAAGAATAATAAAAAAAATTTACCTTGGTATGGTTTAGCTTCTAGTCACAATTGATTTACAAATTAAATGACTGAGGAAATAATGAAAATAAATCATTAAAAAAATTAACTACCGTATTAGCCCGACTATAAGGCGAGGTTTTTATTTAAAATAGCGATACGTACTGTAAATGGGGGGGCCGCCTTATATTCGAGTCACAAACATAGTGGGTAACAATAAATTCAGTTCTCGCGATTAGCGAAATGGTAACATTGTAATGAGAGCGTTCAAAAGGCGTCATTGTTTACACGTAGCCGGTGCGTAGTCATTTCTGACAGTTTTTGAGGTGTTTTTTTTTAACTGTACTTCGTTTTGCATCTTTGCTACCTAAAAAAATATTATGACTGGCCATATTGAAAGACCAGGAGATCAAAACAAATCAAGTGGATCAAGGAATACGCAGAAGCTATGATTCCAATTTTAAGGTTATGGTGGTGCGTGCTGCAGAAACAACCAACAACTGTGCGGCTGACATACAATTCGGTATCACGGCAAATAATGTTAACTGTACTTTGTTTCAATAAATATTTTTCGTTAAACATTTTAAATTTTATTTTTTATAATATAATAATGGCGAGGGAAATGTTTTTTTCTCCAAAAAGCAGATTAAAAAATAGGGGTCGCCTTATAATCAGGGTCGCCCTATAGTCGGGCCAATACGGTAAGCGAAAAGTAAGTAGTGCATATCATATAATTAACAGCAGTGTATTTATAATGAGATATATCCGAGGTGAAAGTTATTAACAAGGATAGAAAGGTGTGGAGATATTTCTCTCTGAATACTCCAAAAGGTGAGATCGTGGATAGTTATTTGAATGATTTATGCGACCATGTAACTTGATTGTTTTTGCAATAAAAGTGTTAAATTGAAAGGCGTTTTTTTGTGAAAAATCAGCCTCTTTTCCTTTAATGGAATTCGTCGGGAGTCTCTCAGGTGGAAAGTCTTGCATTCAACCAACTATGCCACGGAGGTCTTCTTGGTACATGACACGATTCTAAACTCTTTACGTCTTTTAAACGAGAGGTACTTACGATCGAAGGTGAGATTTATAATAATCTCTTCATTTGGCCAAAAAAATAACAAGTAGAATGACACCGTGGTATAACATTTAAGAACCACTGGTGTAGACATGCGGCCAATTTAGATAAGGCATTTTATCAGGCGTTCCCAGCTGTTTCCATAAATACAAAAATGAGCCCCGTGGGTCCCCGCGAGAACAGTGGAGCATGTATAGCGATATGCCGCTTCAGCGCTTCCTTAACCGTGGGCTGCCTTGCCCATTATGTTACTTGCAAATTATTTTTCAGTTAATCTTTCTAGAGAGATTGCATATTTTCGGTGACCTGTCTTATGGTAGGTAGGTTGTCAGTGGGGTTTTCTTGCTTCAATTAATTATTTTGGTGTGATATACCGGTATCACAAAAGTATTAAGATCGATATAAAATAAATTATTTATTTATTTAACACTTCATCGTGATTTAGGTCGTATGACCTGTTTGTGACGGTGGGCTGTCCTGGGATGATGACGTCCAGCTGTCCTTCAACCTTTTCGGTGGCCTTCCTGGTAATCTCCTGCTGTTAGGGTTTTAAGTCTTAGCGATTTTTGCCAGTCTTATATCCTCCATGGGTTCCACATGATACCTCCAGAAGCGCCTTCTGTTTCTTCCTCACTTCACTATGTCTTCAACACCACAGACAGACCTTATCGTCTCATTTCTGATCCGATCTCTAAGAGTTCTGCCTGCGATGGAGCGTAGGATTCTCATTTGCGCCACTCGGAGAAAGTTTTTTGTCCTGTTGGTATCGGCTCTCACTTCTATCCCATATGTCATGATGGGGCGGACGCATGTCTTACTATGTATATCCTGACCTTACTTTCGGTTAGCATGTGTTTGTTTCTCCATATAGTGTCCCGCAGGCAGCCAGCTAAAGCTGTCGCTTTATTAGTTTGTGCTCGTACTTCACTATATAGGTCACTGTTGCTGGAGATCTCTACACCTAGGTAATTTAACACTTTTATTGCAAATAAAATCTGGCGGGCTTGTTCCCAGGCGGCAATCTCTTCCAACCAACCAGATAAATTAATGTGTGATAAAATAATAATATTTGTAATTTGTTTAGTTAAATACTGTTTATTCCACTTAATGTAACTGTATAACCCTACCGGTTTTAAGGTTTTCACCTCATCATCAGCGGAGCACAAACAAGACTTGTTGGATACGACGTACGTGTATATGTTTAGATGAATAATGAAAGATTGGAGCAAGTTGATGAATTCTGCTATTATGAATGTCATGATAGTGTTGAAGAAGAGTTAATAGAAAGATCCGAGAATAAATGTAGCAAAATCTAAAGTGATGGTGATAGAAAAGTGTGAAAGGAAAATATATACGACATAAAGTGAATAATGAAAGATTGGAGCAAGTCGAGGAATATTACTATTTGGGTTCTATTTTTTCAGATGATGTAAGAATTTATAGGGATATCGAAATGCGTATAGCGATAGAAACATTGTCAAAGATGCACTAAAACATTCGAACCGTTCAGTATCCAAATCTGCTAAGATAATAGTCCATAATAGTATTTTGATGCCGACTTTGATGTATGTGAGCGACACGTGGACGTTAAAAAAGACAGATTCGCCGAATAAATGCTGTAGAAATGCGTGCATTGAAAATAATATATGAAGTGACAATGCATGATAGAATATGGAAAGAACTGATAAGGGATGAATGTGAGCTTAAGGCTGATGCGTTAATTTCGATGAAGAAAAGCACGCTAAGATGATATAGGCATGTGAAACGAACGATTGAAGAAATACTAACAAAACAGATATATAGTGCGAATGTGAGTTGAAAGCGTGTGAGAGGCATACTAAATAAAGTGTGGTTGGATCAAATGAGGGATTTGATAAGGAGGGGTGATAAGGAACTGTAGCTACCACATGTATGCGGACGATACTCAACTTTATTATTCATTTGGAAGTGATGAGGTTCAGTCTGCCACTCAACTCATAAATGATGACCTCGAGCGGCTGATGATATGGTCTAGGAGGCATGCGCTTCTCTTGAACCCTGCAAAATCGGTTATGATTGTAATGGGTACAAAACAACAAGTCGAAAAGTTGAACGAGCCTTTGGAAATAAAGATTGGTAACGCGACTGTGCCTACAGAGAGCGTGGTGCGTAATTTGGGTGTGTATATGGAATATGACTTAAGATTCGAGGCTCACGTTAGAACTAAATTACAATGGGCTTTTTCGCGGCTTAAAAATATTTATCGCATCCGTCAAAACCTATCCATTGAGGCTAGACGTAGAATAATCGACGCGCTCATTATCCCAATAGTCGAGTATGGTGATTGCATCTATGGACCGTGCCTTCTAAGGAGAACCGAACGGAAATTGCAAAGATTGCAAAATGCTTGCTGTAGGTATTGTTTTAACATTCCCCCCAGAGGACACATCACCCCTTTTTTGAGAGCTTTTAAAATTATTGACATGAAACAAAGACGGTTTCTTCACTTAAGCGTACTCATGCATAAAATTACCAGTTCAAAAATGCCACCTTATCTCTTCGAAAAACTGAATTGGTCTAGAAACTTTCACGGCTACGAGACTAGAGGCAGAGAGACTCTTTTACTTATCCCAAACCATAACCTAACACTGTTCAGGGGATCCTTCTCATACTCAGCCAGCAAATGCTGGAATGAGTTGCCCCAGGCCTTGAAGGAGCGGGTGAATAGTTATACCTTCAGAGATGCTCTAAAGCGTTATCTTCTGGGTGGTTAATGGGTTTCTCAGTGGTTAATGGGTCTCTTGTTTGCTTTTCTTTTCTTGTTTTCTTTCTTTTCTCTCTTTTCGCTGGTGGTGAATCGAGGATTGTGCATACGTGTTTGTGCGTCATTTCCTCATTAATTCTTTTAAAACTGCTTATCTATTTCAATGTATTACTGCCTAACTATTTCAATGTTGTCTCAACTATCTTACTTCCCATTTGTCATTATGTAAAATTTGGACTCCTTTGAGGCTTTTCTCTTCTTTTTTTTTTCTTTTTTTTCCTCGTTCTTGCTGACAGTTAACCTGAGGTGGTATATGTGGGTTTACTTTCTATTTTGTTTTCTGCCATACGTTTTTGTTTTTTTTTTCTTTTTTATTATATTTGTTCTTTAATCTAGATATGCGGGGGTGTGGGATGGAAGCCCCCTGATGCCCTTGCGGTCGGGCTCGCCCTACATTGGTGGGGTGTATCTCGGCCGTGGGAATGTTTGTGGGATGAGCCCGGACCTTTTGGTGTACTCTCTCTTGAATGTGTTTTTTTCTGTTTTTCTTTTTTTGTCATCTACTATATTTATTTTCTGTGTTTATTTTTTTGTATATATTCCTGTTTCTACGTGTCTAAGGGTGTGGGCTGAAAAACATCTGGTGTCCCCGTGGCTGGGTTCGCCCTATATTGGTGGGGTGTATTTTGGCCGAGGGGATGCTATTAGATGAGCCCAGACCTTTTGATAGCTTCTGCGTCTGATGTATTGTCTGCAATTTATGTGTTTTTAGAAATGTTATTCAGGTGTGATCTTGTACATACTATGTTGCTGTCAATAAACCTAATATTTATTTATTTATTTATTATTTATTTTCTGAAAGAACGAAACGTAGAAAGTCAGAGAAATCGTAGAAGTTTTATGGGTAGGTGTGTGGATACAGTATAACATGGATACTGGACACAGCGTCTTCAAAATGTTTGTCTAAGATTAATTTTCAACCTACGTAAGTACGATCATATAACTTCATACCAGAAGGCATTGAACTGGTTGAATGTTAGAAATAAACGCCGAATTCACATACTGTCTCTATTGTATAATAGAGAGTGTCCTTAAGTGTCCCGCCGCCCTTTTTTTTCTCGCCGGAATTTTTCATTTCTTTCCAATCATGAATTAGTGCCACGCTCCAACAGATTATTTATTGGCCTTTCCAGTTCACCGCTCCTCTTTTTTTACGTCGTCCTTTACTGTCCATGCAGTGAGACTCTGGAATCAGTTACAAACCAATATAAGACTCGCTCCGTCCTTGGCATGCTTTAAGAAGCGACGGAAAAAACTCTTAATTTCTGGTCAGTAAAATAACGTGTTTCATTCCTGATTTTCTTTTCCTTTCCTCTCCACCATCCCTTCCTTTGATTGATGATATCTCACTTTATGTGAAAAAGAATGTTCGGGTGATTGTCCGTCTTTGTGGGGTTCGTGGGTATATGGGGTCACGTATGTGTTTATGGATTTCGCTACACCCTGTTCGATATCCTTCTCAACTCTTCCATCCCTTGAGAAAATAATACCCAAATAGCAGAATTCTTCAACTTGCTCCAATCTTTCATTATTCACTTTATGTCGCATATACTTTTCCTTTCACACTGTTCTATCACCACTTTGGATTTTGCTACATTTATTCTCACATATTTCTATTCACTCTCCGTCAACACTATCATGTCATTCATATATTCTTCTCCCTGGCTCCATCCCAACTCATTATCTGCGAAGACTGTTGGGGTCAGCTCTTCTCGTCCTCAGGTTGTATGCTCTTCTGTCCCGGACTACGTCCCCCAGGCCGTGCCTCTGTATCAGGTTATCTTTTTGCACCACCCATGAATTCTTTGGTCTTCCTCTGATTGTTATTCGAGGAAGATCCATGGAGATTGCCTGGTTCACAATGTGATCGGCTGCTCTGCGTCCAACGTGCCCATACCATCTCAATCGCCTCTCCTCCATCTTACTGTTGATGTCTGTAACACCTAGGCTTCCTTGAATGCGTGAGCTTTTTATTTTGTCTCTTAGGGACACACCAGCTGACCATCTTAGCATGCGCATTTCAGCAGTTTCTAGTTGCCTAGAGTAAGAGTTATACATCGTCCAGCACTCGGAGCCATAGAGGAGTGCGGGTCTGACAATCGTTTGGTATACTTTTCCTTTTAACTTTACTGGCATTTTCGGATCACATAGAACTCCCGTCATTGGTCTAAACTTCATCCATCCCACACTAATTATATGTGTTACATCTGCTGCACATCCTCCATCGCTATGGATGAGTGACCCAAGATACTTAAAGGAGTCACAATTTGGTAATATTTCTCCATCCATTTGCATTACGGGAGTGACAACACTATCATGTCATTCATATGCATGCAGTAATCCATATACGTTCCCATTCGACGTTTGTATGCCACCAGATATCTATGGTACAGAACAAAGGGCGATTACCCAAAATATGCTCACCATGCCGAACTTCTCACGGTGTGTAACTATAGAGGCCTCGAAACAAGAAGGCAAGAATCCATTGCGATATTCCTAATAAAGGTTTTCCAAGGTTCCTTTAACTGTCCCGCGATTCTAGAAGCACTAAGTTTATATGTACCCAATAAATATATCCGTGCAAGGAATCACCCTCTGTTCTACATACCAACTTACAGGACGAATATCATGGCTAAACACTCAGTCACGCGTGGTATAGAGATATTGAACCAACTGAATGACACGGTTGATATATTCTCGGTACCGTCTAGCAGTATGAGAAGAATCCTGGCTGATATTATTCCTTACGAATAAGCTAACGCTAGAAGCAAACCCTCTTTGTGTAACAGGAGAAATCCGTGCAAAGTGGATAAAAAAAAAAAAAAAAAAAAAAAAAAATTGAATAATCATCCGAGAAAATACTACCCAAATAGCACAAAAGAATTCCTCCACTTGTCCCACTCTTTCTTTATTCACCCATATATCGCATTTTCTTTTCCTTTCACATTTTTCTATCACCGTGACTTTGACATTAACCGTCAGACTAACAATAAAATAAAATACTCTGGATTAAATGAACAGTTTAAGGAACACCAGATCAGACGCTATACTTCACAATTCATGATGTAAGCGAGGAAATCACCCCTGAGCGCGCAATTAACAAGGCTTTATGTCGCGCCACCCGGAACCTTGCCTTTCCACCTCACTGCCTTGCCCTCATCTACTGTAAATATTCAAACAAAGCTATTGCAAAGCCTTTTCGTAAATAAAAAACTTTATTTATCTACCGTCTTATATATAATATATCTTTGAAAACAGCCGTTGTTTTTCTATGGTTTACGAACACTACACACATGAACTACACTACCTACACCTAAAGCCAAATGTGATACTACCACATATCGGAAGATCTACAAAAGTTTCCTTGTAGTTCGTCTTCCCTTAGTAAGCACTGCCTTGCCCTCATCTACTGTAAATATTCAAACAAAGCTATTGCAAAGCCTTTTCGTTAAAAAAAACTTTATTTATCTACCGTCTTATATATAATATATCTTTAAAAATAGCCGTTGTTTTTCTATGGTTTACGAACACTACACACATGAACTACACTACACCTAAAGCCAAATGTGATACTACCACATATCGGAAGATCTACAAAAGTTTCCTTGTAGTTCGTCTTCCCTTAGTAAGTTTTCTGCTCTTTTCTTACCAAATATATTTTTCTGAACATATCCGGATGAGGAAAAGTGTCCAATATAATGGCCGCAGCCACATGTGTATTAATTTTGTAATTTTTTTTTGTTAATAGGCAATCCACCCAAACTAGGATAATCTGTGCCACCAAATTAAAGTACACTACCCGGCGGTAAATAATACACATCGGGCTTAAGAAAGAGATTGTCGACCATAATCGGCTAACTTCGGCTTTGTAGAGCGTCGTCTCTGTCCCTAGAACGCTTAACAAATTGCGACGGAACACGTGTATGAATTACAGAGACGACGCTCTACAAAGCCGAAGTTAGCCGATTATGACCGACGATCTCTTTCTTAAGCCCGATGTGTATTACTTACCGTCGGGTACTGTAACTGCAATTATATGAGTCAATATAATAGAACTTATTTTTTTGAATAAAAATTATACGACAATTTCCAGTTTCAGCTGATTAAACTTCAAAAATTTAACAATCGATCTATAAGTCGAAAAGTTGCAAGAAGAAAGAAGAAATTTCATTGGACGCGGTATAGATATGGCTTTTAGTAAATCAAATATGTCTCGCAAAGGACGACCGAAAAATACGTGGTCTATAGTTTCATCATCCAGACCATACTCACAGCTTGAACTCCACAATACCCATTCAGTAAAGGCTACTAGCCACCACGCAGTGGGCCGTCCGCAAACGACACGTGACGGACACTTCCATCATGTTCATTATTGTAATATTTTTAATCTGTCAGTATAGACGCCAAATTCACATACTGTCTATTGTATAATATCCTAAACTGTTCCGCCGCCCCCTCTTATCTCGCCAAAAAATTTCAGCGTCTTATTTTTTTATTTGCAGCGATTAGCGCTACGCTCAAACAGAGATTGTTTATTAGCCTTTCCAGCTCACCGCTCCTCTTTTTTTACGTCGTCCTTTACTGTCCATTGCAGTGAGACTCTGGAATCAGTTACAAACCAATATAAGACTCGCCCCGTCCTTGGCATGCTTCAAGAAGCGACTGAAAACGCTCACACCGGAGCACCGTCAAAATCGCGTGACCGCCGCGCGTGAATTTTTGGATCGTTTTACACAAGAGGGAGAAGCTTTTCTGAACTCTATCGTGACGGGGGATGAGACGTGGGTGTGTCACTACACCCCAACAATTTTTCATCGATCAGGAAGTCGAGGAAGTTATGAAGAAGTGGCTGAAAGAGCTGGCGGTGGAGGTCTATGACACTGGCATACAAAAGCTGGTGCCCCGACTACAGAAATGTCTCGATCTCGAGGGCGATTACGTTGAAAAATACGAGTTTAACATATTTGTGAAGTATCGTGAAGTACTCGTAGTTTAACATATTTGTGAAGTATCGTGAAGTACTCGTAGTTTAACATATTTGTGAAGTATCCTGTGAATTTCAATTAAATACAAGCATTTTTCGATCCTATATAAATGTTGTAACCTTAGTTTCTGGATGACCCTCGTAACTTGTTTCGTAATTTGTTTTATCAAACACTGTTTATTCCACTTTTTGTAGTGTTTGATTAAACAAATCACAGTGTCTTTAAATCTCTACAATGTTAATGCCTTAACTATAAATAATATATAAAAAATAAAATATAACTTAATTTACTTTTGTCTGGTTAGCTGGAAGAGATTGCCGCCTGGCAATAATCCCGCCAGATTGTATTTTCAATGAAAGTGTTAAATAAAGAAATAAAAATAGTGGTTTCGAATCCCGAATTGGAGCGCCCTTGAGGAGAGTCAGCTCTCTAAATGGGGTTAAGTTAATAATTATTTTATTATTATTATCATTTGTCCTTTTGCTATAAATCCAGTGTTATGATTAAATTTCAAATGTTTATCCAGAATAATTTACAAATATTATATACCATCCCTTACCTCTCTATTTCCATTATTTACTATCAATTTCCCATTTTCATTATGTAGAAAGTTTAATGAGAAACGCCTTAACAGAATCAGAAGTATTTAATAATTTATAGCGTAGTTTTAAGGCATCGCTAAGGGCTCACTAAGATGAAATCATACTTATACTATATATGTATAATATATAAGGTTGTAACATATACGAGCCTCGTTTTCTCCCCTTGGCGACGTATCATCGCTTTTTCAACCTGTTACCAAATTTACGCACTCAAATATCGTATATCACTTGAAAGGCAATATTTCAATGGTTATTTTAATAAATTTTGTTGTCGTCGGTGACCCATATTATTTTTTTTTGTGATATTTACAACATAATAATAAATGGACAAGAAAACTTATCAAGGGAAGACGAACTACAAATAAATCTTTGTAGATCTTCCGATTTGTGCAAGGGACGTCAAACTAAACCAGGCCCGCCGCCTCTTTATTTACGGCCCACGAGCTAAGAATGGATTTTACAATTACAATTTTTTTTTATTTCAAATTACGCGCTTTGACGGAACTGCCCATCGTCGAGTTGAGGAGCTACGAGATACGACCGTATGTAGTGCTCCTATAACTTTGCATTCGGTGACCTCTGCTGTGACGCCATGCAATTATAATTCGGCAGCATTCGAGTTTGCCTCTTGGCCCACAGAACCATAAATATTTACTATTTGGCCCTTTTCAAAAAATGTTTGCCGATCGCTTACAATCATAAATTTTGATAAGACCTCCCAAAAAGGGTTGTCTTCAATAATAATGAAAGAACAATTTCTATAGTTAAGAGGTGCATGGTTGTGCGGTAACGCACTGGACTTCCGAGCGGAAAGTCGTCGGTTCGAACCGCGCGCTGTGCTACTCTCCTCGAACGACACAGGTACTTTTTCCGCCTAGTGTTCGATGGAATAAGGATACCTATGACTTCGGTCATATATATTCTTTAAAAAAAACATAGTGCAGTTTAGAATGTAAACTCTCCTCAACGATGACCTAACTCGGGACTCGTACCCACTATCGTTGATAGATTAAAAATATTACAAAATAAATATATATAAGTTGACTGTAACGATAGGAAGATAATGACTGCGGCCATTCGATTAGGTACTTCCGTCCAGAAAAACATATTTGGTAAGAAAATAGCAGAAATCTTATCAAGGAAGACGAACTACAAAGGAACCGCTTTAAATGTTCCAATATGTGATTCAACTTGAAATGTAATGTATACGAGTATGTGTGTATTGTTTATATATAATCATAAATTGTGATAAAACCTCCCGAAAAGGGTTGTCTTCAAGTGTTTCCTAAAGTTGCACACGCCACCCATATACTAACACAGAGGGGCTGACCATTCCACACCACAGAAGCAGCAACGGCAAAATTCTATAATACCTCGCCCTATTAGATCCATTCGGAACCATCAATTTATTAGATAAGGAAGAAATCTACCTCAAAATTCTTCTCCCCGAAAAAAGCATTTCACTGACACATTTTTGAAATATACAATGTCTTCCGTGGTTGCAGTCCAAGACTGGTTTGCAGCAATTTGAACTCTTCTCCTCCATTCCCCCCTGTCCTGTGCGGCTCTTTTAAGTCTGTATATGTTGAGCAGCGCACGTCCACCAACAGGTCCTCCAGGTACTCTCGGCGTGGGCGTCCCCTAGAGTAGACATCCCATTAAGGCAGTGGTCCGCAACCTTTTTGTCGCCGCGGACCTGTCAACGTTTCATAATTTTACCGCGGCCCACGGGGGGGGGGGGACATTGAATGTAGTTTTTATTTTAAATTTAATAACAATATATTTGTACAATTTACGAGTAAAATAATAAAATTTACAACTGTTGTACATACGTTATAGTGACAAATAATAGTAGAGAAAACACAAGGTTTGTGGGAAAAATTAAGAAAAAATATACAATAACAATGAAAGATTTTTAAGTTTCACATAATTTTTTAATTTTCTTTTGGATTGATGGGTATTTTCAATATTTTTAAGGTTCAACGGAAGGTTGAAAGTATTTTTTTCCAAGATAGAGAAAAGAATTTTGAGAATGTTTGGGGTTTAATATCGGGATTTTAATGTTATTCTGATATTTTGCAGATATATTAACTTGAAAGTTATTTATCTATTTTCTTTAAAAGTTTTGATGTTGAAGTTTTATGTGTTTTGATTTAATATTTTTAATTGAATCGTGTTTAAACATGCCTTCAAAATAAAATACAGTTACCCCTTAAAAATGAATAAAAACAGATTTAATATTTTAATTTAATACTAAATCAATGAGAACCCTGAGCTTGCTTCATTGAAACGAGATGGTTCCATCTGGGGGTAATAGGAGATTGTGATACCCGAAGTGTCTTGCTTAAGTCCAGTTTATTTCTTTGTTTTGTTTTGGTTGCTGTCACTGCAGAAAACCCCGCTTCACATAGATAGGATGTCGGAAATGGCAATAGGGATTTTAGTGCAATTTGGTGGCAATCTCAGGGTATTCCGCCATGACTCTAATCCAGAACACCGGCAGAGTTGTTGTCTCGAACAGGTATTGTCGGAAGGTCGGTGGTAACTTAGCGTGAAGAGGTTTTTAACGGAATAATTATTTTAAGCTATAATTAAGTTTTATTGGGTGTAACGATGTACGCTATCGGTGTAGCATGTGTTCTATTAGAACGTGCTGATGATTTTGATAGCGACATCGTTATCTTCGTTTTAGTTGATTCTGCGTTAATTCTCGTACAGAATCATCAATATAGCGGATTGCTTATTTCTATAAGTCATGATGATCTTGATCAATATCGGTTTATTTATAGACTCAGGAATGCGGATATATTTCGATAAGTGGACAGCAGGTAAATAAACAACAAAGTCTTGACAGTTGAATGGATGACAATAAAATGTATATTTATTTCGCATAGTGCAGACAATTTATACCAGTGAGTGAATACATGGGTTATATATATATCTGCCTCGCTCTATCACATGGACGGAAGGTAGGATAATTATTTATATTTGGAGATCGCTAGCCAATTTGCACGCTGTAAATAGTAAATATTGTCGTTGTTTGAAGTGTGTGCCAATCATTGAATTCTTGATCGGTCAATGACCCTGTATGTTTAAATCAACAATACTTAATTTAATTTATTTGCGTTTTAACAATTCACTCGTTATTTTTGACAATTCATTTAGGTAGGTAACAGGCAGGTACATATTTGCAGTTCGATTTTTTAAGCAAGCCCTTGCGCGGCCCAGTACCATTTGATCCACGGCCCGGTACCGGGCCGCGGCCCATAGGTTGGGGACCACTGCATTAAGGGACTTGAATACAAATTGAGAATGTTTAAAATCAACCCGTTACTTCTGAAAAGATGAAAACGTGTCACAAACTGATGAAAAAAATATATGTGCGAGTATGTACGAATTCGTATTATGTATGTGGCGTTATGGCAGAAGTTGATATGTCTGTTTTACCTTAGTTTACAGGAGAAGCAATATTAACTTTAAGGAGAAGCAATAATAACGCCACACGTTCTATTCCCAATTGCTTCAAAACTGAAGTGCGTGAGACATGTTACAAAGTTCTGTCAGCGAGGTTTTCAGAAACGTGAATGATTGAATATCAATCTCAATATGCAGCAGAGTTAGTAGTTGAACCATTATATCGAAACTCCCCTAAATAATAGAATGTCAGCATACTTCCACGACCTTCCTCTGAACGTGACAGAATAACGGAAGCCATTTGAGAAACGATCAGCGTTTTTTTCCCCTTCCGACCGGATCTCGGTTTATTGGCCATAAAAATAACGGCGGGTAAATTGGCCTTAAAATTTCAGCACGTAGTTCCCAGACGTCAACCGCCACGGAGGGCCTGCCGGCTCGGGAGGGTGGGAGACGCTCGACATGCGTTAAGAAACCCCCATGAAAACAATGGGGTTTTACCCTTATTCATCGGAATGTGGAACCTGACCTTGACTACATTTTCGGGAAGCGATTTTCAGGGTTCGGGGAATTTCTTTTCTTTTCGATATGCTTTGAAACTGATTTCTGAAAGAAGGGTAAATTCTTGACCACCGTTTATTAACTACGCCAAGTTTTTTAATTTGATTATTTTATAATTTCTAAAGACGTATATAATATGATCAGTTGGTGTTCATAAATTCAACCCTTATTATAAATTAATAAATTCAACCCTTATTTTATGATCAGTTAATCGTAAAATAAGGGTTGAATTTATAAAGCCTTCTTCATGTTGTACATACATTCTATCACGTCATTCCTATCGGAGTAGACAGAGATGAGACAGTGCCAGACTTTCATATCGTGACATACAAAAAAAGCGAAATACGTACAGTACCCGGCGGTAAGTAATACACATCAGGCTTAACAGAGAGACTGTCGGCCATAATCGGCTAACTTCGTCTTTGTAGCGCATCGTCTCTGTCGCACGATGCGCTAAAGGTCTACCCAACAACGCTTGACAACGACTGACAAATCGCGACGGAACACGTGTGTGAATGACAGAGACGACGGTCTACAAAGCCGAAGTTAGTCGATTATGGCCGACAGTCTCTTTCTTAAGCTCGATGTGTATTACTTACCGCCAGGTACTGTACGTATTTCGCTTCTTCCACATCCATACACCTTTTCATACAGCTCTCATGTCTTCCATTAGGAAAATATTAACTCTTATTTAACCCTGAGAGCGCTACGAGAAAAAAATATAATTGTCTATCTAGTGCAGAGATATATTTACGATTCGGACGTTCGTGATAAATATTTATTTTAAACAACAAAAAAAACAAAAAACAAATATTTTTACAACATAAATATATTTTAGAATATGTACCCTTGTATTCTAAATGAATGATATTCATTTAGAATACAAGGGTAGAACAAATTTCTTCCACTGCTATAGCAGTGCGCCGATCTCTCAGGGTTAATCTATTTATTTTGGTCTGCCTGTTTCACATATTTCTAAACTCCAGTATATTTTCAATGCTAGGTTGATACGAAATATTCATATATGTATATATTGCCATATTGATCCGCTTCTAAAAAGTTTACATTGTCTACACAACACTTAACGTGTTCCCCGCGGGGAGCACAAACGCCTGTGATCTGACGACAATCCAAGTTTCAAATCACAAATACTTAAAAAGAATGACACAAAACCGGAATAAAAATTGAACTAAAATTTAAAATAATCTTTATTCTAGCGACATCTCTGAAAACCTTGTCAAATAATATATTAGTTTATGAGATATTGTTGAATAAACAGAGCGCCGAATTTTTTTGGTTTCTCAATATTTCCAGCATTAACGACCTGTCGCGCGGATCGAGTCCTGCGATGAGTCTCTCTTACGTAAATAAACATTACTAAGTCTCTCTTACGTAAATAAACATTACTGGTGCTATATGCATTTGATTGGGTGAGTGTCATGAAGCATTGATTTGATCGTAGCATTCCTTTGTTTATTTTACGTAATGTTAAGTTTATCTCCTTTATTTAATGAGTCTCCTTAAGAGTAATGACTATTATTTATTATCAGAAAATTACTTAAGTGTCATGTTTACTTGGTGTCGTAATCAAATATCAGTGGTTCTAAACAAAATATGTGTTTAAACTTAGAAATTAAAAAACGCTGAAATTGTGCCGCGCACAGGATTCGTGGAATTTGATTTTTAACGCGGTGAACAGGTTAAATGTTGCGAACGAATTGATTTCAAACTATGTCAAATTGTACTGGATTAAAATTTCGTTGTATACAGTACAACCTGGTGGGCGTATTGCCATGTGGCAATCTCTTTCAACCAACCAGATGTATATTGTTCATAAATTTTGTAAAGGTGAATAATTAAATGTTAAAAAATAAAGTATAATAAAATAAATAAAGTAAGTATTAAAGAGGTCTTAAGTAAAATCCAAACTGGAATCCTTTGCAAAAAAAGTGATTTCTATTTTGCATTCCTATATACCATAGTTATGTACATTTATTACGAAGCTGTCGAAAAATCACCCGTAGTTGATCGTTGGGATTAGACTTGAAAGTTTTCTTCGTTCTATCACATCTTGCCATGTTTTTTTTATGTCACCAGTCAGCCGTCTATGCTTTAAGCTAATTAGTTTTAATGGAGCGTATCTGTCGCAAAACTCCAACAAAAACGTGTTGAATAGGTTAATTTAACTATCGGATTCGACAGTATTTTTCCACACCCACACTTTACTTCCACACTTTACTCCCACACATCAAAGTTGATACTAAAACACTGTTGATACTAGAGTACATGACAATACTAAAAATCCTTCATTTTGTGAATACAGAGAACCACTTCGCTAGGCACGGCCTGTCACCAGGTCTTATTCTTTAATCACAAATTTCTTACATTTGCCCTTAAAACTAAAACACTCAGCTGAAAAATTCACACCCTGCATTTACATCATTCAACATACTTAATCAACCAGAGCTATCACATGCATAATTCCAACCGCATCATAGTCTCATCAACTATATCAAAATCATTTCCAACCGCATCATAGTCTCATCAACTATATCAAAATCATTTCCAACCGCATCATAGTCTCATCAACTATATCAAAATCATTTCCAACCGCATCATAGTCTCATCAACTATATCAAAATCATTTCCAACCGCATCATAGTCTCATCAACTACATCAAAATCATTTCCAACCGCATCATAGTCTCATCAACTATATCAAAACCATTTCCAACCGCATCATAGTCTCATCAACTATATCAAAATCATTTCCAACCGCATCATAGTCTCATCAACTACATCAAAATCATTTCCAACCGCATCATAGTCTCATCAACTATATCAAAACCATTTCCAACCGCATCATAGTCTCATCAACTATATCAAAACCATTTCCAACCGCATCATAGTCTCATCAACTATATCAAAATCATTTCCAACCGCATCATAGTCTCATCAACTATATCAAAATCATTTCCAACCGCATCATAGTCTCATCAACTATATCAAAATCATTTCCAACCGCATCATAGTCTCATCAACTATATCAAAATCATTTCCAACCGCATCATAGTCTCATCAACTATATCAAAACCATTTCCAACCGCATCATAGTCTCATCAACTATATCAAAATCATTTCCAACCGCATCATAGTCTCATCAACTATATCAAAATCATTTCCAACCGCATCATAGTCTCATCAACTATATCAAAATCATTTCCAACCGCATCATAGTCTCATCAACTATATCAAAATCATTTCCAACCGCATCATAGTCTCATCAACTACATCAAAATCATTTCCAACCGCATCATAGTCTCATCAACTATATCAAAATCATTTCCAACCGCATCATAGTCTCATCAACTATATCAAAATCATTTCCAACCGCATCATAGTCTCATCAACTACATCAAAATCATTTCCAACCGCATCATAGTCTCATCAACTATATCAAAATCATTTCCAACCGCATCATAGTCTCATCAATTATATTTTAGGGACGGTTGTCCCGAATGGAAAGATGACGAGGATGATCGTTGTTTTAATAAAACTCGTTTGAAATCGGAATATGCAAAGAGGTATTTTATTGTTGAACGTCGGTATTTATAATATTTGGAATGTGTGTAGAAAGGCGCAGAAGATATGTCGCTGTCTCGTTCTCGCTAAACAATATTTATTGTTACACGTCCCGTATTTATATCTCTCCCTGGCTCCATCCCAACTCATTGTCTGCGAAGACTGTTGGGGTCAGCTCTCCTCGTCCTCAGGTTGTATGCTCTTCTGTCCCGGACTACGTCCCCCAGGCCGTGCCTCTGCATCAGGTTATCTTTTTGCACCACCCATGAATTCTTTGGTCTTCCTCTGGTTGTTATTCGAGGAAGATCCATGGAGATTGCCTGGTTCACAATGTGATCGGGTGCTCTGCGTCCAACGTGCCCATACCATCTCAATCGCCTCTCCTCCATCTTGCTGTGGAGGAGAGGCGATTGAGATGGTATGGTACGTCCCGTATTTATATGATTTGTAGAAAGGTGCAGAAGATATGTCGCTGTCTCGTTCTCGCTAAACAATAACAAGCGACTCGCGCTGTGATCACAGGGAGTGAGAAACGCTACAATATCAAAATCATTTCCAACCGCATCATAGTCTCATCAACTATATCAAACCATTGCCAACCACATCGTAGTCTCATCAACTATATCAAATCATTTCCAACAATTACTCATCATACACTCTACATTCGCATCAGTCATTCACTCGTATTCTTATGTGGGTTCCTCCAAAAGCTCCTCACTCCTGTCTCTCCCTTTTAAAAAACACCACCGTTTTAATTTTTTTATTGATTTATAATAATCAAGAACAATTTATGGAGCAGACACTCTTTAACGGCTCTCAAATTGTATAATGATTAATTAACACTTGCCACCCTATGATGGATAGTGAGGGACCAGGACTTATATTTTATTTGATTATTCGACGTTTTAATACATAATAAAATAATTTTATAGCTAATTACAAAAAAATAACATAGCAAATTTTGCATAATTTTGATTTAAAACATACATTTTTCACTGGATGCCGAGCGTCCAGCACAGTGGCTGGCGGAATTGTTTAGCACAGTAAGGCAAGTGTTAAGAAATGTCTTCCGAATTAATATCACTAGGGGTTGGAAGAAAATACTATGAAAACCTTTTAAGATGTCCTTCAAGGGACAAATAAAACCTGTTTATTTCGATTAATTCGCTCTGCTCTTCAAAGTACCATTAACTTAATGAATAACCTCTCTTTTTTGTCTATAGTCTCAACGCAGATGGACTATCACCGTTGGATGTTGCTGTGTTGGGAAACAACAGGCCTCTTGCAAAGATGCTCCTCGGGTTCGGCGCTCAGGAGGGAAACCATCGTAAGTAAAATTTCGTTTAATTATTTAACTGTTTACACAGTTTTCACAGCAAACCGATCGAGATTAGTAGACGATTCAAACTCTGATATACCTTAAAACGTGTCGCTGAAGCTCATTTATTTATTTAGAAACTTTTATTATTTCACAATTAACACTTGCCACCCTATGATGGATAGGGTGGCAAGTGACCAGGACTTACATAATAAAATAATTTTATAGCTAATTACAAAAAATAACTTAGCAGATTTCGCATAATTTTAATTTAAAACATACATTTTCCACTGGATGCTGAGCGTCCAGCACAGTAAGGCAAGTGTTAATAGTGAGTTTATTGTCATACATCAATATCTTCCAAACAACCAAATAAGAGTTACGTAGATTAATACCAATTTCTGGGTGATTAGAATGTGTTTTTTTTTTTAAACTTAAAATTACTTATATTTTTTTAATAAAACACATTTTTTTTATTCGCCACTGTTTTAAAATATATTCTGAAATGTTAAAAAATGTGTTTCGCAAGGATATCAAGTTTCTTTCAAAAGAAGAGAAAAATATGGTAGAAATTAAACGACGTTTAGATGCTGTCTACAGAGAATCCTCTCAGTAAACATCTTCTTTAGACGTTATCTACTACGTTAAGATGCTGTCGTAGTATCTATACATACACCCTCTTACTTGTTCAGGCCAATAATATTTATTACAGGCCAGTATATCAGCGGTTCCGTACGACATTTTCGGTCCTTTCGGAGGTGCACACAGAAACACGACTTCGTAACGTGATGCATACGCGGCACTCATGGTGAAATATGTCCTTGTGTAACCAAGGTCGAACGACAACTTTAGAGTTTTTATATACAAAGCATCTTGGGACTAGGGTCCTGCTGCCTGCTCGCGTTTTAATCTACCCTCTAACGATCTTAGAGTAAAAAAAAGTAATCACCACCCTATTAGGAAACCTCAACTAACAAAGCTCATTTCTAAAAACAATCA
This sequence comes from Odontocerum albicorne, assembly GCA_949825065.1. Lineage (NCBI taxonomy): Eukaryota > Metazoa > Arthropoda > Insecta > Trichoptera > Odontoceridae > Odontocerum > Odontocerum albicorne. Next base: position 41,949,825 of record OX463848.1, read on the forward strand.
TTTCACCAAATTTTAGCCGAATCACGTTGCCTTTTAGGTTAATTTTTATTACACGAACGAACGTGATTTGCATAAAATTATATTTATATTGCAAGATTGACTTGTGTCATTCACGGTTTCAGTTTTTTTTTTTTCAAAACGCTTCTGAACTGAAATGTTATAAAACTGTGCAAGAATGGAGTGTGGAAGTTACAGAGCGATTAGTTTACTGAATGTAATAAGTGAACTATACGGAAAATTTTAAATAGAAAAAGTGAGAAGAAGTACGTATAATGCTTTTCTCATTGGTATTGTGGACACGTTGAAGAGCGTAGCCATGATACAACATTGTCTTAGGTCATATTAATCGAGTTTAAGAAACACTGGAGTTAACAAGTAACTCGTGGCTTGTTATCATAATTGCTGGCAATCGTATGCAGAGAAATAAAGGGTCTTTCAAATTGAGCGAATTTTTTATTCAATGTTTTTTAATTCTTGAATAAAACACACAATTTGCTTTGATTTCAAAAAACTTTTTATTGGTCATTGAAGTATAATGTATGACATTTAAACACAAAAAAAAAAACAATATCCGCCAAATGTCCATCTCTTGCAGCTCCTCAGATATCCACTCTTTTGTCAAAGTTTTCGAATATATTTTGGCATAATTGCGGTTCTAACTCACCAATAACGCGAATAATTTCGTCCTACAGCTCAGGAATTGATCGGGGGCCATTCTTATAGACCTGCCTTTCACGTAACCTCAGAGAAAATCGTTCCAACGTTGTCAGATCACATGATCTTGGTGGGCAATTAACATCACCGTTTCCGGAGATCACAATACATAAAATAATTCAACAATTTGAACGAGTTGTTGTATACGACTCCATTTTTATAAATGTCATACATTACACTTCTTACAAATGTTACAAGACCCAGGCAAATTCGCGACGCCATCTGTGTTTTATCCAAGAATAAAAAAAACGCTCAATTCGAAAGACCCTTTACAAATAGTCGAAAACTACTAGCCAAATATATGCCTTCTAAACCAGCGATTGCGTTTTTTTATTGTAATAAATCCGTCAGGTTGTACTTTATTAAACGAAAGTGTAATAAAATACAATAAAGCCGACGCCACGGCGTGATTTTTTTATTTTTTTTTATTTTCGTTGACTTTTTAAATTTATTTATTTAATTAACGACACAACAGTGTCTTTATATACAAATGAACATGTGACAGGTTATACAATTACAATACTTAAAATTATTGACAAATAATACAAAACTTTATCTTAAACTAACATGAAGATACAAAAAGCAGTAGTATTAATAAATTACAGTCATTGTTTTATAATTATTCAATAATGATATGTATATTTAAGTTCAATATATGTTATGTATGTATACCACAAAATATTACCAAACTTCACCAAGCAGCCTTACGTAATTGTCTAAGACTTATTTTATAGAGGTAAAGAACTCAGATTTGTTTTTTTTATCTCAACATATAGAAGTTTCAATATGCGTTTTTTATATATATTGAAGAAGTAGATGAATTATGTGTTTATTTTTGGTGTTATTTTTTTATATGTTAGGGCCTTGGATCACCTGAACCTTGGCCTGTCCCATGTTTATTTTATGTATGGTAGGTAGACATGTACGAGTACGTACTACTTTCTGATATTTTTTGTTTATGATTTATATATGTTTATCCTTTTTGTGACAAGTTTATTTTATATTCATGCACACTTAACATTTTGATTCAAGTATTACCATTGTAACTATTTTCAATGGTCGATAACAGACCGTCCATTCTAAAAAAATACAAAACTCATGTTTCAGAGTTACGTTTACTTATCTTCAAACATTTTTCCTTATTTCCGTATTACCATTGTAACTATTTTCAGTCGTCGATAAAAGACCGTCCATTCTAATAAAATAAAAAATTACATAAAATACAAAACTCCTGTTTCAGAGTTACGTTTACTTATCTTCAAACATTTTTCCTTATTTTTCCAGTCAAGTCCTCTGACGCCCTCGGCGCCCACCTTCGTCGGCTGAGCGCCGAAGCGGAGTGCCGCCTGCAGGAGCTATCTTCCTTTCGCAGTGGAGCCGGCAACTACATGTCAGGCGGTGGAGCGGGCCCCGGTGGCGTAATGGGGGCCGCAGTGCCGCGGGCGCAGGGCGGAGGAGCGGCTGCCGGCGCTAACACGGGTTGCGCCGGACAAGGGGCTGACCAGGACAAGCAACTGCACCACTGGGAGAGGAGGACCAAAGCACTAAGGTGAGAGGGAAATGTTCTTCTGAGTTACCTCATCACTGAGGATCGCGATCTCCAAGAACTGCACCAACTACTTGTATTTTGAAGATCCTTCTCCAGTTATCCCTAGATTCGGCTGGTACTTCTAAAGATCCTACTACAGAAGTATTGATTTTATCAATCCAATTTTATTTTATACATGACAAGAAATATACATATTTTGCGAAAAAACAACAGGTAATTTAATTCGGACACACAATTTTAATGGATCTTGGTTTTTTGCCTTTCATTTGTCATGTCCCCAGTAAACAAGGCTTTTCCATGTATCTCACTGAGGACATATAGCATGAAAAAATAAATCGATACTTCTTTCCGATTTTGGATTATATGAAACCCTTGTAGGGAATACCGACGTCCTTAAATATTGTCAACATGCACGGTCAACGACCGATGAATCAACCTTTGGATATGTACAAAGGTCACATACCAGAACGTCAATATTGTTAACACGCAAATAATATTTACGTCGCATTCCACAGTAGAGAGAGAACGCATCGCGTTGTCTCACCGTTTCGCCGACAAATATTCTACCCACTACATTGTTCGCAACGTCTGTTCGCAACGTTGCACATTCTCATCAACCTGACAAACAGTAACACTCAATTACATGTGTATACATCATGCGAATCAAATCAATCAATGTAATGTTATCTTTCCCTACCTCTTCTTCCGTCAAGACTGCCAATCACAAGTGTCACCAGGCACTTGTGATTGATAGCTCTCTGCTAAGAAACTTATGGAAGGTCCAGAAACGAATTGCTCTAATTTTGACGAAAAGAAGATGTGAAGCAGAGATCTAAAATCGAATTCAAATGGCAATAGTCAACTACGATAAGTCTGACAAACATATGAACTAACCGGCTTATACCGAGAAAATCCGTCTAGTTAAGTATCTAGTATTCTCCATAGCGCTGTATGAAGTGGAAACTTGGACAGTGAGAAGGAAGGAACGTAATATGATAGATGCCTTCAAAACGTAGTGTTGAAAACGGATGCTCTGTATTCAATGGACCACGAGTCGCTCCAACATCTCTATAATCGTCAAAAGAATCGCTATGTATTTTAGGCATGTTCTAGAAAGGATGATGAAAGTCTGAAAAAGCTGGTGATCACAGGGATAGTTGTGAGAAGACAAGCAAGAGGAAGGTGGTCTATGAGATGGAGAGATCAAATAAAGGAGTTATCTTTAAGTGCTGTATTCAACATGGCCCAGGACCAGGAAAGATAGATACAGGTGGTACGTTGAGGACCGCAACTTATTGAACTCAGCATTGAACATGTGATGGAGAAAGAGAATAGATCTCCTCACTTTCCTATCCATGCACACATATTTTATCTCGTATCATATATCTCGTCACTCATGCTTTGATATTTATTATCTATCCCTTTTTCAAAATTCCTCTACCCTTCAGTTAGCTCTTTCCTTAGCGTTCATCTTGCAACTTCCACGAAATGATAAAAACAAGCACTATAGATTTAAACTCCTCCTTTCTTTCAGACGTATGCTGCTGGGCTGGCAGCAGATGAGGCCACCGGGGCTGCCCTGCAGTCCAGAGCTGGATGTCATGTCCCCAACTAGTGTGACAGTGCGGATAAGGGAGAATGTGGCGCACCATCAGAGCCAACCTATCATCACCAAATATAGAGGTGAGTTGTTCACAGCAGGTCAACTTTGAAATATGTAACGTGATGCTGAAACATCTGACTTTCTCCATTACAGTATAGGAATTAAAAAAACAATGGGATTTCATTTATTTTACACATTACAAGAAATATACATAACGGGCGAAAAAAACAACAGGTAATTTAATTTGGACACAATTTTAATGGATCTGGGTTTGTTGCCTTTCATTTGTCGTGTCCCCAGTAAATTAGGCTTTTGCCTGTATCTCTTTTGGCTTTATACCTAACATCATTCCGAATGTGCTGAATGTACAATATATTATTATTAAACTTATAGTTTAATGCATTTTTTCGGCTTTTGTTTACCGATATTGCTTGAGTGATATTTTTGTGTGTCGATTTGAAGATAGAACAAAATAAATTGTTTTTCAATGTATGATGAGAATGCAATAAGCTTTCTTTAAAGGTTAAAAAAATCTATAATGCAGATTGCTACTTATGACGACCAAATCAAGGCTTTGATTGAGAACAACCACCATTCTACGACACAAGAGATTCTGAGAGACTGCAAGTGTCGAAAACCACTGTCCACGAGCATTTGGTGCAATTTTGCATTTGAATTTGATCTAAAATTTAAAATTGCCAGGACCATTTATTATATAAGACTACAGTATGGGACGTGTGCGGTCACCCCTTGTAATTAGGTGGAGAGACTTGTATGTGGTGTAATGATATGTAAATCTTTGATAATTGTAATGTTTAATATACTATATTCCTTTGAATTTGTTGAAATGTTTGATATATGTTCTTGAAAAATGTTAGTCAGTTTGACTCCGATCGTGTTCGCGACCGCAAGGGAAATAAAGGACTTGCGGGCGGGGCGTCGTGAGTAGGTCACGGGTCGGTCGGCTTAAGCAGCGCTCAAAACCCCGAAAGTTGTTGTATTTCGCGGGGAATGGGCGCTTGTGATGACCGACCGACCATTAATAAGGAGGGTCCCTTTTTAGGGAAAAATATATTCTGAGTAACAACCGACTCTGCTGTGTTTTACTTTAAGACCCGCTACCGACCTGCCTGAGAGAAATCTCTCCACGCCGCTACCTTCTTATTCTGGATCTACTCTTTGGAATTCGCTACCTCAATTCTCCGAGCGCGGCGCAGCAACCAACGTACCTACGCTACAGTCTATTTGTACCTTGTGCGGTACAATTACAAGAAATTGTATGAATAGAGAGGTATGAAAAGAGTTTGTGATCAACATCCCTAACGTTATATCTGTTCTGGTTATACCGGTCTGGCTTAATTGGTCGGTCAGTATGTGCATAGTTTTTAAATTAATGTAACTTTATTTGTATTTATCTTCTTCTAGTGCAATGGTCATCCAGGGCAGACTTCTCTAATGTGTGCGGGGAAAGGGAAGTGCGCGCCAGTGTACCAACATGCTCGTGTGTGGCGGGAGGCCTCACGAGGGGACGCCGCTACTTCTTCAGAGCGCAGGGAGGTAACCTCAGAGGGTGGGGCCCACACAACAACTCTACACCTAACAGTGTTCTACCAAGCAGTAAGTTTACACATATGTTTTCTTCATCTTCACATTTCTTCACTTTATTGGTTACTCTGATCTAGTGGCGTCAAAGAATAGTTTTTTGGATTCGAAGTTTTCTGTGAAAGTAATGGCAACTTACTCCAGGCCTTAAACTGGTTTATAATTATATTCACTCCAATAATATGTATGTCATATACAAATAACAAAAAATGAATTTCAGGTTTCAAAAATATTTTGCAGCTTATGTAACACATCGATCAATAATTCCCTGGACTAACTACTAAAACAACATTTGTTTGCCAAAATTCTTCTTTATTCATCAATATAGTCTCCTTCAAGAGCGATACATTCATTCCAACGCTTTCCTAACTTTTCTATGCCAGCCGTGTAGAACGATTTATCTTTGGTTTCAAAATAGGCGTTAGTTTCGGCAATCACTTCTTCATTGGAGCCAAATCTCTTTCCCTGGAGCATCTTTTTGAGGTCTGCGAACAGCCAATAGTCGCTGGGGGCCAAATCTGGAGAATACGGTGGGTGCGGAAGCAATTCGAAGTTCAACTCGTGCAATTTGGCCATCGTTGCATTGTCCTGATGAAAGTGTGACACGGTGCATTGTCCTGATGAAAGAGAACTTTTTTCTACTTCATATAGGGCCGTTTTTTTGCAATTTCTGCCTTCAAACGCTCCAATAACACTATGTAATATTCGCTATTGGTGGTTTTTCCCTTTTCAAGGTGATCGATGAATATTATACCATGCGCATCCCAAAATACGGAGGCCATAATCTTCCCGGCCGACTGTTGAGTTTTTGGTCGCTTCGGACGGTTTTTTCCATTGTTTTGAAAATAGCAAAAGTAGCGTCACTAAAACCACTGTAACTCAATGACACAATGTCGGAATGTCAAGAAAGTCGGAATGTCATGAAAGTTCTAAAGGTTGGTACTAACTGAGAATGGTATGGGTTTGTTATTAGAAGCGCCATCTGTTGGTTAGTTCCGGGAATTGTTGATTGATACGTTAATTGGGCGTATTTGTGGAAAAAAAAATCCATTCATTTGTCACTATATTCATAAAAATTGAGGATTTGTCCTGGATAACTGTGATATAGAGAACTGCATATTTAATACACTTCCACAACTTCCAGGTTGGCGAGACGTGGAGGGTGTCCGCGCCCGCTGGGATGGGCGCTGTGCAGCAGCATTGGAGCGAGTGGCTGCAGCGGCGCGACTGGCACGCCCTGCCAGAGCGGCACCTCCGCCCCCCCGCCGAGCCATGCGTGGTCGCCATGCCATCAGACACCTCTTCACTGCCGCCAGCAAGTTCCACAAAAACCTTCGCAGGTACACCTTATTCGTATTCGTGGCTGAGTCATTTATTTAAAATGGCAGATTCATTGTCAAATTACAATCTGTTCCAATCAATTAGGGAATTGTTTATGAATTTCATTACCTATGTGGTTAAGTCGTTGATTGAGAGTTTCAGGTTCAATTACCAATAGAGTCTAAAAGGAGTTTGATAAGTGAATTGTATGAGATGTAATGAGAAAGAGCTGAGAATTAATGTAGCGAATACCAAATTAATGGTGAAAGGAAAGTGTAAAAAGAAAATGAAATACGATATATGAATGAGTAATGAAAGATTAGAGCAAGTGGAAGAATTCTGCTATTAACCTTTCCCTTCCTGTGCTAAAAAAATCCGCCCGTTCCGGTGCTGTGTATTCAATACACTTGTAAAAATGATCGATTTAAAATCGGAAAAATGATAATGTTCATAGCCAATCGCTTAAATTAATTAAATTTGAAGTCAAAAGGGATAATAATTGAAATTTAATTGCTGAAAACATGAAAAAAACATTGGCTGACGTTCACAAAACGGGCAAAAAGACCACCTCAGATGAATGCGCTAGAGTGACTGAAACCTGAGACGGACTAACACTGTATGTTATACCTCGAAGGAAGAAACATAACTGCAAACTGATATTCTATTTCTTATGTTCCCATATACCAAAGTAGAGTGAGAGTGAGACGTGAATAGCGTCGCTTCCTCACCTATAGCGGATTTTTAGAATGAATATACCTACGTCACACACTGGTACACGTTTGATTGTATTGGTGAATTTATTCCCAATTTTCACAAAATATCTCTGATGTGGACGATAAGTGCTAATTATTATTAATATTATTTTTTTCATTCAATGCGTAAATGTATAAGGGAGGAATACCTAAAGTCTGAACCCAGTATTTATTATATTTATAAAGATAACATATTATTAAAGTTTTTAGAAGCAATGTATACTAGTTACACATCACAGGGAAGGAATGGTTAAAAAAACATAGAAATCAAACAAGATTGTAAGGCAAATGAAGATGAGGTGAAAGCCTTGAAACCGGTAGGGGTATACCGTTACAAAAAAGTGGAATAAACAGTGTTTTCATTCAATGCATAAATGTATTTCGGAGGAATACCTAAAATCTGAACCCAGTATTTATTATATTATATTTATAGAGATATTAAAGGTTTTAGAAGCAATGTGTACTAGTAACACATCACAGGGAAGGAAGGGTTAAGGTAGTATTGTTTGAGATGATGGAAGAGCGACGAGGGACATGGAACAACGTGTAGTGATAGGATACAAAATCAATGGGGCAGTAAAACATATACCATATATACTCGAACCGGACAGTATCAAAATCAGCCTAGATGATAGTGCAACAGTATTTTATTGTCAACTTAATGAAAGTGAAAGTCAAGTTTATGGGAGTGAAAGGTGGACATGGAACAAGACTGAAAATACTCAGAAAAATACATGGTGACATAATGCGGAATGAAGTGAGAGATGAAGACCAAAGATAGAATGTTCGGATCAAGTGAATGATATTTTAAATAATGTAAAAAGTGAGAGAAATTGTAGGAGTTGTATGAATTTAGAAGAGCCGAATGATATGTGCTGAGATAGGAAATTCTGGTGCTGTTTCCTCTCTGCCTACCCCGTCAGGTAGATGGTATAATGGTATGTATGTATGTATATTTCAGTACATTTTTACTTAAAACTTTTAATGTGCTGTAGCAATTTTCCTGTTGTTGTTTCAGAGGAGTGTATTTAGCCTGCATCATCTACCACGAAGACAAGGTTTTGGTCACCAACGAGGATTTTCTGCCTGTCATAGAAATTGATGAGACATATCCCGCCTGCATTTATACAGATTATCATTGGCTCATGAAGGTATATACCACATATAGTATGTAGTTTCATCTTTAATCAACTCTTGCATCTTTCATCACACCTAACTACACTTTTTTCTTTTCTCTTCAGCTTTCAGTTTTTTATTGTATATTCATACGTGCCATCACTATTAATCTCTTTTTGGTTCACTTCCATGTTCCGACTATCAATTATGCCTCGTGCTTCCAATATGAGGCAATAGAGATCACCTTATAATTAGCATCAATCAGGTCTTGCCCAGAGCATGTAGTCATGATGTTCTATATGCTCTGGACAATATCTGATTGATGCTTATGACAAGGCTAAACTAGCATGCGTTGGGAACTTTGTATATTGCGACAATTACATTCAGTGTTACTTTAGTTCAAGAAACCCTATAGCTTCATATTCACCTTGCATCTAGCCACACCTTCTCGGAGTTTATTCAGGGCTCTCCAAGTAGACCAAGGCAGTTGGTCTCCAGGTTCCATCTTTTTAGATTAAGCATAGACACCCCTCTGTAACATATCTTCTTAACTACACATATACAGTAGCGATCACATAAATTACATCGCCGACCGAAGACGTTAGAGCTAAAGCCGAGGCCACACCAAAGTGCTTCGCACATATTCATTTGACATTTGGGAGCGGTTGAGTCAATAAACAATGTCACTCTCAAAACTAAGCAATTTCATTACAACTTACCTTATCTTTATTTACTTTCTGTGCAACTTCATTCCAAAGTGATTTTATTACGGGTACATTTTTGTATAATTTGCTCGATGGGTTCCACAAAGGCTCCCTTTTATACACAGCTGTTAGTAAAACTTCCGCCATCTTGTAAAATCACTTGGTGACACAACCTACACGTCTATTCGCTTGGAGATTCACACCCGAGTGAATCTCATAGCGAACAAGTGATTTTACAAGATGGCGGAAGTTTAAATAACAGCTGTGTATAAAAGAGAGTCGTGGAACACATCAAGTAAATTATACAAAAATGTACCTGTAATAAAATCACTTTGGAATGAAGTTGCACAGGAAGTAAATAAAGATAAGGTAAGTTGTAATGAAATTGGTTCGTTTTGAGAGTGGCATCGTTTGTTGACTCAACCGCTCCCAAATGTCAAATGAATTTGTGCGAAGCACTTTGGTGTGGCCTCGGCTTTAGCTCTAACGTCTTCTTCTTCATGTGTCATGTCCACTCCGTCTTACGATGACAATAACTCTTGAGAAAATATCTCTGTCTGTAGCATCAAGAAACAACTCTACAACTGTTTTATTACCTGTCCATTTCTGAATGTTGCACAACCGAGTCAGACGCCGTTTACTTATTCCGCATTTCTTGGTCAAATATTTTTGGAGTGTCATCCACAATAACTGCTTGATAATAATCATTTAATATCGCTAAATCAATAATACTATGGTTAGATTTGCAATAAAATGTTTGTATAATTTTGCAGGTTTCTTGTGCTTGGGACGATGTGAAAAGTTTACGAGCTGACATGGAGAAGAATTCTTCGTCTGCCATCCACTTCAGAACTAAACTGTTAGCGGCCGTAGCACAAATGCAATCCGCACTGTGCATCCAGGATTTAGGTACTAAAATCAAAATCATTTAATTTTGTATAGAGTCAAATCTTTAATGAAACATTAAAGATACATAAACCATAAATAAAAAGAAAACTAATAAATAAAGAATGCAAAACAAATCACCCCTCATAAAATTTTTTTCAGGTCAATAAACCATACATACTTTTAATGAAACATGACAGCAGCTGGACCTAAGGGTTGCTCTCGTAACAAACTGGTTTTATTCTGCCCAAAAAAAACCTAGAGATTGGGAGTAGAAACATTTGTCGTGGGAATTAATGGAGTTAGAATAATATCAAATTAATTTATTATTTAATATTCTAATATGGAGTTCCACAAAGTTAAAGCTGAAACATTTGTTATTCATTTATAGATTTCCCAATCTTTACTTCCGTTTAAAATTAGACTATGATTTTGAAATCGGTGAAGGAAATAGTTATTAAATAAAAAACCGGCTTTTCTTTGACTAACATTTTTTCGATATTCTATAATGATTTTTTTTTACCTTAGGCCAATTATACCACAAACCGCTTCGAGACAGCCACGGCACGCTGGTGATCTCTTGCATCAACTCCGTGAAGTCTGCCAAGAGTGTGTCGGTGCTGAACTCACGCTGGCTACCACTGAACAAGGTGCACAAGCGCATCACAGCGCTCAGTGAGGATAACACCATCGGAGATCTACTCATGGCTACCATTCACGACCAAATCAACTACCATCAAGTACGTTCGTCCATTGTAACATTGAATAATGTATTAGGTACTTTTTAGTATGGAGTTTTAGAAAAAAAGTTTTATATATTATACGGCACTGGTACAAAGAACTGTAACAATAGATGGATGGCTGCTGCTCGATACTCGGAGAATAGAACTCATGTTGAAAGTCGTAGATCGGTGAAAGGTAGCAGGGTGAAGAGATTACTCTTAGGCAGGTAGTAGATGGTCTCAAGTAAAAGGCAGTTTCCTTAAAAAAATAAAAGCCAAACTAATACTTCATAAATTCGTTCACGAAGCTGTCAGATTTGACGTTTCCAACTGACAGTTGTGGGTTCTCATTTCTACCGTCTGGTGGCGCGCCAGGCTGATGCGACACAAACTACTTGCGCACACGTCCATTCTCCACTGCAATATGCTCACTGACCGTTTCCGTCTTTTTTTAAGTTTACATCTCTGGTTCAGCCATTTTCTTACGTCCGCCGCATCACGTTATGTTACGGCCGCTACATAACGACACCGCTTTCTTAGGAAACCGTAGCTTAATCCTGATGAATCCCTAAACTTTTTTTATTATATTTTTTAGTTACATCTCGATTTTCAATGTTATTAAAATATCTGTTATGTTTGCTGACATCTGCAATAATTTCTTACTATAAAATGCATTTAATAATTTATCTCTTTTATAATTTCCAGCTATCCTCAGTAAAATTGCCGAGAGGACTCTACCTAGGTTACCTGAAGTTGCAATCCTCCGTTGATCTCATTCAAGTGGTGGTACCGTCCCGTGCACCCAATGTGTTGCCCCACTGCAAAATGAGAGACAACTCACACGTCTCAGCGTAAGCATCCACTTATTTTTTTTCTTATCAGTGCATTGTGGACACTGGTTTTATTTTTATTTATTTATTATTACACATGACAAGAAATATACATAATTTGCGAAAAAACAACAGCTAATTTAATTTGGACATACAATTTTAATGGATCTCGGTTTGTTGGCTTTCATTTGTCGTATCCCCAGTAAACTAGGCTTTTGCCTGTATCTCACTGAGAATGGTCAACATTATTGCTGTTTATTTATTTATTTTTTCAAAACAGGCTTAGCCCAATTACTTTGAAAAATACAAGACATTAAAAAAGAAGAAAAATTACATAGAATTTTTTTTTGAAATTATATAAAATAAAAAATAATGCATATGCATACAAACGAGTATATACACACAAACATATGATACACATATATTCAGTCACTTAAGTATGTTGATGAGTGCTTTCTAACGCGCTCAATCTAAGAAGAAAATTTACTTTTGCTTTTGGTAATGTGATATGAAATATGTCAATATCCGAAGCAGTCCCGTTCAGAAGAGTTAAGGCCCTTCCAACAGGCATAGCAGCTGGAAGACCCGTTTTTGCGTATGTTATTGAGAACAGTTTTTGCCGGCGCAGTCTAGTGTAATTGTTAGGAACATTTAACGCTAATCTTTGTAGTAATAGCTCCAGCTATCTCTCCATCGTTTCGAGGGTCTCCCTGGCGAACGCCGTCCATCCGGCACCCCATGCAGAGCTATGTATGGAATTCTTGTGGAATTCATTCTCTGTACATGTTGGTACCAGTATCGTCGACGCTGTCGTCCCTATCTTGGACCTCACAAACCTCTCGGATTGTGGTGTTCCTTACACGATCACGCAAAGTCTTCCCAGCAATAGCGCGCAGAGTTCTCATTTCCGTTGTCCTTAGCATACTTTTTGTACTGACAGTGTCCGCCCTCGCTTCGATGCCATATGTGAGGATAGGTCGCACACAGGTCTTATAAATGCGTACGTTGCTATCCGTTCTCATATCTTTATTCCTCCATATGACATCTCTCAGGCAGCCCTGCTTACAAAAAACCAAAATTTTACTCGTGCGATCTCTGTTCTTTCAGATATTACGGAGGAATTGAACAAATTACAGCATTTTCAAAATGTTTTTCTAAGATCTATTTTTGCCCTTGAGGACCGTTTTTTCTCTAAACGGCGCTGTATAAAATTGTCCTTTGAATTGAATTAAAATTATGGTTAGATCAAGTGTTAAGTATTTATTTTCTCAAAACAGGCTTAGCTCAATTACTTTGAAAAATACAAGACATTAAAAATATAGAAAAATTACGTAGAATAAAAAAATTATGTAAAATAAAAAATAATGTATATGCATACATATATACACACAAACATATGATACACATATATTCACAGTCACTTAAGTACATTGATGAGTGCTTTCTAACGCGCTCAATCTTAGGAGAAAATTTACTTTTGCTTTTGATAATGTGATATGAAATATGTCAATATCCGAAGCAGTCCCGTTCAGAAGAGTTAAGGCCCTTCTAATAGGCATAGCGGCTGGAAGACCCGTTCTTACGTATGTTATTGAGAACAGTTCTTGCCGGCGCAGTCTAGTGTAATTGTTAGGAACATTTAACGCTAATCTTTGTAGTAATGCTGGACAGCTCACAACTCCTCGAACGAGTTTGACAACGTATACCAGGAGACGCAGATCTCTTCTTACGCTCAAGGAGTTATACCCGAGCATGCCCAGCAGAAACTGAGTAGGATAAAGCCATGGATATACACCGAACTCTCTCATATAGAGATATCGTAGATATTTTTTTTGTACTTTCCCCACCATGAGCGAGTTCTGCGCCCCCACCGGGCTTCAAATGCAAGCATTGCTTTCTAGTTTGTTCCAGATCAATGAATTAAACAACGTTTTGAACACCAATTGGTTTTCAAACGACTTCTCATTACAAATCCTAGAGTTTTATAAGCTGAGTTGCACATAACTTCTATTTGAAGACCAAACGCGAGATTGCTGTGGAACAAGACACCCAGATCTTTAATATTATCTGTGCGGGGTATAGGTATAGATTCTAGTGTATATCTATGGAATTTCAAGACGTATGAGCGATGATACGACTTAATTTTGCACTTTGATGCATTGAAATATAATTTATTATTGTGGCTCCACTCACAAACGTTGTTGAGATCTGACTGTAGTTCTAAGCAGAATGGTCAACATTATTGCTAAGCGAACTTAAATCCTGGGTTTGAGGTCCAGTAGATCAACTTCCTGACCAGATGTCTGTCAGTCCATTGCTTCACGTTAAACTGTTTAATTTGGATGGCTCGGTGAATGTCAATAAAGCTAATACAACAAATGGATTTGAGATATAGCCTCTTCCAACATTTTTTTTAAGGAAGTGATATGAAAATTTTTTTAAAAACTTGAGCAGTCATTATGATTGCTCAGAAATCCTCCAACAATTTTCTTTTAACCACTCGCATTTAAGGTCATATGGATCAAATCCTTACAAAACTAAATTCCACAATACTTCAAGGAAACGTTGTTTTTGCTAACCGAGTTGTGGAATCTTGGAACGAACTGCCCAATACTGAAGTTAGAGATGTAACATTGAATCAGTTTAAAAATGGCCTGGACAAGTTCCTATATACAAATCTATAAATGTTGTTTATTTTTTTCTTTGCTTTTTCTTTATGAACATATGACAGTTAAACTTCATATAGATATTTACAGCATCCAATGCTGCCTGTTTCTAATGATAATGTTTATTGTAATTTATTTTTATCAAACACTGTTTATTCCACTTTTTTATGACGGTATAACCCTACCGGTTTCAAGGCTTTCACCTCATCTTCAGGGGAGCGCAAACAAGACTAAATACTGTTCGAACTGGCACCGATATACACGCTTCAACGGTTGGTGGCTGGGGGGGGGGAGGAGGGGAGAAAGGCACGAGACAATTTCGGCCAAGACCGGAGAGATTTTGGGTAAATAACTGTTCAACAGATGTTCCGATCGGTGTACTGATTTAGAAATTTCTAGGGCCTCGTTCTAGGGTTTCTAGGGCCTAATGTTTATATTTTGTATTTAATTTTAATAAGTTTTACATCTAAACTAATTCAATGTTTACTTTTTATTTTATTTCAGTGAGGAATGGGACTTCCTGAAACAGCAACAGGCCAAATCAAATGGAACTGTCGAAACTACAGTAAAGTGCACAAGAAGAATGTCAATTACAAGCATCCAGTCCCAGAGTCCCACAGAGTCTCAACAAATGTTCCTAGACCTCCTTACCTCCACTGCCAAGAAGCTCTTCAAATACATGGACATTCCCCTGGAAAAAGCCCTCACCCATAGACTGTACGATTTAGAAATTATAGACTTAAGTAACGATGTTAGCTTTATTATAATCTGCCCTCCTGCAGAGCAAGCCTGCTCTGTGCCAGGGCAGAGAGAAATCCTTCTGCAAAGGGGAGACCTACTCAGTTTACCCATCCAAGCATTCGAAATGATACACCTTAATACATATCAGAACAGTATTATTTATAAATACTCCAAACTTAGTTGTACTCTCGAATTGGACACAGTTCTAGCGAACCATTCTCATAGAGAAGCATTTTCAAATAGTGAATTACAAACGGCTAAGGACCGTCTCGCTAAATTACAAGAACTTCAAAATAACCTCAACTCGGTTTGGAAAGACTGCAGATGGCTAATGGATGTGATAAGTTTTGCTAGGGATAAAGAAAAGTTACAGGGTGGCACTGTCAGTAACAGTGTCGGTATTCAAATGAAAAATCTTATCAGCAGAATACCGACTACACTTGTTAGCCATGACAATAATCCCGTCGCTGATAATCTCATGGTCAGCTCTACTTCAAACTCCAATCTTAAAAGGACACTGCTTCAAATACCACCTAGAGATCAAAAACTCGCTAAGAGCTCTCCTGGAAGAGGTTCGTGGCCTGGACCTACTGCCGCAAGTCCATTAGGTCCTCCAGGAAATTCTTTACTATCTGCAGAATTCAGCAAGTCTGAACAGCATCTGAGTATCACTCCTAGAGAAGATTCTGTCTCTACTCTTAACCTTAGCGGTTCTCAATATTTGAGTGCCACTTCTGATGCGCTTAGTGTGATGGATCCTTATTCCAGAAAGAGCAGCGCCGATTCTCAATTCACGCATTCCAGCATAACAAGCAGTAACTTTTTTCCTGGGAACATTCAACCTCCACAAACTAAACCTTTCGAAGAACCCATCGTTAACACTAGACTTCCACCATCTAGAAGTCAAGACACATTACTTTCTCAGCCGAATTCGTCGAATCAAAGAAGAAAAAGTGCAACACTTAATTCGAGTCTTTCGGCAACTTCGAGTCCATTGCTTCACGTTAAACCATTTTATGCTGGCAGCTTAGTGAGTGTCAATACTGTTAATACGACAAATACTTCTGATTCGATGCATAGTATATCCAGCGATTCGGAAGGCCAAAGCTTTCCAATATCAACATCCACTCCCAACAAATCTAAAGTGAAGAAACAAAAATCAAAGAAACACGAGAGTAGTATAGCATCTTCCAAAAGTATGTCGAATGTCAAATGCTCTCTAGATTTTAGTGACACTGGACAGAGTGGAATGTTTCTAAAACCGACAACATATTTAAAGCCAACGCTTAACGCAATTCAGTGTGAATCTGAATTCGAACAGAATTTCGAAAAGGAAGTAACTTTTAATATATCCAGTGATTCAAAGCAGTTTTTTCGTGAGAAAGCTCGAACCGCCATCAACCCCGAGAATAAAGTTGTCGAATCCCAGGGCAGATGTGTCGGTAGAGCAAATGATGAAAGAAATGACTCTTCTCAAAAAGATCTCAAACTGTCTGAAAAACAGGCACCACTCACCCAAACAAAGATTATCCAACAGCAAAATAACGAGGCGTCGGATGTACCGAGTTCGAGCGAAGGGAGCAGATACAGCTCGCACGGAAGTCTCTCTCATCAATCCATTACTTCGGAACAATTAACCGTTAAAAATACCTCTCCGGGAATATTGCAAGTTTACGCAGCTTACGATACGGGTTTAGCGAGTGGTACATCTCTTAAATTGCACGTAACTCCTAGAACATCGGCGAGAGAAGTAGTAGACTTGGTTGTTAAGCAGCTTAATATGGCTGTAGTTTTAAAAGGCAAGGATGGACCAATTTATACAAATGAAAAACTTCAAAATTTTTGTTTGGTCGCCGTTATCGGAGCCAGGGAAAGATGTCTACGAGATGACTTCAAACCTCTCCAGCTTCAGAATCCTTGGAGAAAAGGTAGACTTTACGTCAGGCAGAAGCACGAAGTTTTGGCAGCGTTAGAACATTCCAGTAAACGTGCTGCATTTATCTGAATACTCAAAACATTCCTAAGCTACTCTCATTTTACGCTATAGAAAAATAAATTTATAGTTATTGCAATGTATTTTACCAGAACCTTGCCATATAATTATGTTGCGACTGATGATATATATAATTTTTATAATATGCATATATTGTATCGTTGGTAAGAAATTGTTTTGTTGATAATGGAAGTGACTTTAGTAAGAAATAATAAAAAGATTTAGGCATTGCCACTAGGTGCTTATAGATGATGCGGGTACGGGTCGCATTGTTAACTTAAGAAGGTGATGTTTGCAATTTTAAATATGTCGTAGACTGGATCAAGTTGACAGTATTTGTAGTTATACTATGAGTGATTTAGGAGAAGATTGTCAGCAAGTAAAATTTTAAGGTCAATCAATATTATGTATTGCCCGATTCCATGACATTTTATGCAATAGCTTTTACATAATAAATACGTCACAATAGGTGACATTGTATCATATCCACTTCTGATTTATCTTGTTTGAAATTACTAATTCTTTATCCTATTTTCGAGAAAGAATATTTTACGTACAGATAAAAAAATAATTATCGAAAAAACAAACACGCATTCTCAACATACGAGGCATATCCAGAAACTAAGTGTACTGAATTTTTGTAGGTTACAATTTTTTTTATTTAAACAAAAAAATTACATGGTTACCGTAGTACATATGTAAGCTATTTTTCGACATAGTCGCCATTCCTCTCAATGCAGGTGGTGAAGAGGGGTATCAACTTTTTGATGCCTTCCTCGAAGTAGTTTTTTTACAAAATTTTGCACTTGGCGGGAGATTGGTTTGACATTTTTCACGAAACGTGTTGTCGCGTCGACACTTCTCAACGTACTGACCTCGAACCGGTCTCGTTGCGGAGGGGAAGGGTCAGGCTACACGGAAGTGTAGCCAACATGCCGAAAATAAAATCCATCCGGTCGTGAGAGCCTCAGTACACTTACTTTCTGGATATGCCTCGTATTTGATTCTTTTTAATGGAAAATTGGTGCATTTTTTTAATATTACAACTTTTTTGTGAGATATGAAATAGCGCTCAATTAAAACTTTCTGATTCTTCAACAAACTCAATTTGAATACAACAAATTTACAGCAATACCTCAAACTTACGGCAGGTTTGGTTCCGAATTGTATTTGTAAGCCCAAGCAGTGCCGCGTTAATATAGATGGCGCCCCTAGGCAGTTCGTAACTTACCCCCCATCCACCTTCCTTCCCATACGTAATTAAAAATTCTTATCTTTTCTGTTTCGGATGTTGATGTTTTCGCGCCATATAACAAACCACTACAGTTTACGTCTTGCTTTCTTCGTCACAAAATGCATTGCGATGCGATGTCATTGAAGTCCATATTGAATGCTTATTTTTTAAATATTTATATAATCTATTTATGACGTCCCTAGGCCTAGGTTTGCCTGTGAGTAAACGCAGCTATGGATCCAAATGATGCATTTTGTATCAATAAACACAATGCACTACGACTTATATATATTTGTATTATTAAATCTTTAATATCACATTATTCACAAATAGAAATATTTAAACACAAATAGATAATAAGTGAAACAATCATCTTTGAAAACAAACTATCATACTGAAGTGCACAGTGTGTGCAAAATATATTTAACTTTGCTGATAATACAATATCTTCGAAATCGAATAGGCTATCCCTTGTTATCGAGTATGATTATCAGCAATCCTGTGTGTATGTAAGATGTTCCTTCACCGAACACGTATTTTTGCCAGATCAAACCCAAAGTTCCGATGGCAAAGAGATTAAACAACTGAAACAATCGGCAGATTAAATTTGCTGCAGCCGTTCAATAGGCAGTTTTATAAAGCGTTATTTTTGTGTTGCTTAATTGCTCTTCTTCTTCCTAGTGTCATATCAGGTCCTCACAACCTTGACTATCATCTGAGTGTAGTATCTTTGTCCCCGGCAGCCAGAAAAAGTTCTCCAACGCCCCTTATATCAGTCCAATCACGTATATTGCAGAGCCAGGAGATTTGCCTGTTGAAAACACCTCTTCGATCCTCTATTTTGCCTTGGATGATCAGGTGCAGTAATTTGTACTTTGCTCCTCTAAGTACATGACCCAAATAGGACACCTTTCGGATTTTAATATTAGTCAGCAACTCTCTATCAACTTTGGCTCTTAGAATTCTTGTGTTGCTGACCATATCCGTCAAGGATATCCGTAGCATTCCCCGGTGTATCCACATTTCGAATGCTTCCATTCGGTTCATACTACCAATTTTGAAGGTCCATGATTCCACTCCATATAATAACACTGACCAAACGTAGCATTTGACTAACCGTTGTCGAAGTTTCAAGTTTAGATTATCATCGCAGATAATGTTTCTCATTTTATTAAAAGCCGCACGAGATGATTCAATTCTGCGCTTGACTTTGGTTTCTGGGAGGTATTTAAATTTTTTCACTCTCTCTCAATATCAGCACCGTTCAATGTAAGACGTGATCCTGCCGGCCAAACACCATGAACTTAGTTTTTCTCACGTTCATGTTCAGCCGGCTCACGCCGGCTTCATTAATTCTATCTATAAGCGTTTGCAGGTCGTCAATACTGTCTGCCAGAACAACCGTATCATCTGCGTAATTGCTCTATAATAATTTATTATAAGTGGCTTATAAGCTACAGAAAAACTTGAATTCAGATGTATAATACGGTGAATCCACCAGGAATTAAGCCTAGGGCGCCAGCTTGCTTACTGTGAATGCTAACCGTTGGACCACGGCTGCCAACTACTTTATAATATGGTTCCGATAAAAATTGTATGTATGTATGTTGACGGTACGTAACTATGGGATATTGCCATTATTCAGTTTTTTTTATCTAATATGAATTGTTTCAATCTATGAATATGTTTAGATATTCATAGACTCTTTCTTTAATATTTCAGGAATTATTTATGAATCTATTGCTTATTTCTTTAATAATTCTAAATTCATGAGTAACCCATACTTAAAAAAAACTGTTTGTCGAAGGTCAGTTTATTGAGATTCTACTGTTTTCATGTCATATAATTATTTTAAGAATGACTTTACCTCAGTTTTAAGAACAGATTATTCAAAATACGGGGGTCGTCCAGAAAGTAAAGAACGTTTTGGCATACCGAAATAAAAACGAAAGATATCAACACAAAACTTTATTTACAAAGTCACAGTACCTTACTCTATAGCTGTCAAGGCACTTATTGTAACGTGGAACCAATTTTTCAATTCCGATGTTATACTCTTCTACCGACAAAGATTTGAGCCAGGATGTCACTTCTTGTTTGAGGTCTTCATCGTTTGCGAACTGTTTTCCATCCAAAAATTCCTTTAGTTTCAGGAATAAGTGAAAATCACATGGTGCCAAGTTTTACTGAATTTTGTCTTCAACTTTTGCTTTCAACTCATCCGTAACGAGTGATGGCCTCTCACTCCGATCTTCGCCGTGCACACTGGTTCTTCCTTGATTAAACATTATACACCATTTCCTCACTGAAGCCTCGCTCATTGCACTATCACCATAAAAATTCTTTATTTGTCTATAAATTTCGATAAGCCGAACATTTTGTGCATTCAGAAAACGAATGACACTACGCACTTCACATTTGGCGGGATTTTCGATGGGCGCAGCCATTTTGAAAGGTTACTGAACAAAGACGCACAACCGTTCAGCAACAAAACTCGGCTCGCACTGAAGCGGGGGAAGGAGCTAACTGGCGCGCATACAATCGCGGTGGTGGGGGATCGGTGCAGGGTGTGGTGCGCAATCGTTCTTTTCTTTCTGGACGACCCTCGTATTTAAGTTTTTTTTTTTATTTTTATGTCTCATTCATAAGTAACTACAAAACTGGTAAATTTTTAAATCAAAAAGAATATAATCTTAGGTTATTTTATATTTTATCACAATAAATCCCTTATAGTTTGTATCTCTGTAAACGAAAGTATACAAATTTTATCACAATAAATCCCTTATAGTTTGTATCTCTGTAAACGAAAGTATACAAATTGATCTCCTATGTATAATTTTATGCAAATAATGTATATCATTGATTAAATAATTAAATTTATGAAATATTTTATAATAATTATTACTTTATATAGGTATATTATTTCTTAAGTTGTTTTTTTTTTATATATACAATATTGTCACTCACTTAAATGACAATATTGTACATATAAAAAAGTAGGGCAGTTACATGTTTAAAGATGCGTGTTAAAATGTCTTTTTTATATATTTTAGATCTCTCAATTATGGATAGCTGAAATATTATTGATTTACATTATAAATGTTTTTTTTTTTTTTAACAATTGATTGTGTTAATATATTTTAATAATTGATGAACTACGAATTGAAGGTTCCGGGATGTGCTTAAAACCTCAAAAAACCTTCTTAAAACCTGAAAAAATTTACTTTTAAATTTAAATAAATAATGCTTTATTATACGAGTATTTGTATTAATTTATATGTATGCTATTGTGTTTTTTTAAGTAATTTGTTCTTTCAAATTACTTAAATTTTTCAATAGAATGATTTACCGCTGAAAAAAATCTACAAATAAACTATATTCAGTATATTTTATTTATTTTACACTTAACCCTTTCAGTGCCGGAAGATATTAATATGGCCGTACCCAGCAGGCCGTGATTTTTTCAACAAAAATAAAACGTAAAAAAATTATAAATTTTTTGTATACAGATATAAAGGATATTATGAAAACTTACTAAATATATACACCGTGGGGCGTTTGAGCTGCCGTTCACTCAGAAAAACACAGTTTAAATATTCACAAAATGTCAGGGTTGTCACAACTTGACACAGAAAACACGTTTACTTATAAATATATTGGAATATAATATA
The DNA here is from genome assembly GCA_949825065.1 of Odontocerum albicorne. Taxonomy (NCBI): domain Eukaryota; kingdom Metazoa; phylum Arthropoda; class Insecta; order Trichoptera; family Odontoceridae; genus Odontocerum; species Odontocerum albicorne. The sequence goes on from OX463848.1 coordinate 41,971,927, forward strand.
CTTTGTAAACTAAAATCAACAAATTATCTGTATGATGTATAATAAAGCGAAAAAGGTAAATAAAGTATAAAATTAAACCGTAAAAAGTCTACATAAATGTCGTATTATGCCGCAAAACTACCGCCAATAACCAAAGAATACATGAAAACACACTTTGTAAATAAATACTTTGAAAAATTCACAAAAATAACGCACTAAAGTTAAAAATCAACCATTGAACAAAACTACAAAGGAAGTCATTATAAATCATCGCAATTATGACGGAAAAAACTGTAGTCGGTAACCCTGTATCAGAGACACGTATTGACTGTCAGTGAAAGCTTTTAGAAAGTTGACTGTAACTTTGATAATATCGGTAAATTGTAATATTTAAGTATTTCTTGACAATCCCAATAGATGTCCCTATGTGTTATAATTTATAAATTATTACAATTGGATTTGATATTGGCTTGCGACAAGCTCAAAGGAGAGCGCGTTTACGAGTTCATTTTGTATGGCCGGCCTGGCGAGCACTGAATCGGAGAGCGCGTCAACGCGCTCGTGGCAGTGAACCGGTTAACAAGAAATATACATAATTTGCGAAAAAACAACGGAGAATTTAATTTGGACACACAATTTCAATGGATCTGGATTTGTTGCCTTTCATTAGTCGTGTTCCCAGTAAACTTGGCTTTTACCTATATCTCACTGAGAACATATAGCATGAAAAAATAAATCGATACTTCTTTGCGATTTTGGATTATATAAAACCCCATTGCACATTCTCATCAACCTGACAAATAGTGCCACTCAATTACATATGTATACATCACGCGAAATCAAACTCCTCACACTTCATCACTCCAGATAGACCAAAACATTCATCCCACAATATACCGCACATAATCATAAAACAAAAATAATATATGTCATATATGTATACATAAAAATATAAATATTAAACAACAAAAAACACCACACTCAAGAGCTCACACAAACCTCTTCCACAAGTCATTCCTTACATTGCTTACCAAACTTATATAGTTCAATATTTTACAATCTATGGATTAAAACTTACATAAGAACTTAATAAGAGTCGACCATCCTATAATATGTTGGAAACCACTAGCTTTTTAATGACCAGCCCTCTAAACTTTAATACTTACTTCACCCAACTTTGATGTAAAACTATATCAATTTAGTTAAAAGGGTTTTCAAAACAAGGTTTGACAATACTTTTGTAAAGCAAAACAGGCCTGTCACTTTAATTTAAGTTTATTGTGTAGATTTTTTTCACATTTGAGTGTTAAATCATTCTGTTTAAAAATGTAGTTCTACAATATCAACAATAAATTACTTCAATTTTCTTCATTGTGATTTTTTAAATTTCAAAACAAAAAAGTTATATATTTGGCCTTTCAATTTTTAAATAATTTTATAATAGCAATATTATTAATTCACAATTATTATAAAGCTAAAATTTATCAAAGATTTTTATTTATACAATTTTAGAAGAATATAAATAGATATGAGGTGGAACCCTGAATTACTTTTCAAGGGTTTTGTTGAAAATTTCATTATGACGAGGCAAATTTTGAAACTAGAAAAATATGCATCATATAAAATTTATGGGGCATAAATTTTTCAAAAAAAGCTAAAATTAGTATTCGGGAAATTTAAAAAAAGGAGTATTCCTCTATTTTATTTTAAATAAATCAATCTATGTAGAATATTAAATCATTGTAGTTGATTTTTAATCACTGTGCTGCAGAACAATTTCCTTTAAGAAGAAATCCTAAGGGTGTCACTTTATTTATTTATTGTTTAGAATAAATTCCAAATTTATTACTGTAGTTCTTTATAAAACAATTATTATTTGGAATATATCTTTGTGAAATATGAGATATTGTATCGAGACCATGAGCTTTACGAATTATTGAATATTTTACTTAAAAAAAAATGTTACTCATATAATGAATGTTAAAAATTCTATGTATGTCTAATTACTAATTAAAAAAAAAAAAACAAACAAACTCCAATATTACTTAGCCACCTATATTGTACTGTATAATGTTTATTTTTGTAGATATTCTTAAGAGATATTAAATTTTTTATTTGATATGTTGTTTATAGTTAAGGCATTAACGTTGTGGAGGTTTAAAGACATTGTAATTTGTTTTATCAAACACTGTTTATTCCACTTTTTGTAATGGTATAACCCTACCGGTTTCAAGGCTTTCACCTCATCTTCAGGGGAGCACAAACAAGACTAAATGCTGTTCGAACTGGTACCAATATGCACGCTTCAACGGTTGAGGGGTGAGGGAAGCATGGGATGATTTCGGCCAAGAGCGGAGAGATTTTTGGGATATAATTGTTTACCAGATGTTCGGATCGATGTACTGTCTTAGAAATTTCCAAGGCCTCTAATCTGTCCAATTTATTTCCGTTACTACTGATATGTAAGAATTTGATTAGCCATTTCAGAATAAACAAATCCTCTAATTTATTCTGAAATGGCTAGTCATTGTCACCGTGAAAACCATACTTTTTCTATCGATCATGCCAAATTCTTACATATCAGTAGTAACGGAAATAAATTGGACAGATTAGAAGCCCTGGAAATTTCTAAGTCAGTACATCGATCCTAACATCTGGTGCACAATTATATCCCAAAAATCTCTCCGCTCTTGCCCGAAATCGTCCCATGTTTCCCTCACCCCTCAGCCCCCAACCGTTGAAGCGTGTATATCGGTACCAGTTCGAACAGCATTTAGTCTTGTTTGTGCTCCCCTGAAGATGAGGTGAAAGCCTTGAAACCAGTAGGGTTATACCATTACAAAAAAGTGGAATAAACGGTGTTTGATAACAATAAATTACAATTTTTTATTTGATTTGTTTTTCGGAAAAATAAATACTATTTTTAGCGCATTGCCATATTTATTGATATTGCGTATGTATAAAATATATGATTAAATATATTACGGAATGTAGACGAAATGGTTTATTGTTCGTGTGTGAAATATTATTTCTGTTAACTTCATAGATTGCATGCCCAAGATATGATGGTGTGGAAACTAATTGCACATTTTCAACTTCTGTCGGTATAAAAAATATCTTACTTTATCTATGACAGTTTCGTAGATAGAAAATAAAATTTGTCAATTAGGTAATAAAATTTCTTTGTCTTCTCCTTAATATAAAAATATGCAGTCATTTTATATTTTATAATTGGTTAGACCATTCATGCTGGAACTTTTTTGATTCAAAATAATGTATTCCCTTTATCTATGACAGAAGAACTTTATCTATGACAGTTTCGTAGATAGAAAATAAAATTTGTCTATTAGGTAATAAAATTTCTTTCTTTTCTCCTTAATATAAAAATATGCAGTCATTTTATATTTGTTTAGAACTTTCATGCTGGAACTTTTTTGATTCAAAATAATGCATTCCCTTTATCTATGACAGTTGTCTATGACAGAAGAACTTTATCTATGACAATTTCGTAAATAGAAAATAAAATTTGTCAATTAGGTAATAAAACTTCTTTATTTTCTCCTTTATATAAAAATATGCAGTCATTTTATATTTGTTTAGAACATTCATGCTGAAACTTTTTTTATTCAAAATAACATTTATATAGCAGAAAGAAATATAATACTTTGTCTTTTGTAAACTTATAAAAAACGGTTAAATGCTTTTAGTGAGGTTTTATCGTAATGTTGCACACTAGTTCTAGAGTCTGAAATGATTAAAATTAATTGCATGTTAAAAATGTCAATTCTTCTTCGTTCATATGGACCCCTCATATCTGTGAGGTTAGATTAGTTGATCAGTTCAATGGACATGACAAAAGAAAATGCAGTTTCCTCAGTCCTCCAGGTAGTTTGTATGTTGGGAAATCGGTCACAGTGTATTCAATCGTTGGAAAGTTTGATGTTAATATTAAAATTCATTTGTATTCCCTGGTTCCTTGTTGAAATGAAGAATGAACAGTGTTTCAATTAAGAAATTAAGTCGGTGAATTCTTTCACGAGTGACAAGATTGAAACAATAAAGGAAAAATAGTACAAAAATTAAACATGGCCTAACGTAATATCTGTGGTGTGAATCATGTCTGTGGTGAAGAATCTTGAGAAATATTTTACACATAGTGGAGTGGAGTGGAGGAGAAAATAGCATTGATAGATTGATTCTAACGGGAAGTGTGAATGACAGAAAAAGTAAAGACCGCTAGTCCATCCAATGGAGTATGATTAGGGGATGGAAACAAGAGGGTGGTCTTTTCAGGCAGCTTTACATATAACAAGATATTGTTTGCACTGTAGAAGAATAGTGAAGGATCCATGATGGTTTAAAAAATATAAGATACAAGATTAAAGGCAAGAATGAGAAAGCATAAATATGTAACGGATGTTATTGTTGTACATGAAGATAGAGTTATGAGAAGATCTATTCTCCCAGTTTTCCAAATATGTTTGTAGATATGATTTAACTATAGTATAGGTAAAAAGATTTTTAACGCCAAAAACAAGGGAGCTAAATTACATAAGAGCGGTGTACACATATATTACATAGAATGTGCTTGTGCTTTTATTAGAATAACACAAAGGAATACAAGCACTAGAATACAAGAACATAAGTATTGTCTATCTAATAACAATTTTTCAGAATTTACGTATTATAGAGACAAATCATAAATTCGAAGATAATAAAATCAAAGCTGCACTTATTTCACAAAAATTATTTAAAATAATGAATTTTAAAACATTAGAGATAAACAAAGCTGTAAATAAAAATGTCATGAATAACTTAAGAATGCAAAAGGCTCTATACCCCTCTTAAACATTTTTACATTTTAGATCAATAGTTCACACATTTCTGACGTAACATAACACCAGCCTTACTTAAGTACCGCTCTTAACAAACAGAAATCATCGTGCTTAAAATAAAATAGCCTCGAGATAGGAGATAGAAACACATGTAGGGAGGATTAATGTAATAACAAAGTAGTTTATTGTTAAATATCCATGTAGATATGAATTCATCGCAGCTGCTATCTTCAATTTCTCTCTCTGAATTCCCATATTTCATGATAAGCGGAATAGACAGGGTTCATTTAGGCCGAGGCCACACCAAAGTGCTTCGTTAGGTGCTAAGCTAGGTTTCACATGACTCATAGGTGATTTCATGCATGGCCACACCAAAGTGCTACGCACATATTCATTTGACAGTTGGGAGTGGTTGAGTCAACAAACGATACCACTCTCAAAACTAACCAATTTCATTACAACTTACCATCTCTATTTACTTCCTGTGCAACTTCATTCCAAAGTGATTTTATTACAGGTATATTTTTGTATAATTTGCTCGATGTGTTTCACAAAGGCTCCCTTTTATACACAGCTGTTATTAAAACTTCCGCCATCTTGTAGATTTTACGTGACTCATATACAAGGTGACTTCATGCCTGGCCATACCAAAGTGCTACACACAAATTCATTTGACAGTTGAGAGCAGTTGAGTCAACACACGATACCACTCTCAAAACTAACCAATTTCATTACAACTTACCATCTTTATTTACTTCCTGTGCAACTTCATTCCAAAGTGATTTAATTACAGGTATATTTTTGTATAATTTGCTTGATGTGTTTCACAAAGGTTCCCTTTTATACACAGCTGTTATTAAAACTTCCGCCATCTTGTAAAATAACGGTGACACAATAAAATTAACCAACACGTCTTCGCTAGGAGATTCACTCGGTGACTAATTGTCATGTAGCGTGGCGCGAAGCGTGCAGTGTGGCCATTGCGATAGTATGCGGTGCGTTGGTTCGCTAGGATATGTCGCCTAACTCGCAGCGTAGCTCTAAGCATCAAACGAGGCACCTACCTGTGTGGCCGAGGCCTTAGCTTGTTACACCTCAGCTATTTTACTGTTAAGAAGTTGCTAATGTGTTATTCAGTTATTTTTTTTTTAAGAATGCTTTAACGACACCAATTGGTAAGGTCAGTAGCAATAATAGGAAAAATGTAATAATGGTTGAAACTTATAATTTGTAATGGTGAATGATACTTTTCACTTTAGTTATAGTTTTCATTTGTGGAAATTCAGAGAAACTCTTATTTCTTAACAATTCTATATATAATATATTATGAGTACATTGTTACAGTGTTGTAATTGAAAACCTATTTCTACAACCTATTACTTTTTTAACGTGGAAATTCAAGTTGTTACAAATAATACCATTTTAATTCCACAAGATATCAATTATCTCTTTAAAATATAATACATTATTGTTAAAATTTTATTAGAGAATAAATTCATTTGATTTGTTTAAAGTAATTCAATGTAATTCAAAATATAGTGAATGTAATTCATTTTTAAAATAAGACAGCAAATTTATTTAATGTCACTCAAAATAATGTAGCTTTGCAGTAAATATTTACATTAAAAAATGTATAAGATTAGTCTCGATTAAAAAAAATATATGATACTTTTTTTTTTTTCGACTCCATTAAAACGGTTTAAAAAAATCCTTTGTTGTAATGTTTTGATTACGATCTTTACATGATTGGTGTCCTTAGTTTTATAAAGTGATTAAAAAAACTAACAAAAACAAAATATTTTTGTTTTTATCCATGACATAATACTATAATAATTATTAATAATGTCTGTATAGTATATATAAAAAAAATAATAAGTTGAATATATATATATATATATATATATATATATATATATATATATATATATATATATATATATATATATATATATATATATATATATATATATATATATATATATATATATATATATATATATATATATATATATATATATATATATATATATATATATATATATATATATATATATATATATATATATATATATATATATATATATATATATATATATATATATATATATATATATATATATATATATATATATATATATATATATATATATATATATATATATATATATATATATATATATATA